>CM049428.1:7454995-7868249 GCA_026929855.1 Poa annua | reverse complement strand
AAACGCCCAGATATGCCCGAAATCGCGAGTTTTTCATGATTTCGCAAAAATCATGTGACGGGTCCCGGACCATTTAAATCTACATCGGACCCCAAAACCGTGTGCTATTGCCCACGAAAACGGACAGAAAATGCCCGAAATCGCGAGTTTTACGATGCCACTAGAGTCGTGTACCGGGGGTCACGGGGCTTTGAATATTTCCAGGACCCAAAAACCGTGGACTATAACCTATGAAAACGGCCAGAAATGCCTTAAATCACGAGGTTTTTATGATTTCGCAAAAATCGTGTAACGGGTCCCGGACCATTTAAATCCATGTCGGAGCCCAAAACCGTGTGCTATAGCCCACGAAAACTACCAGAAATGCCCAAAATCGCGAGTTTTTTATGATTTCGCAAAAATCGTGTGACGGGTCCCGGACCATTAAATCCACGTCGGACCCCAAAACCGTGTGATATAGCCCACGAAAACGGCCATAAATGCCTCAAATCATGAGTTTTTTATGATTTCTCAAAAATCGTGTGACGGGTCCCGGACCATTTAAATCAACGTCGGACCCCAAAACCGTGTGCTATATCCCACGAAAATGGCCAGAAATGCCTGAAATCGTGATTTTTTACTATGCCACTAGAGTCGTGTACCGGTGGTCTCGGGGCTTTGAAATCTTCCCGGGACCCAAAATCCGTGGACTATAGGCACGAAAACGGCCACAAATGCCAGAAATCAGAAGTTTTTTATGATTTTACAAAAATCGTGTGACGGGGTCCCGGACCATTTAAATCCACGTCAGACCCTAAAACCGTGTGCTATAGCCCATGAAAACGGCCAGAAATGCCAAAAATCCCGAGTTTTTACGATGCCACTAGAGTCGTGTACCGGGGGTCACAGGGCTCCGAAATCTTCCTGGGACCCAAAAACTGTAGACTATAGCCCACGAAAACGACCAAAAATGGCTGAAATCAATAGTTTTTTATGATTTAAAAAATCGTGTGACGGGTCCCGGACCATTTAAATCCACGTCGGACCCCAAAACCGTGTGATATAGCCCACGAAAACGACCAGAAATGCCCGAAATCGCGAGTTTTTTATGATTTCGCAAAAATCGTGTGACGGGGTCCCGGACCATTTAAATCTACACCGGACACCAAAACCGTGTGCTATAGCCCACAAAAACGGCGAGAAATGCCCGAAATCGCTAGTTTTACGATGCCACTAGAGTCGTGTACCGGGGGTCACGGGGCTTTGAAATCTTCACGGGACTCAAAAACCGTGGACTATAGCCCACGAAAACGGTCATAAATGCCTCAAATCATGAGTTTTTTATGATTTCTTAAAAATCGTGTGACGGGTCCGGGACCATTTAAATCAACGTCGGACCCCAAAACCGTGTGCTATAGCCCACGAAAATGGCCAGAAATGGCTGAAATCATGATTTTTTACTATGCCACTAGAGTCGTGTACCGGTGGTCACGGGGCTTTGAAATCTTCACAGGACCCAAAAACTGTGGACTATAGGCCACGAAAACGGCCAGAAATGACTGAAATCACGAATTTTTTATGATTTCGCAAAAATCTTGTGACGGGGTCCCGGACCATTTAAATCCACGTCGGACCCTAAAACCGTTTGCTATAGCCCACGAAAACGGCCAGAAATGCTCGAAATCGCGAGTTTTTACGATGCCACTCGAGTCGTGTACCGAGGGTCACAGGGCTCCGAAATCTTCCTGGGACCCAAAATCTGTAGACTATAGCCCACAAAAACGGCCAGAAATGCTGAAATCACGAGTTTTTAATGATTTCGAAAAAATCGTGTGACGGGTCCCGGACCCTTTAAATACGTCGAACACCAAAACCGTGTGCTATAGCCCACGAAAACGCCCAGATATGCCCGAAATCGCGAGTTTTTCATGATTTCGCAAAAATCATGTGACGGGTCCCGGACCATTTAAATCTACATCGGACCCCAAAACCGTGTGCTATAGCCCACGAAAACGGCCAGAAAATGCCCGAAATCGCGAGTTTTACGATGCCACTAGAGTCGTGTACCGGGGGTCACGGGGCTTTGAATATTTCCAGGACCCAAAAACCGTGGACTATAACCTATGAAAACGGCCAGAAATGCCTTAAATCACGAGGTTTTTATGATTTCGCAAAAATCGTGTAACGGGTCCCGGACCATTTAAATCCATGTCGGAGCCCAAAACCGTGTGCTATAGCCCACGAAAACTACCAGAAATGCCCAAAATCGCGAGTTTTTTATGATTTCGCAAAAATCGTGTGACGGGTCCCGGACCATTTAAATCCACGTCGGACCCCAAAACCGTGTGATATAGCCCACGAAAACGGCCATAAATGCCTCAAATCATGAGTTTTTTTATGATTTCTCAAAAATCGTGTGACGGGTCCCGGACCATTTAAATCAACGTCGGACCCCAAAACCGTGTGCTATATCCCACGAAAATGGCCAGAAATGCCTGAAATCGTGATTTTTTACTATGCCACTAGAGTCGTGTACCGGTGGTCTCGGGGCTTTGAAATCTTCCCGGGACCCAAAATCCGTGGACTATAGGCCACGAAAACGGCCACAAATGCCAGAAATCAGAAGTTTTTTATGATTTTACAAAATCGTGTGACGGGGTCCCGGACCATTTAAATCCACGTCAGACCCTAAAACCGTGTGCTATAGCCCATGAAAACGGCCAGAAATGCCAAAAATCCCGAGTTTTTACGATGCCACTAGAGTCGTGTACCGGGGGTCACAGGGCTCCGAAATCTTCCTGGGACCCAAAAACTGTAGACTATAGCCCACGAAAACGACCAAAAATGGCTGAAATCAATAGTTTTTTATGATTTAAAAAAATCGTGTGACGGGTCCCGGACCATTTAAATCCACGTCGGACCCCAAACCGTGTGATATAGCCCACGAAAACGACCAGAAATGCCCGAAATCGCGAGTTTTTTATGATTTCGCAAAAATCGTGTGACGGGGTCCCGGACCATTTAAATCTACACCGGACACCAAAACCGTGTGCTATAGCCCACAAAAACGGCGAGAAATGCCCGAAATCGCTAGTTTTACGATGCCACTAGAGTCGTGTACCGGGGGTCACGGGGCTTTGAAATCTTCACGGGACTCAAAAACCGTGGACTATAGCCCACGAAAACGGTCATAAATGCCTCAAATCATGAGTTTTTTATGATTTCTTAAAAATCGTGTGACGGGTCCGGGACCATTTAAATCAACGTCGGACCCCAAAACCGTGTGCTATAGCCCACGAAAATGGCCAGAAATGGCTGAAATCATGATTTTTTACTATGCCACTAGAGTCGTGTACCGGTGGTCACGGGGCTTTGAAATCTTCACAGGACCCAAAAACTGTGGACTATAGGCCACGAAAACGGCCAGAAATGACTGAAATCACGATTTTTTTATGATTTCGCAAAAATCTTGTGACGGGGTCCCGGACCATTTAAATCCACGTCGGACCCTAAAACCGTTTGCTATAGCCCACGAAAACGGCCAGAAATGCTCGAAATCGCGAGTTTTTACGATGCCACTCGAGTCGTGTACCGAGGGTCACAGGGCTCCGAAATCTTCCTGGGACCCAAAATCTGTAGACTATAGCCCACAAAAACGGCCAGAAATGCTGAAATCACGAGTTTTTAATGATTTCGAAAAAATCGTGTGACGGGTCCCGACCCTTTAAATACGTCGAACACCAAAACCGTGTGCTATAGCCCACGAAAACGCCCAGATATGCCCGAAATCGCGAGTTTTTTATGATTTCGCAAAAATCATGTGACGGGTCCCGGACCATTTAAATCTACATCGGACCCCAAAACCGTGTGCTATAGCCCACGAAAACGGCCAGAAATACCCGAAATCGCGAGTTTTACGATGCCACTAGAGTCGTGTACCGGGGGTCACGGGGCTTTGAATATTTCCGGGACCCAAAAACCGTGGACTATAACCTATGAAAACGGCCAGAAATGCCTTAAATCGAGAGGTTTTTATGATTTCGCAAAAAATCGTGGAAACGGTCCCGGACCATTTAAATCCATGTCGGAGCCCAAACCGTGTGCTATAGCCCACGAAAACAACCAGAAATGCCCAAAATCGCGAGTTTTTTATGATTTCGCAAAAAATCGGTTGTGACGGGGTCCCGGACCATTTAAATCCACGTCGGACCCCAAAACCGTGTGATATAGCCCACGAAAACGGCCATAAATGCCTCAAATCATGAGTTTTTTTATGATTTCTCAAAAATCGTGTGACGGGTCCCGGACCATTTAAATCAACGTCGGACCCCAAAACCGTGTGCTATATCCCACGAAAATGGCCAGAAATGCCTGAAATCGTGATTTTTTACTATGCCACTAGAGTCGTGTACCGGTGGTCTCGGGGCTTTGAAATCTTCCCGGGACCCAAAATCCGTGGACTATAGGCCACGAAAACGGCCACAAATGCCAGAAATCAGAAGTTTTTTATGATTTTACAAAAATCGTGTGACGGGGTCCCGGACCATTTAAATCCACGTCAGACCCTAAAACCGTGTGCTATAGCCCATGAAAACGGCCAGAAATGCCAAAAATCCCGAGTTTTTACGATGCCACTAGAGTCGTGTACCGGGGGTCACAGGGCTCCGAAATCTTCCTGGGACCCAAAAACTGTAGACTATAGCCCACGAAAACGACCAAAAATGGCTGAAATCAATAGTTTTTTATGATTTAAAAAAATCGTGTGATGGGTCCCGGACCATTTAAATCCACGTCGGACCCCAAAACCGTGTGATATAGCCCACGAAAACGACCAGAAATGCCCGAAATCGCGAGTTTTTTATGATTTCGCAAAAATCGTGTGACGGGGTCCCGGACCATTAAATCTACACCGGACACCAAAACCGTGTGCTATAGCCCACAAAAACGGCGAGAAATGCCCGAAATCGCTAGTTTTACGATGCCACTAGAGTCGTGTACCGGGGGTCACGGGGCTTTGAAATCTTCACGGGACTCAAAAACCGTGGACTATAGCCCACGAAAACGGTCATAAATGCCTCAAATCATGAGTTTTTTATGATTTCTTAAAAATCGTGTGACGGGTCCGGGACCATTTAAATCAACGTCGGACCCCAAAACCGTGTGCTATAGCCCACGAAAATGGCCAGAAATGGCTGAAATCATGATTTTTTACTATGCCACTAGAGTCGTGTACCGGTGGTCACGGGGCTTTGAAATCTTCACAGGACCCAAAAACTGTGGACTATAGGCCACGAAAACGGCCAGAAATGACTGAAATCACGATTTTTTTATGATTTCGCAAAAATCTTGTGACGGGGTCCCGGACCATTTAAATCCACGTCGGACCCTAAAACCGTTTGCTATAGCCCACGAAAACGGCCAGAAATGCTCGAAATCGCGAGTTTTTACGATGCCACTCGAGTCGTGTACCGAGGGTCACAGGGCTCCGAAATCTTCCTGGGACCCAAAATCTGTAGACTATAGCCCACAAAAACGGCCAGAAATGCTGAAATCACGAGTTTTTAATGATTTCGAAAAAATCGTGTGGACGGGTCCCGGACCCTTTAAATACGTCGAACACCAAAACCGTGTGCTATAGCCCACGAAAACGCCCAGATATGCCCGAAATCGCGAGTTTTTTATGATTTCGCAAAAATCATGTGACGGGTCCCGGACCATTTAAATCTACATCGGACCCCAAAACCGTGTGCTATAGCCCACGAAAACGGCCAGAAATACCCGAAATCGCGAGTTTTACGATGCCACTAGAGTCGTGTACCGGGGGTCACGGGGCTTTGAATATTTCCGGGACCCAAAAAACCGTGGACTATAACCTATGAAAACGGCCAGAAATGCCTTAAATCGAGAGGTTTTTATGATTTCGCAAAAATCGTGAAACGGTCCCGGACCATTTAAATCCATGTCGGAGCCCAAAACCGTGTGCTATAGCCCACGAAAACAACCAGAAATGCCCAAAATCGCGAGTTTTTTATGATTTCGCAAAAATCGTGTGACGGGGTCCCGGACCATTTAAATCCACGTCGGACCCCAAAACCGTGTGATATAGCCCACGAAAACGGCCATAAATGCCTCAAATCATGAGTTTTTTTATGATTTCTCAAAAATCGTGTAACGGGGTCCCGGACCATTTAAATCAACGTCGGACCCTAAAACCGTGTGCTATAGCCCACGAAAACGGCCAGAAATGCCTGAAATCATGATATTTTACTATGCCACTAGAGTCCGTGTACCGGTGGTCTCGGGGCTTTGAAATCTTCCCGGGACCCAAAATCCGTGGACTATAGGCCACGAAAACGGCCACAAATGCCAGAAATCAGAAGTTTTTTATGATTTTACAAAAATCGTGTGACGGGGTCCCGGACCATTTAAATCCACGTCAGACCCTAAAACCGTGTGCTATAGCCCATGAAAACGGCCAGAAATGCCAAAAATCCCGAGTTTTTACGATGCCACTAGAGTCGTGTACCGGGGGTCACAGGGCTCCGAAATCTTCCTGGGACCCAAAAAACTGTAGACTATAGCCACGAAAACGACCAAAATTGCTGAAATCAATAGTTTTTTATGAATTAAAAAAAATCGTGTGGTGACGGGTCCCGGACCATTTAAATCCACGTCGGACCCCAAAACCGTGTGCTATAGCCCACGAAAACGACCAGAAATGCCCGAAATCGCGAATTTTTTATGATTTTGCAAATATCGTGTGACGGGGTCCCGGACCATTTAAATCTACACCGGACACCAAAACCGTGTGCTATAGCCCACAAAAACGGCGAGAAATGCCCGAAATCGCGAGTTTTACGATGCCACTAGAGTCGTGTACCGGTGGTCACGGGGTTTTGAAATCTTCACAGGACACAAAAACTGTGGACTATAGGCCACGAAAACGGCCAGAAATGCCTGAAATCACGATTTTTTTATGATTTCGCCAAAATCATGTGACGGGTCCCGGACCATTTAAATCCACGTCGGACCCTAAAACCGTTTGCTATAGCCCACGAAAACGGCCAGAAATGCTCGAAATCGCGAGTTTTTACCATGCCACTCGAGTCATGTACCGAGGGTCACAGGGCTCCGAAATCTTCCTGGGACCCAAAATCTGTAGACTATAGCCCACAAAAATGGCCAGAAATGGCTGAAATCACGAGTTTTTAATGATTTCGAAAAAATCATGTGACGGGTCCCGGACCCTTTAAATACGTCGAACACCAAAACCGTGTGCTATAGCCCACGAAAACGCCCAGATATGCCCGAAATCGCGAGTTTTTCATGATTTCGCAAAAATCATGTGACGGGTCCCGGACCATTTAAATCTACATCGGACCCCAAAACCGTGTGCTATTGCCCACGAAAACGGACAGAAAATGCCCGAAATCGCGAGTTTTACAATGCCACTAGAGTCGTGTACCGGGGGTCACGGGGCTTTGAATATTCCAGGACCCAAAAACCGTGGACTATAACCTATGAAAACGGCCAGAAATGCCTTAAATCACGAGGTTTTTATGATTTCGCAAAATCGTGTAACGGGTCCCGGACCATTTAAATCCATGTCGGAGCCCAAAACCGTGTGCTATAGCCCACGAAAACTACCAGAAATGCCCAAAATCGCGAGTTTTTTATGATTTCGCAAAAATCGTTGTGACGGGTCCCGGACCATTTAAATCCACGTCGGACCCCAAAACCGTGTGATATAGCCCACGAAAACGGCCATAAATGCCTCAAATCATGAGTTTTTTTATGATTTCTCAAAATCGTGTGACGGGTCCCGGACCATTTAAATCAACGTCGGACCCCAAAACCGTGTGCTATATCCCACGAAAATGGCCAGAAATGCCTGAAATCGTGATTTTTTACTATGCCACTAGAGTCGTGTACCGGTGGTCTCGGGGCTTTGAAATCTTCCCGGGACCCAAAATCCGTGGACTATAGGCCACGAAAACGGCCACAAATGCCAGAAATCAGAAGTTTTTTATGATTTTACAAAAATCGTGTGACGGGGTCCCGGACCATTTAAATCCACGTCAGACCCTAAAACCGTGTGCTATAGCCCATGAAAACGGCCAGAAATGCCAAAAATCCCGAGTTTTTACGATGCCACTAGAGTCGTGTACCGGGGGTCACAGGGCTCCGAAATCTTCCTGGGACCCAAAAACTGTAGACTATAGCCCACGAAAACGACCAAAAATGGCTGAAATCAATAGTTTTTTATGATTTAAAAAAATCGTGTGACGGGTCCCGGACCATTTAAATCCACGTCGGACCCCAAAACCGTGTGATATAGCCCACGAAAACGACCAGAAATGCCCGAAATCGCGAGTTTTTTATGATTTCGCAAAAATCGTGTGACGGGGTCCCGGACCATTTAAATCTACACCGGACACCAAAACCGTGTGCTATAGCCCACAAAAACGGCGAGAAATGCCCGAAATCGCTAGTTTTACGATGCCACTAGAGTCGTGTACCGGGGTCACGGGGCTTTGAAATCTTCACGGGACTCAAAAACCGTGGACTATAGCCCACGAAAACGGTCATAAATGCCTCAAATCATGAGTTTTTTATGATTTCTTAAAAATCGTGTGTGACGGGTCCGGGACCATTTAAATCAACGTCGGACCCCAAAACCGTGTGCTATAGCCACGAAAATGGCCAGAAATGGCTGAAATCATGATTTTTTACTATGCCACTAGAGTCGTGTACCGGTGGTCACGGGGCTTTGAAATCTTCACAGGACCCAAAAACTGTGGACTATAGGCCACGAAAACGGCCAGAAATGACTGAAATCACGATTTTTTTATGATTTCGCAAAAATCTTGTGACGGGGTCCCGGACCATTTAAATCCACGTCGGACCCTAAAACCGTTTGCTATAGCCCACGAAAACGGCCAGAAATGCTCGAAATCGCGAGTTTTTACGATGCCACTCGATTCGTGTACCGAGGGTCACAGGGCTCCGAAATCTTCCTGGGACCCAAAATCTGTAGACTATAGCCCACAAAAACGGCCAGAAATGCTGAAATCACGAGTTTTTAATGATTTTGAAAAAATCGTGTGACGGTCCCGGACCCTTTAAATACGTCGAACACCAAAACCGTGTGCTATAGCCCACGAAAACGCCCAGATATGCCCGAAATCGTGAGTTTTTTATGATTTCGCAAAAATCATGTGACGGGTCCCGGACCATTTAAATCTACATCGGACCCCAAAACCGTGTGCTATAGCCCACGAAAACGGCCAGAAATACCCAAAATCGCGAGTTTTACGATGCCACTAGAGTCGTGTACCGGGGGTCACGGGGCTTTGAATATTTCCGGACCCAAAAACCGTGGACTATAACCTATGAAAACGGCCAGAAATGCCTTAAATCGAGAGGTTTTTATGATTTCGCAAAAAATCGTGAAACGGTCCCGGACCATTTAAATCCATGTCGGAGCCCAAAACCGTGTGCTATAGCCCACGAAAACAACCAGAAATGCCCAAAATCGCGAGTTTTTTATGATTTCGCAAAAATCGTGTGACGGGGTCTCGGACCATTTAAATCCACGTCGGACCCCAAAACCGTGTGATATAGCCCACGAAAACGGCCATAAATGCCTCAAATCATGAGTTTTTTTATGATTCTCAAAAATCGTGTAACGGGGTCCCGGACCATTTAAATCAACGTCGGACCCTAAAACCGTGTGCTATAGCCCACGAAAACGGCCAGAAATGCCTGAAATCATGATATTTTACTATGCCACTAGAGTCGTGTACCGGTGGTCTCGGGGCTTTGAAATCTTCCCGGGACCCAAAATCCGTGGACTATAGGCCACGAAAACGGCCACAAATGCCAGAAATCAGAAGTTTTTTATGATTTTACAAAAATCGTGTGACGGGGTCCCGGACCATTTAAATCCACGTCAGACCCTAAAACCGTGTGCTATAGCCCATGAAAACGGCCAGAAATGCCAAAAATCCGAGTTTTTACGATGCCACTAGAGTCGTGTACCGGGGGTCACAGGGCTCCGAAATCTTCCTGGGACCCAAAAACTGTAGACTATAGCCCACGAAAACGACCAAAAATGGCTGAAATCAATAGTTTTTTATGAATTAAAAAAAATCGTGTGACGGGTCCCGGACCATTTAAATCCACGTCGGACCCCAAAACCGTGTGCTATAGCCCACGAAAACGGACCAGAAATGCCCGAAATCGCGAATTTTTTATGATTTTGCAAAAATCGTGTGACGGGGTCCCGGACCATTTAAATCTACACCGGACACCAAAACCGTGTGCTATAGCCCACAAAAACGGCGAGAAATGCCGAAATCGCGAGTTTTACGATGCCACTAGAGTCGTGTACCGGTGGTCACGGGGCTTTGAAATCTTCACAGGACACAAAAACTGTGGACTATAGGCCACGAAAACGGCCAGAAATGCCTGAAATCACGATTTTTTTATGATTTCGCCAAAATCATGTGACGGGTCCCGGACCATTTAAATCCACGTCGGACCCTAAAACCGTTTGCTATAGCCCACGAAAACGGCGAGAAATGCCCGAAATCGCTAGTTTTACGATGCCACTAGAGTCGTGTACCGGGGGTCACGGGGCTTTGAAATCTTCACGGGACTCAAAAACCGTGGACTATAGCCCACGAAAACGGTCATAAATGCCTCAAATCATGAGTTTTTTTATGATTTCTCAAAAATCGTGTGACGGGGTCCGGACCATTTAAATCAACGTCGGACCCCAAAACCGGTGTGCTATATCCCACGAAAATGGCCAGAAATGCCTGAAATCGTGATTTTTTACTATGCCACTAGAGTCGTGTACCGGTGGTCTCGGGGCTTTGAAATCTTCCCGGGACCCAAAATCCGTGGACTATAGGCCACGAAAACGGCCACAAATGCCAGAAATCAGAAGTTTTTTATGATTTTGCAAAAATCGTGTGACGGGGTCCCGGACCATTTAAATCCACGTCAGACCCTAAAACCGTGTGCTATAGCCCATGAAAACGGCCAGAAATGCCAAAAATCCCGAGTTTTTACGATGCACTAGAGTCGGTGTACCGGGGTCACAGGGCTCCGAAATCTTCCTGGGACCCAAAAACTGTAGACTATAGCCCACGAAAACGACCAAAAATGGCTGAAATCAATAGTTTTTTATGATTTAAAAAAATCGTGTGACGGGTCCCGGACCATTTAAATCCACGTTGGACCCCAAAACCGTGTGATATAGCCCACGAAAACGACCAGAAATGCCCGAAATCGCGAGTTTTTTATGATTTCGCAAAAATCGTGTGACGGGGTCCCGGACCATTTAAATCTACACCGGACACCAAAACCGTGTGCTATAGCCCACAAAAACGGCGAGAAATGCCCGAAATCGCTAGTTTTACGATGCCACTAGAGTCGTGTACCGGGGGTCACGGGGCTTTGAAATCTTCACGGGACTCAAAAACCGTGGACTATAGCCCACGAAAACGGTCATAAATGCCTCAAATCATGAGTTTTTTATGATTTCTTAAAAATCGTGTGACGGGTCCGGGACCATTTAAATCAACGTCGGACCCCAAAACCGTGTGCTATAGCCCACGAAATGGCCAGAAATGGCTGAAATCATGATTTTTTACTATGCCACTAGAGTCGTGTACCGGTGGTCACGGGGCTTTGAAATCTTCACAGGACCCAAAAACTGTGGACTATAGGCCACGAAAACGGCCAGAAATGACTGAAATCACGATTTTTTTATGATTTCGCAAAAATCTTGTGACGGGGTCCGGACCATTTAAATCCACGTCGGACCCTAAAACCGTTTGCTATAGCCCACGAAAACGGCCAGAAATGCTCGAAATCGCGAGTTTTTACGATGCCACTCGAGTCGTGTACCGAGGGTCACAGGGCCTCCGAAATATTCCTGGGACCCAAAATCTGTAGACTATAGCCCACAAAAACGGCCAGAAATGCTGAAATCACGAGTTTTTAATGATTTCGAAAAAATCGTGTGACGGGTCCCGGACCCTTTAAATACGTCGAACACCAAAACCGTGTGCTATAGCCCACGAAAACGCCCAGATATGCCCGAAATCGCGAGTTTTTTATGATTTCGCAAAAATCATGTGACGGTCCCGGACCATTTAAATCTACATCGGACCCCAAAACCGTGTGCTATAGCCCACGAAAACGGCCAGAAATACCCGAAATCGCGAGTTTTACGATGCCACTAGAGTCGTGTACCGGGGGTCACGGGGCTTTGAATATTTCCGGGACCCAAAAACCGTGGACTATAACCTATGAAAACGGCCAGAAATGCCTTAAATCGAGAGGTTTCTTATGATTTCGCAAAAAATCGTGAAACGGTCCCGGACCATTTAAATCCATGTCGGAGCCCAAAACCGTGTGCTATAGCCCACGAAAACAACCAGAAATGCCCAAAATCGCGAGTTTTTTATGATTTCGCAAAAATCGTGTGACGGGGTCCCGGACCATTTAAATCCACGTCGGACCCCAAAACCGTGTGATATAGCCACGAAAACGGCCATAAATGCCTCAAATCATGAGTTTTTTTTATGATTTCTCAAAATCGTGTGACGGGTCCCGGACCATTTAAATCAACGTCGGACCCCAAAACCGTGTGCTATATCCACGAAAATGGCCAGAAATGCCTGAAATCGTGATTTTTTACTATGCCACTAGAGTCGTGTACCGGTGGTCTCGGGGCTTTGAAATCTTCCCGGGACCCAAAATCCGTGGACTATAGGCCACGAAAACGGCCACAAATGCCAGAAATCAGAAGTTTTTTATGATTTTACAAAAATCGTGTGACGGGGTCCCGGACCATTTAAATCCACGTCAGACCCTAAAACCGTGTGCTATAGCCCATGAAAACGGCCAGAAATGCCAAAAATCCCGAGTTTTTACGATGCCACTAGAGTCGTGTACCGGGGGTCACAGGGCTCCGAAATCTTCCTGGGACCCAAAAACTGTAGACTATAGCCCACGAAAACGACCAAAAATGGCTGAAATCAATAGTTTTTTATGATTTAAAAAAATCGTGTGATGGGTCCCGGACCATTTAAATCCACGTCGGACCCCAAAACCGTGTGATATAGCCCACGAAAACGACCAGAAATGCCCGAAATCGCGAGTTTTTATGATTTCGCAAAAATCGTGTGACGGGGTCCCGGACCATTTAAATCTACACCGGACACCAAAACCGTGTGCTATAGCCCACAAAAACGGCGAGAAATGCCCGAAATCGCTAGTTTTACGATGCCACTAGAGTCGTGTACCGGGGGTCACGGGGCTTTGAAATCTTCACGGGACTCAAAAACCGTGGACTATAGCCCACGAAAACGGTCATAAATGCCTCAAATCATGAGTTTTTTATGATTTCTTAAAAATCGTGTGACGGGTCCGGGACCATTTAATTCAACGTCGGACCCCAAAACCGTGTGCTATAGCCCACGAAAATGGCCAGAAATGGCTGAAATCATGATTTTTTACTATGCCACTAGAGTCGTGTACCGGTGGTCACGGGGCTTTGAAATCTTCACAGGACCCAAAAACTGTGGACTATAGGCCACGAAAACGGCCAGAAATGACTGAAATCACGATTTTTTTATGATTCGCAAAAATCTTGTGACGGGGTCCCGGACCATTTAAATCCACGTCGGACCCTAAAACCGTTTGCTATAGCCCACGAAAACGGCCAGAAATGCTCGAAATCGCGAGTTTTTACGATGCCACTCGAGTCGTGTACCGAGGGTCACAGGGCTCCGAAATCTTCCTGGGACCCAAAATCTGTAGACTATAGCCCACAAAACGGCCAGAAATGCTGAAATCACGAGTTTTTAATGATTTCGAAAAAATCGTGTGACGGGTCCCGGACCCTTTAAATACGTCGAACACCAAAACCGTGTGCTATAGCCCACGAAAACGCCCAGATATGCCCGAAATCGCGAGTTTTTTATGATTTCGCAAAAAATCATGTGACGGGTCCCGGACCATTTAAATCTACATCGGACCCCAAAACCGTGTGCTATAGCCCACGAAAACGGCCAGAAATACCCGAAATCGCGAGTTTTACGATGCCACTAGAGTCGTGTACCGGGGGTCACGGGGCTTTGAATATTTCCGGGACCCAAAAACCGTGGACTATAACCTATGAAAACGGCCAGAAATGCCTTAAATCGAGAGGTTTTTATGATTTCGCAAAAAATCGTGAAACGGTCCCGGACCATTTAAATCCATGTCGGAGCCCAAAACCGTGTGCTATAGCCCACGAAAACAACCAGAAATGCCCAAAATCGCGAGTTTTTTATGATTTCGCAAAAATCGTGTGACGGGGTCCCGGACCATTTAAATCCACGTCGGACCCCAAAACCGTGTGATATAGCCCACGAAAACGGCCATAAATGCCTCAAATCATGAGTTTTTTTATGATTTCTCAAAAATCGTGTAACGGGGTCCCGGACCATTTAAATCAACGTCGGACCCTAAAACCGTGTGCTATAGCCCACGAAAACGGCAGAAATGCCTGAAATCATGATATTTTACTATGCCACTAGAGTCGTGTACCGGTGGTCTCGGGGCTTTGAAATCTTCCCGGGACCCAAAATCCGTGGACTATAGGCCACGAAACGGCCACAAATGCCAGAAATCAGAAGTTTTTTATGATTTTACAAAAATCGTGTGACGGGGTCCCGGACCATTTAAATCCACGTCAGACCCTAAAACCGTGTGCTATAGCCCATGAAAACGGCCAGAAATGCCAAAAATCCCGAGTTTTTACGATGCCACTAGAGTCGTGTACCGGGGGTCACAGGGCTCCGAAATCTTCCTGGGA
The DNA here is from genome assembly GCA_026929855.1 of Poa annua. Lineage (NCBI taxonomy): Eukaryota > Viridiplantae > Streptophyta > Magnoliopsida > Poales > Poaceae > Poa > Poa annua. The sequence continues at coordinate 7,853,392 of CM049428.1, read as the reverse complement.
CCCAAAAACTGTAGACTATAGCCCACGAAAACGACCAAAAATTGCTGAAATCAATAGTTTTTTATGAATTAAAAAAAATCGTGTGACGGGTCCCGGACCATTTAAATCCACGTCGGACCCCAAAACCGTGTGCTATAGCCCACGAAAACGACCAGAAATGCCCGAAATCGCGAATTTTTTATGATTTTGCAAATATCGTGTGACGGGGTCCCGGACCATTTAAATCTACACCGGACACCAAAACCGTGTGCTATAGCCCACAAAAACGGCGAGAAATGCCCGAAATCGCGAGTTTTACGATGCCACTAGAGTCGTGTACCGGTGGTCACGGGGTTTTGAAATCTTCACAGGACACAAAAACTGTGGACTATAGGCCACGAAAACGGCCAGAAATGCCTGAAATCACGATTTTTTTATGATTTCGCCAAAATCATGTGACGGGTCCCGGACCATTTAAATCCACGTCGGACCCTAAAACCGTTTGCTATAGCCCACGAAAACGGCCAGAAATGCTCGAAATCGCGAGTTTTTACGATGCCACTCGAGTCGTGTACCGAGGGTCACAGGGCTCCGAAATCTTCCTGGGACCCAAAATCTGTAGACTATAGCCCACAAAAATGGCCAGAAATGGCTGAAATCACGAGTTTTTAATGATTTCGAAAAAATCATGTGACGGGTCCCGGACCCTTTAAATACGTCGAACACCAAAACCGTGTGCTATAGCCCACGAAAACGCCCAGATATGCCCGAAATCGCGAGTTTTTCATGATTTCGCAAAAATCATGTGACGGGTCCCGGACCATTTAAATCTACATCGGACCCCAAAACCGTGTGCTATTGCCCACGAAAACGGACAGAAAATGCCCGAAATCGCGAGTTTTACAATGCCACTAGAGTCGTGTACCGGGGGTCACGGGGCTTTGAATATTTCCAGGACCCAAAAACCGTGGACTATAACCTATGAAAACGGCCAGAAATGCCTTAAATCACGAGGTTTTTATGATTTCGCAAAAATCGTGTAACGGGTCCCGGACCATTTAAATCCATGTCGGAGCCCAAAACCGTGTGCTATAGCCCACGAAAACTACCAGAAATGCCCAAAATCGCGAGTTTTTTATGATTTCGCAAAAATCGTGTGACGGGTCCCGGACCATTTAAATCCACGTCGGACCCCAAAACCGTGTGATATAGCCCACGAAAACGGCCATAAATGCCTCAAATCATGAGTTTTTTTATGATTTCTCAAAATCGTGTGACGGGTCCCGGACCATTTAAATCAACGTCGGACCCCAAAACCGTGTGCTATATCCCACGAAAATGGCCAGAAATGCCTGAAATCGTGATTTTTTACTATGCCACTAGAGTCGTGTACCGGTGGTCTCGGGGCTTTGAAATCTTCCCGGGACCCAAAATCCGTGGACTATAGGCCACGAAAACGGCCACAAATGCCAGAAATCAGAAGTTTTTTATGATTTTACAAAAATCGTGTGACGGGGTCCCGGACCATTTAAATCCACGTCAGACCCTAAAACCGTGTGCTATAGCCCATGAAAACGGCCAGAAATGCCAAAAATCCCGAGTTTTTACGATGCCACTAGAGTCGTGTACCGGGGGTCACAGGGCTCCGAAATCTTCCTGGGACCCAAAAACTGTAGACTATAGCCCACGAAAACGACCAAAAATGGCTGAAATCAATAGTTTTTTATGATTTAAAAAAATCGTGTGACGGGTCCCGGACCATTTAAATCCACGTCGGACCCCAAAACCGTGTGATATAGCCCACGAAAACGACCAGAAATGCCCGAAATCGCGAGTTTTTTATGATTTCGCAAAAATCGTGTGACGGGGTCCCGGACCATTTAAATCTACACCGGACACCAAAACCGTGTGCTATAGCCCACAAAAACGGCGAGAAATGCCCGAAATCGCTAGTTTTACGATGCCACTAGAGTCGTGTACCGGGGGTCACGGGGCTTTGAAATCTTCACGGGACTCAAAAACCGTGGACTATAGCCCACGAAAACGGTCATAAATGCCTCAAATCATGAGTTTTTTATGATTTCTTAAAAATCGTGTGACGGGTCCGGGGACCATTTAAATCAACGTCGGACCCCAAAACCGTGTGCTATAGCCCACGAAAATGGCCAGAAATGGCTGAAATCATGATTTTTTACTATGCCACTAGAGTCGTGTACCGGTGGTCACGGGGCTTTGAAATCTTCACAGGACCCAAAAACTGTGGACTATAGGCCACGAAAACGGCCAGAAATGACTGAAATCACGATTTTTTTATGATTTCGCAAAAATCTTGTGACGGGGTCCCGGACCATTTAAATCCACGTCGGACCCTAAAACCGTTTGCTATAGCCCACGAAAACGGCCAGAAATGCTCGAAATCGCGAGTTTTTACGATGCCACTCGATTCGTGTACCGAGGGTCACAGGGCTCCGAAATCTTCCTGGGACCCAAAATCTGTAGACTATAGCCCACAAAAACGGCCAGAAATGCTGAAATCACGAGTTTTTAATGATTTCGAAAAAATCGTGTGACGGGTCCCGGACCCTTTAAATACGTCGAACACCAAAACCGTGTGCTATAGCCCACGAAAACGCCCAGATATGCCCGAAATCGTGAGTTTTTTATGATTTCGCAAAAATCATGTGACGGGTCCCGGACCATTTAAATCTACATCGGACCCCAAAACCGTGTGCTATAGCCCACGAAAACGGCCAGAAATACCCAAAATCGCGAGTTTTACGATGCCACTAGAGTCGTGTACCGGGGGTCACGGGGCTTTGAATATTTCCGGGACCCAAAAACCGTGGACTATAACCTATGAAAACGGCCAGAAATGCCTTAAATCGAGAGGTTTTTATGATTTCGCAAAAAATCGTGAAACGGTCCCGGACCATTTAAATCCATGTCGGAGCCCAAAACCGTGTGCTATAGCCCACGAAAACAACCAGAAATGCCAAAATCGCGAGTTTTTTATGATTTCGCAAAAATCGTGTGACGGGGTCCCGGACCATTTAAATCCACGTCGGACCCCAAAACCGTGTGATATAGCCCACGAAAACGGCCATAAATGCCTCAAATCATGAGTTTTTTTATGATTTCTCAAAAATCGTGTAACGGGGTCCCGGACCATTTAAATCAACGTCGGACCCTAAAACCGTGTGCTATAGCCCACGAAAACGGCCAGAAATGCCTGAAATCATGATATTTTACTATGCCACTAGAGTCGTGTACCGGTGGTCTCGGGGCTTTGAAATCTTCCCGGGACCCAAAATCCGTGGACTATAGGCCACGAAAACGGCCACAAATGCCAGAAATCAGAAGTTTTTATGATTTTACAAAAATCGTGTGACGGGGTCCCGGACCATTTAAATCCACGTCAGACCCTAAAACCGTGTGCTATAGCCCATGAAAACGGCCAGAAATGCCAAAAATCCCGAGTTTTTACGATGCCACTAGAGTCGTGTACCGGGGGTCACAGGGCTCCGAAATCTTCCTGGGACCCAAAAACTGTAGACTATAGCCCACGAAAACGACCAAAAATGGCTGAAATCAATAGTTTTTTATGAATTAAAAAAAATCGTGTGACGGGTCCCGGACCATTTAAATCCACGTCGGACCCCAAAACCGTGTGCTATAGCCCACGAAAACGACCAGAAATGCCCGAAATCGCGAATTTTTTATGATTTTGCAAAAATCGTGTGACGGGGTCCCGGACCATTTAAATCTACACCGGACACCAAAACCGTGTGCTATAGCCCACAAAAACGGCGAGAAATGCCCGAAATCGCGAGTTTTACGATGCCACTAGAGTCGTGTACCGGTGGTCACGGGGCTTTGAAATCTTCACAGGACACAAAAACTGTGGACTATAGGCCACGAAAACGGCCAGAAATGCCTGAAATCACGATTTTTTTATGATTTCGCCAAAATCATGTGACGGGTCCCGGACCATTTAAATCCACGTCGGACCCTAAAACCGTTTGCTATAGCCACGAAAACGGCGAGAAATGCCCGAAATCGCTAGTTTTACGATGCCACTAGAGTCGTGTACCGGGGGTCACGGGCTTTGAAATCTTCACGGGACTCAAAACCGTGGACTATAGCCCACGAAAACGGTCATAAATGCCTCAAATCATGAGTTTTTTTATGATTTCTCAAAAATCGTGTGACGGGGTCCCGGACCATTTAAATCACGTCGGACCCCAAAACCGTGTGCTATATCCCACGAAAATGGCCAGAAATGCCTGAAATCGTGATTTTTTACTATGCCACTAGAGTCGTGTACCGGTGGTCTCGGGGCTTTGAAATCTTCCCGGGACCCAAAATCCGTGGGACTATAGGCCACGAAAACGGCCACAAATGCCAGAAATCAGAAGTTTTTTATGATTTTGCAAAAATCGTGTGACGGGGTCCCGGACCATTTAAATCCACGTCAGACCCTAAAACCGTGTGCTATAGCCCATGAAAACGGCCAGAAATGCCAAAAATCCCGAGTTTTTACGATGCCACTAGAGTCGTGTACCGGGGGTCACAGGGCTCCGAAATCTTCCTGGGACCCAAAAACTGTAGACTATAGCCCACGAAAACGACCAAAAATGGCTGAAATCAATAGTTTTTTATGAATTAAAAAAAATCGTGTGACGGGTCCCGGACCATTTAAATCCACGTCGGACCCCAAAACCGTGTGCTATAGCCCACGAAAACGACCAGAAATGCCCGAAATCGCGAATTTTTTATGATTTTGCAAAAATCGTGTGACGGGGTCCCGGACCACTTAAATCTACACCGGACACCAAAACCGTGTGCTATAGCCCACAAAAACGGCGAGAAATGCCCGAAATCGCGAGTTTTACGATGCCACTAGAGTCGTGTACCGGTGGTCGCGGGGCTTTGAAATCTTCACATGACACAAAAACTGTGGACTATAGGCCACGAAAACGGCCAGAAATGCCTGAAATCACGATTTTTTTTATGATTTCGCCAAAATCATGTGACGGGTCCCGGACCATTTAAATCCACGTCGGACCCTAAAACCGTTTGCTATAGCCCACGAAAACGGCGAGAAATGCCCGAAATCGCTAGTTTTACGATGCCACTAGAGTCGTGTACCGGGGGTCACGGGGCTTTGAAATCTTCACGGGACTCAAAAACCGTGGACTATAGCCCACGAAAACGGTCATAAATGCCTCAAATCATGAGTTTTTTTATGATTTCTCAAAAATCGTGTGACGGGGTCCCGGACCATTTAAATCAACGTCGGACCCCAAAACCGTGTGCTATATCCCACGAAAATGGCCAGAAATGCCTGAAATCGTGATTTTTTACTATGCCACTAGAGTCGTGTACCGGTGGTCTCGGGGCTTTGAAATCTTCCCGGGACCCAAAATCCGTGGACTATAGGCCACGAAAACGGCCACAAATGCCAGAAATCAGAAGTTTTTTATGATTTTGCAAAAATCGTGTGACGGGGTCCCGGACCATTTAAATCCACGTCAGACCCTAAAACCGTGTGCTATAGCCCATGAAAACGGCCAGAAATGCCAAAAATCCCGAGTTTTTACGATGCCACTAGAGTCGTGTACCGGGGGTCATAGGGCTCCGAAATCTTCCTGGGTCCCAAAAACTGTAGACTATAGCCCACGAAAACGGCCAAAAATGGCTGAAATCAATAATTTTTATGATTTCGAAAAATCGTGTGACGGGTCCCGGACCATTTAAATCCACGTCGGACCCCAAAACCGTGTGCTATAGCCCACGAAAACGACCAGAAATGCCCGAAATCGCGAGTTTTTTATGATTTTGCAAAAATCGTGTGACGGGGTCCCGGACCATTTAAATCTACACCGGACCCCAAAACCGTGTGCTATAGCCCACAAAAACGGCGAGAAATGCCCGAAATCGCGAGTTTTACGATGCCACTAGAGTCGTGTACCGGGGGTCACGGGGCTTTGAAATCTTCACGGGACTCAAAAACCGTGGACTATAGCTCACGAAAACGGTCATAAATGCCTCAAATCATGAGTTTTTTATGATTTCTTAAAAATCATGTGACGGGTCCTCGACCATTTAAATCAACGTCGGACCCCAAAACCGTGTGCTATAGCCCACGAAAATGGCCAGAAATGGCTGAAATCATGATTTTTTACTATGCCACTAGAGTCGTGTACCGGTGGTCACGGCGCTTTGAAATCTTCACAGGACCCAAAAACCGTGGACTATAGGCCACGAAAACAGCCAGAAATGCCTGAAATCACGATTTTTTTATGATTTCGCAAAAATCATGTGACGGGGTCCCGGACCATTTAATTCCACGTCGGACCCTAAAACCGTTTGCTATAGCCCACGAAAACGGCCAGAAATGCTCGAAATCGCGAGTTTTTACGATGCCACTCGAGTCGTGCACCGAGGGTCACAGGGCTCCGGAATCTTCCTGGGACCCAAAATCTGTAGACTATAGCCCACAAAAACGGCCAGAAATGGCTGAAATCACGAGTTTTTAATGATTTCGAAAAAATCGTGTGACGGGTCCCGGACCCTTTAAATACGTCGAACACCAAAACCGTGTGCTATAGCCCACGAAAACGCCCAGATATGCCCGAAATCGCGAGTTTTTTATGATTTCGCAAAAATCATGTGACGGGTCCCGGACCATTTAAATCTACATCGGACCCCAAAACCGTGTGCTATAGCCCACGAAAACGGCCAGAAATGCCCGAAATCGCGAGTTTTACGATGCCACTAGAGTCGTGTACCGGGGGTCACGGGGCTTTGAATATTTCCGGGACCCAAAAACCGTGGACTATAACCTATGAAAACGGCCAGAAATGCCTTAAATCACGAGGTTTTTATGATTTCGCAAAAAATCGTGAAACGGTCCCGGACCATTTAAATCCATGTCGGAGCCCAAAACCGTGTGCTATAGCCCACGAAAACAACCAGAAATGCCCAAAATCGTGAGTTTTTTATGATTTCGCAAAAATCGTGTGACGGGGTCCCGGACCATTTAAATCCACGTCGGACCCCAAAACCGTGTGATATAGCCCACGAAAACGGCCATAAATGCCTCAAATCATGAGTATTTTTATGATTTCTCAAAAATCGTGTGACGGGGTCCCGGACCATTTAAATCAACGTCGGACCCCAAAACCGTGTGCTATAGCCCACGAAAACGGCCAGAAATGCCTGAAATCATGATATTTTACTATGCCACTAGAGTCGTGTACCGGTGGTTTCGGGGCTTTGAAATCTTCCCGGGACCCAAAATCCGTGGACTATAGGCCACGAAAACGGCCACAAATGCCAGAAATCAGAAGTTTTTTATGATTTTGCAAAAATCGTGTGACGGGGTCCCGGGCCATTTAAATCCACGTCAGACCCTAAAACCGTGTGCTATAGCCCATGAAAACGGCCAGAAATGCCAAAAATCCCGAGTTTTTACGATGCCACTAGAGTCATGTACCGGGGGTCATAGGGCTCCGAAATCTTCCTGGGACACAAAAACTGTAGACTATAGCCCACGAAAACGGCCAAAAATGGCTGAAATCAATAATTTTTATGATTTCGAAAAATCGTGTGACGGGTCCCGGACCATTTAAATCCACGTCGGACCCCAAAACCGTGTGCTATAGCCCACGAAAACGACCAGAAATGCCCGAAATCGCGAGTTTTTTATGATTTTGCAAAAATCGTGTGACGGGGTCCCGGACCATTTAAATCTACACCAGAACCCAAAACCGTGTGCTATAGCCCACAAAAACGGCGAGAAATGCCCGAAATCGCGAGTTTTACGATGCCAGTAGAGTCGTGTACCGGGGGTCACGGGGCTTTGAAATCTTCACGGGACTCAAAAACCGTGGACTATAGCCCACGAAAACGGTCATAAATGCCTCAAATCATGAGTTTTTTATGATTTCTTAAAACTCGTGTGACGGGTCCCGGACCATTTAAATCAACGTCGGACCCCAAAACCGTGTGCTATAGCCCACGAAAATGGCCAGAAATGGCTGAAATCATGATTTTTTACTATGCCACTAGAGTCGTGTACCGGTGGTCACGGGGCTTTGAAATCTTCACAGGACCCAAAAACCGTGGACTATAGGCCACGAAAACAGCCAGAAATGCCTGAAATCACGATTTTTTTATGATTTCGCAAAAATCATGTGACGGGGTCCCGGACCATTTAATTCCACGTCGGACCCTAAAACCGTTTGCTATAGCCCACGAAAACGGCCAGAAATGCTCGAAATCGCGAGTTTTTACGATGCCACTCGAGTCGTGTACCGAGGGTCACAGGGCTCCGGAATCTTCCTGGGACCCAAAATCTGTAGACTATAGCCCACAAAAACGGCCAGAAATGGCTGAAATCACGAGTTTTTAATGATTTCGAAAAAATCGTGTGACGGGTCCCGGACCCTTTAAATAGGTCGAACACCAAAACCGTGTGCTATAGCCCACGAAAATGCCCAGATATGCCCGAAATCGCGAGTTTTTTATGATTTCGCGAAAATCATGTGACGGGTCCCGGACCATTTAAATCTACATCGGACCCCAAAACCGTGTGCTATAGCCCACGAAAACGGCCAGAAATGCCCGAATCGCGAGTTTTACGATGCCACTAGAGTCGTGTACCGGGGGTCACGGGGCTTTGAATATTTCCGGGACCCAAAAACCGTGGACTATAACCTATGAAAACGGCCAGAAATGCCTTAAATCACGAGGTTTTTATGATTTCGCAAAAATCGTGTAACGGGTCTCGGACCATTTAAATCCATGTCGGAGCCCAAAACCGTGTGCTATAGCCCACGAAAACAACCAGAAATGCCCAAAATCGCGAGTTTTTTATGATTTCGCAAAAATCGTGTGACGGGGTCCCGGACCATTTAAATCCACGTCGGACCCCAAAACCGTGTGATATAGCCCACGAAAACGGCCATAAATGCCTCAAATCATGAGTTTTTTTATGATTTCTCAAAAATCGTGTGACGGGGTCCCGGACCATTTAAATCAACGTCGGACCCCAAAACCGTGTGCTATAGCCCACGAAAACGGCCAGAAATGCCTGAAATCATGATATTTTACTATGCCACTAGAGTCGTGTACCGGTGGTCTCGGGGCTTTGAAATCTTCCCGGGACCCAAAATCCGTGGACTATAGGCCACGAAAACGGCCACAAATGCCAGAAATCAGAAGTTTTTTATGATTTTGCAAAAATCGTGTGACGGGGTCCCGGGCCATTTAAATCCACGTCAGACCCTAAAACCGTGTGCTATAGCCCATGAAAACGGCCAGAAATGCCAAAAATCCCGAGTTTTTACGATGCCACTAGAGTCATGTACCGGGGGTCATAGGGCTCCGAAATCTTCCTGGGACACAAAAACTGTAGACTATAGCCCACGAAAACGGCCAAAAATGGCTGAAATCAATAATTTTTATGATTTCGAAAAATCGTGTGACGGGTCCCGGACCATTTAAATCCACGTCGGACCCCAAAACCGTGTGCTATAGCCCACGAAAACGACCAGAAATGCCCGAAATCGCGAGTTTTTTATGATTTTGCAAAAATCGTGTGACGGGGTCCCGGACCATTTAAATCTACACCAGAACCCAAAACCGTGTGCTATAGCCCACAAAAACGGCGAGAAATGCCCGAAATCGCGAGTTTTACGATGCCAGTAGAGTCGTGTACCGGGGGTCACGGGGCTTTGAAATCTTCACGGGACTCAAAAACCGTGGACTATAGCCCACGAAAACGGTCATAAATGCCTCAAATCATGAGTTTTTTATGATTTCTTAAAACTCGTGTGACGGGTCCCGGACCATTTAAATCAACGTCGGACCCCAAAACCGTGTGCTATAGCCCACGAAAATGGCCAGAAATGGCTGAAATCATGATTTTTTACTATGCCACTAGAGTCGTGTACCGGTGGTCACGGGGCTTTGAAATCTTCACACGACCCAAAAACCGTGGACTATAGGCCACGAAAACAGCCAGAAATGCCTGAAATCACGATTTTTTTATGATTTCGCAAAAATCATGTGACGGGGTCCCGGACCATTTAATTCCACGTCGGACCCTAAAACCGTTTGCTATAGCCCACGAAAACGGCCAGAAATGCTCGAAATCGCGAGTTTTTACGATGCCACTCGAGTCGTGTACCGAGGGTCACAGGGCTCCGGAATCTTCCTGGGACCCAAAATCTGTAGACTATAGCCCACAAAAACGGCCAGAAATGGCTGAAATCACGAGTTTTTAATGATTTCGAAAAAATCGTGTGACGGGTCCCGGACCCTTTAAATAGGTCGAACACCAAAACCGTGTGCTATAGCCCACGAAAATGCCCAGATATGCCCGAAATCGCGAGTTTTTTATGATTTCGCAAAAATCATGTGACGGGTCCCGGACCATTTAAATCTACATCGGACCCCAAAACCGTGTGCTATAGCCCACGAAAACGGCCAGAAATGCCCGAATCGCGAGTTTTACGATGCCACTAGAGTCGTGTACCGGGGGTCACGGGGCTTTGAATATTTCCGGGACCCAAAAACCGTGGACTATAACCTATGAAAACGGCCAGAAATGCCTTAAATCACGAGGTTTTTATGATTTCGCAAAAATCGTGTAACGGGTCTCGGACCATTTAAATCCATGTCGGAGCCCAAAACCGTGTGCTATAGCCCACGAAAACAACCAGAAATGCCCAAAATCGCGAGTTTTTTATGATTTCGCAAAAATCGTGTGACGGGGTCCCGGACCATTTAAATCCACGTCGGACCCCAAAACCGTGTGATATAGCCCACGAAAACGGCCATAAATGCCTCAAATCATGAGTTTTTTTATGATTTCTCAAAAATCGTGTGACGGGGTCCCGGACCATTTAAATCAACGTCGGACCCCAAAACCGTGTGCTATAGCCCACGAAAACGGCCAGAAATGCCTGAAATCATGATATTTTACTATGCCACTAGAGTCGTGTACCGGTGGTCTCGGGGCTTTGAAATCTTCCCGGGACCCAAAATCCGTGGACTATAGGCCACGAAAACGGCCACAAATGCCAGAAATCAGAAGTTTTTTATGATTTTGCAAAAATCGTGTGACGGGGTCCCGGGCCATTTAAATCCACGTCAGACCCTAAAACCGTGTGCTATAGCCCATGAAAACGGCCAGAAATGCCAAAAATCCCGAGTTTTTACGATGCCACTAGAGTCATGTACCGGGGGTCATAGGGCTCCGAAATCTTCCTGGGACACAAAAACTGTAGACTATAGCCCACGAAAACGGCCAAAAATGGCTGAAATCAATAATTTTTATGATTTCGAAAAATCGTGTGACGGGTCCCGGACCATTTAAATCCACGTCGGACCCCAAAACCGTGTGCTATAGCCCACGAAAACGACCAGAAATGCCCGAAATCGCGAGTTTTTTATGATTTTGCAAAAATCGTGTGACGGGGTCCCGGACCATTTAAATCTACACCAGAACCCAAAACCGTGTGCTATAGCCCACAAAAACGGCGAGAAATGCCCGAAATCGCGAGTTTTACGATGCCAGTAGAGTCTTGTACCGGGGGTCACGGGGCTTTGAAATCTTCACGGGACTCAAAAACCGTGAACTATAGCCCACGAAAACGGTCATAAATGCCTCAAATCATGAGTTTTTTATGATTTCTTAAAACTCGTGTGACGGGTCCCGGACCATTTAAATCAACGTCGGACCCCAAAACCGTGTGCTATAGCCCACGAAAATGGCCAGAAATGGCTGAAATCATGATTTTTTACTATGCCACTAGAGTCGTGTACCGGTGGTCACGGGGCTTTGAAATCTTCACACGACCCAAAAACCGTGGACTATAGGCCACGAAAACAGCCAGAAATGCCTGAAATCACGATTTTTTTATGATTTCGCAAAAATCATGTGACGGGGTCCCGGACCATTTAATTCCACGTCGGACCCTAAAACCGTTTGCTATAGCCCACGAAAACGGCCAGAAATGCTCGAAATCGCGAGTTTTTACGATGCCACTCGAGTCGTGTACCGAGGGTCACAGGGCTCCGGAATCTTCCTGGGACCCAAAATCTGTAGACTATAGCCCACAAAAACGGCCAGAAATGGCTGAAATCACGAGTTTTTAATGATTTCGAAAAAATCGTGTGACGGGTCCCGGACCCTTTAAATACGTCGAACACCAAAACCGTGTGCTATAGCCCACGAAAACGCCCAGATATGCCCGAAATCGCGAGTTTTTTATGATTTCGCAAAAATCATGTGACGGGTCCCGGACCATTTAAATCTACATCGGACCCCAAAACCGTGTGCTATAGCCCACGAAAACGGCCAGAAATGCCCGAATCGCGAGTTTTACGATGCCACTAGAGTCGTGTACCGGGGGTCACGGGGCTTTGAATATTTCCGGGACCCAAAAACCGTGGACTATAACCTATGAAAACGGCCAGAAATGCCTTAAATCACGAGGTTTTTATGATTTCGCAAAAATCGTGTAACGGGTCTCGGACCATTTAAATCCATGTCGGAGCCCAAAACCGTGTGCTATAGCCCACGAAAACAACCAGAAATGCCCAAAATCGCGAGTTTTTTATGATTTCGCAAAAATCGTGTGACGGGGTCCCGGACCATTTAAATCCACGTCGGACCCCAAAACCGTGTGATATAGCCCACGAAAACGGCCATAAATGCCTCAAATCATGAGTTTTTTTATGATTTCTCAAAAATCGTGTGACGGGGTCCCGGACCATTTAAATCAACGTCGGACCCCAAAACCGTGTGCTATAGCCCACGAAAACGGCCAGAAATGCCTGAAATCATGATTTTTTACTATGCCACTAGAGTCGTGTACCGGTGGTCTCGGGGCTTTGAAATCTTCCCGGGACCCAAAATCCGTGGACTATAGGCCACGAAAACGGCCACAAATGCCAGAAATCAGAAGTTTTTTATAATTTTGCAAAAATCGTGTGACGGGTCCCGGACCATTTAAATCCACGTCAGACACTAAAACTGTGTGCTATAGCCCATGAAAACGGCCAGAAATGCCAAAAATCCCGAGTTTTTACGATGCCACTAGAGTCGTGTACCGGGGGTCACAGGGCTCCGAAATCTTCCTGGGACCCAAAAACTGTAGACTATAGCCCACGAAAACGGCCAAAAATGGCTGAAATCAATAGTTTTTTATGATTTCGAAAAAATCATGTGACGGGTCCTGGACCATTTAAATCCACGTCGGACCCCAAAACCGTGTGCTATTGTCCACGAAAACGACCAGAAATGTCCGAAATCGCGAGTTTTTTATTATTTCGCAAAAATCGTGTGACGGGGTCCCAGACCATTTAAATCTACACCGGACCCAAAAACCGTGTGCTATAGCGCACAAAAACGGCGAGAAATGCCCGAAATCGCGAGTTTTACGATGCCACTAGAGTCGTGTACCGGGGGTCACGGGGCTTTGAAATCTTCACGGGACTCAAAAACCGTGGACTATAGCCCACGAAAACGGTCATAAATGCCTCAAATCATGAGTTTTTTTTGATTTCTTAAAAATCGTGTGACGGGTCCCGGAGCATTTAAAAATCAACGTCGGACCCCAAAACCGTGTGCTATAGCCCACGAAAATGGCCAGAAATGGCTGAAATCATGATTTTTTACTATGCCACTAGAGTCGTGTACCGGTGGTCACGGGGCTTTGAAATCTTCACAGGACCCAAAAACCGTGGACTATAGGCCACGAAAACGGCCAGAAATGGCTGAAATCACGATTTTTTTATGATTTCGCAAAAATCATGTGACAGGGTCCCGCACCATTTAAATCCACGTCGGACCCTAAAACCATTTGCTATAGCCCACGAAAACGGCCAGAAATGCTCGAAATCGCGAGTTTTTACGATGCCACTCGAGTCGTGTACCGAGGGTCACATGGCTCCGAAATCTTCCTGGGACCCAAAATCTGTAGACTATAGCCCACAAAAACGGCAAGAAATTGCTGAAATCATGAGTTTTTCATGATTTCGAAAAAATCGTGTGACGGGTCCCGGACCCTTTAAATACGTCGAACACCAAAACCGTGTGCTATAGCCCACGAAAACGCCCAGATATGCCCGAAATCGCGAGTTTTTTATGATTTCGCAAAAATCATGTGAAGGGTCCCGGACCATTTAAATCTACATCGGACCCCAAAACCGTGTGCTATAGCCCACGAAAACGGCCAGAAATGCCCGAAATCGCGAGTTTTACGATGCCACTAGAGTCGTGTACCGGGGGTCACGGGGCTTTGAATATTTCCGGGACCCAAAAACCGTGGACTATAACCTATGAAAACGGCCAGAAATGCCTAAAATCACGAGGTTTTTATGATTTCGCAAAAATCGTGTGACGGGTCCCGGACCATTTAAATCCATGTCGGACCCCAAAACGGTGTGCTATAGCCCACGAAAACATCCAGAAATGTCCAAAATCGCGAGTTTTTTATGATTTTCTAAAAATTGACCGGGTCTCGGACCATTTAAATCCACGACGGACCCCAAAACAGTGTGCTATAGCCCACGAAAACGGCCATAAATGCCTCAAATTTTGATTTTTTTTATAATTTCTTAAAAATCGTGTGACGGGGTCCTGGACCATTTAAATCAACGTCGGACCCAAACACCGTGTCCTATAGCCCACGAAAACGGCCAGAAATGCCCGAAATCGCGGGTTTTTGCGATGCCACTAGAACCGTGTACCGGGGTCACGGAGTTTTGAAATCTTCCCAGGACCCAAAAACCATGGACTTTAGCCCATGAAAGGCCAAAAATGCATGAAATCACGAGTTTTTTTATGATTTCGCAAAAATCGTGTGACGGGGTCTCGGACCATTTAAATCCACGTCGGACCCTAAAACCGTGAGCTATAGCTCACGAAAACGGCCAGAAATGCCCGAAATCGCGAGTTTTTACGATGCCACTAAAGTCGTGTACGGGGGTCACGGGGCTTTGAAATCTTCCCGGGACTCAAAAACCGTGGATTAAAGGCCACGAAAACGGACAGAAATTCATGAAATCACGAGTTTTTTATAATTTCGCAAAAATCGTGTGACGGGTCCCGGACCATTTAAATCCACGTCGGACCCCAAAACCGTTTGCTATAGCCTAAGAAAACCGCCATAAATGGCTCAAATCACGAGTTTTTACTATGCCACTAGAGTCGTGTACCGGTGGTCACGGGGCTTTGAAATCTTCCCGGGACCCAAAAACAGTGGACTATAACCCACGAAAACGGCCAGAAATGCCTGAAATCACGAGTTTTTAATGATTTCGCAAAAATTATGTGACGGGGTGCCGGACCATTTAAATCCATGTCGGACCCTAAAACCGTGTGCTATAGCCCACGAAAACGGCCAGAAATGCCCGAAATCGCGAGTTTTTACGATGCCACTAGAGTCGTGTACCGGGGGTCACGGGGCTCCGAAATCTTCCTGGGACCCAAAAACTGTAGACTATAGCCCACGAAAACGGCCATAAATGGCTGAAATCACGAGTTTTTTATGATTTTGCAAAAATCGTGTGGCGGGGTCCCGGACCATTTTAATCCACGTCGGACCCTAACACCGTGTGCTATAGACCACGAAAACGGCCAGAAATGCCCGAAATCGCGAGTTTTTACGATGCCACTAGAGTCGTGTACCGGGGGTCACGGGGCTTTGAAATATTCCTGAGCCCGAGTTGCTTGTGCAACGCGAGCTCGAGTTGCACATGCAAATGATGTTTTCTAAATCCATTTTTGTGATGGTTTGAACTGACTGCCCTGCAACTCGTCCCGAGGCTGAGTTGCTTAATTTTGTGGACCTGAGTGCCCTGCAACTCGTCGTCCTGAGCTTGAGTTGCTTTGTGCAACTTGTCCGAGCCGAGTTGTATGTGCAACTCGTCCGAGACTGAGGTGCACATGCAACTACTCCGAGTGCAGGTGCAACAGAATCGGGTTTTTTAGAACGTGCCCTGCATGTGCGTGTTCTTTGTTAGTGATGTGACATAAGTCATTTGCCTGTGTATCTCTTAAATTATTTCAACACATTTTTGCATCTACAACTATACAAGCCTTTGTTTTTTTGTGGAGAGGGTTGCATGCGCAACTGAGTGTCTTGCAACTCATCAGAGCCTGAGTTGCGTGTGCAACTCGTCCAAGACCAAGTTGCATGTGCAATTCATCCAAGACCAAGGTGCACATGCAACTCGTCCGAAAGGAATCGAGTACTCCATAGGTGTAGGTGCAGCTGAATCGTCTTTTTAGAGAACGCCATGTCATTTGTGTTTTCTGTTAAGTGATTTGACAAGTTGCCTTAGATTTTTCGTGACAAATTTTGCATCTGCAACTAAACAAGCCCATGCCTAAGTTGCATGTGTAACGAGTCTGAGGCCATGTTGCATGTGCAACTTAGTGGATTTTTTTGCAATGGTTTTATCACGATATAAGTTGCATCTGGAACTAAACTGGCTTGACAACATCACTTTTTTGACATCTTTCGTGAGCAGCAAGTTCATCCCTTGTCGTGTTTCTTTTTTCTTGAACCAAGACAAGCAATACAAACAAACAAACTAGAAACCCAGTAACAAAATCAAGACAAGACAGCAGCCCAGAAAGGAAGCGAAGGAAGACACGAAAAGGCTAGCCCAGAAAGTAAACAAAGGATGACACGAAAAGGCCAGTCCAGAAAGGAAACAAATGAAGACACGAAAGTGCCAACGCACAACAAACATGCAGGACATGAGGTGAGTGAGACCTAAGTTAGTTCTCACTCAGGTGAGCTCTAGTTACTCTTTCCTGTCTTATTTGTTAATTTAGAATCTTACCAAATAAGACAACGCTCCATATTCTATATCATTAATGTACAAATGTTTATCATATTAACATAGTTCTGAACATAGTTACATATTACAACTTTAAGTAGGAGCAATTCTAGACATAGGTATGTCCAAATATTACATCACCAACAAAGCATTCATGCGATCAATCTGAGTCAGCTGGAGCTTTTAAGAGAATGTCATCATCTCAATTCTCAAGGTTGATCATCTTCTGTTTCCCGAAGCTGATGATCTCCAAGAAACGTGAAGTATGGCGTCTTCTTTGAAAAAAAAAATTGAGCGAGGGTGGTCGAGTTCAGTAGTGAGGGTGTGGCCGAGAGAAGGGACCATGCGTGATGCCATTCTGGCCGTCTCTTCTAGCTGCAGCCATTTTCGGGAGAGAAGAGATGAAAATAGGGATTTGGAGAATGGGGATAGGGTTAGCAACTTAGCATGCGGCTTGATTTTGGCTGCGAAATTGGACCAAGAGGAATTTTTTTTGTCCAAAAGTTTTGGCTCCCCGAGTGAGAATTGAAGCATAGCAGCTATTCTCGCTTTGGCCTATGAAGACCATAATTTAGCGTGAAGTCTCTCGCGAGGCTATGAAGACCATAATTTAGTTCCATCCCGCGCCTGCGTTGGGACGCGTATACCTGGATAAATTTGATATATGAGAAGGATAATTTTGTTAGTGAATAGTACACTTTTTTCTTCCAATTATAAGTTTATAACACGTTTTGTCAAGCTGAAACTGCATGCCAAACAATCTTACAATATGGCCATATGGGACATGTGGAGTAGTAGATAACCTAAGTTGGGTCAAATTCAGCCCATAGTAAGGATGCTAAATTTATTAATTTAATTTCTATAATTGTGCATTGAATCTAGAACTCAAGTTTGGCAAAGTCTTGCATGCATGATTTATGAATAGTTGAATACACTATATTTTTTCGGGTATCTAAACAAGTTTCTATACTGCAAGTTATTTTCTATATTTGTTTTTTTTAATGGATAACACAAGAAGTGACTTTAACCTGCAATGTACTCCCTCCAGATGAAAATATGGCCTATACATATATAGGTACGGTTAAGGCCATAAAAAAACATTTGCAGCATGCTAAAAACCAAACATCTCGAAGCTTTGAATTTCACTGTCACTCTTATTTGGACACCTAGGAAGCTAGTTTCAGAATAATAAGTTCAATAAAAAGGAACATAAATAAACCTGCAGCTTAGAAATTGTCGCTGAGATCTTGCTTGATTTGTGTAAGCTGGCCATGTATTCGCTGACGCTTCCTGCTTTGCTCACGCGACGACTCTACCATCTCCTCCATCTTGGGAGTGAGGTACGCCCGAGGAGCCTTGGCCGTGGACGAAGACGCAGAGGCGCGCTGCTGCGCGTGCGAGCTCATCCCGGCCAGCAGGCGCGCGCGTCCTGTCTGCTGGTACTCCCGCCGGTCTCCCACGCGGGCGCTAAGGTCCTGCAGCTCCTCCTTGAGCGCCTCGCACGCCGGGTCACTCGTCGCCGCCGACCGCTCCACGGCCTTGAGCCGGGACTCGAGTATCTTGGTGGCGCCAGCGTGCTGTCCACCGTCAGCCGCCACTCGTGCCGCAGCGATGTCCTGGGTCGCCGCAACGCGGATGCGCTCACGCTCCACCTCCATGGACGGAGCAGCCATGCCGTCGGTGAGCTCCAGCGGCCTCTTGATGACCGCGGCCGGGGCGGCGGCGTTGGCCGCCTGACCCGTCGCGGCGACGCGGTGGGCGCAGGTCACCTTGACCAGACGGGTCACCGACTCCTCGAGCCGGGCTCTGGGAACGTAGACGAGCACCAGGAAGCGCCTCTCCTCGTCGTCGTACAGCTCGCCGACGTCTATGGAGGCGGCGCGGCCATCGGCGTCCACGTGGCTGGCGTAGCAGCCGGACTTGACCTCCTGGATGCGCACGCCGCGGTGCAGGCACGTGACGGCGATGCGCGCCTGCTGCACGGCCACGGAGAGGAGCCCGCCGATGCAGTGCGCGAACGAGTCCTGGATCGCCGCCGTGTTCTCCACGAAGGAAAACGTGCCGCCCGTGGCCTCCGCGATGGCGTGCATTGCCACAGCGTCGTGGTCGGCGCCGAAGCCGAACGTGTGGATCGGAGCGGGCCGGGTAGCAGCCTTCCTGAACGAAGCGGGAACGAGGTCTTGACTGGCGCGCCTGACCGAATCCTGCCCGTCCGAGAGGAGGATCATGCTAGCGACGGCGTTCTTGTACCGGCGATCGGCAAGAACCTGGGCACCCACACGGAGGCCCTCTCCGATGCTGGTGCCCTCCATTCGGGCGACAATGCTCCCCACGGCTAGCTTCGCCGCTGTCTTGCCAGCGTGCGTCATGCGCGCGAGAGGGGTCAGGCGTGAGGCGTACCCGGAGAAGGTCACCATGGAGAGGCGGTCGTCGGGGCCGAGCTGGTCGACGACGAATCCCATGGCCTGCTTCAGCAGCTCGACCTTCTGGACTTGCATGCTGCCGCTGACGTCGAGCACGGTGACGAGATCGAGCGGCGCGCGCGGGACGTCGGCGGGCGCCTTGGCGTGCACGAGCACCGCGAACTTGTCCCGGGACGCGCCCCTCCCGAGGGCCGCGAACTCGCACTCCGTCCTCAGGACCAAGCCGCCGCCGTTGGTTGCCGGCGGACCAGGCAGAAACCCCAACGGCTCGTCGTCCGGCAACGGATCGTCGTCTTGATAGTTCACGCCAGCCAGGGCCGGCTGCGGCTGGTAGAGCTGCCTGTTCGCCATCCATTGCATGTAGCCCGCCTTCGACTGCATGTGGCGATACTGAGCTGCTAGGGTTAGATGATTCATTTTTTCGTTGGCAAGGGAGATGAATCAAATCGGCTGATGTATTTTATGGGCCAACAGGCCGAGGTATATATGGAATCTGCAGATCAAGGAGAATCGTGTTAGTGCGTGATGCTCGGCACAATCCTCTCCATGCATGCAGGAACTACCCAAAATATTTTCCAGATTGATGCTTCTGTCGTACGCGAGAAGGTAACTGAATCCGGTAATTCCCAGGATCCTTTCATACGGTTGACATCTAAATATATTTGTTGAAAAAAATACCTGAGGTAGCCTGAAAGAGTTTGAATTTGACTCAGTTATAATGTCCCTAAGGTTTATTCATGTTCGGTCAGGCAACGTTGCTCTGTTTTTATTTTCCAGCACGAGCTTAACGTTTAAATGGGACCAAATGCACCAGAAAAAGCCGATTTGATGGGCTAAGTAGCGTCCTCGGTTAGTTAAAAATCTTAAAACAACGATTTTATGAGATTTGTTTGCCAGCTAGCTAGCATCCAATTCTTTTCTTTGCGCGAGCAACTACAAATTGCTTTCTTGTTTTCGAAATACAGATTGCTTCCCTTCATCAGCCATCAGACACTCTTCGACATTTACCTCCAAGGCTCCAATTTTTCAGTGGCCTATGCTCCAGTGATTCAGAAACGTGCTTCTAAATAATGATTATGGGCGAGAACTTCGACTTCCTGATTGTCAAGGAAAGAGCCCATGCTTTCGCATGGGGAGAAATATCCGCATATTGAAGAATAGATCATCCACCATCCACTACATGAGAAACTACGCACCCCTTATCATTATTGACCTTAATAGCCACACTACATCCAAAAAACAAAATTATGGAAGTCCGAGAATCCTTTCATTCTCGTAGAAAGTTAGAAACTGTCACTTAATTTTCAAGGATGCAAGGAACATATTGTGAAAAAGCAAAATTGCACTGGTGTGGTAAGCAGGGACGGAGCCAGGGGGGTGCGAGCTGGGGCCATGGCCCCCCCTGTGCTGAATTTTTGTGTGAAAATACCCCTATAAATATATATTTTGACCCCTAAATTTATGAGTAATTAGTAATATGGCCCCCTTCAACTAGTTTAGTCTTCATTTGGCCCCCTCTATTTGTCAATCCTGGCTCCGTCCCTGGTGGTAAGATGCATATGTCTATAAACTATTATAGATGGATAAGGGGTGTTGGCCTGATTTTTTTGGAAAATGTGACAAATACCTATTTGCAGAGATACCCTTGCAAGCATGAAAGATGAAACTACTGCTTTGGTCCGTTGACGATGGTCATGGTTCTTGGCTGCTGCATATCTGAATGGAAGAGCACCATTTTCTGAATGGCCAGCCCGCTAATCAGGTTTCATGGGCTTCTAAGCAAACGTGCGCCTTGCAAACTGTGAACAAATTGATTCACAATCGGAGCTTACCACACGCCGCCCCAGGCTTTTATTAGCTGGAGAAGTACGACGCGCCGGAGTTGCCTAGATCGATATCAAGCCCACGAAAAGATCGATACATGGAGCTACCCGACGACGTGCTCGCCAACGTCCTCCGCCGCGTCCACCCGCCGCGCGAGCTCGCCGCGTGCAGGCGCGTCGGCAAGGGATGGCGCGCCGTCATCGACGCCCACAAGCTCGTCCTGCCGGATCTCCTGCCCGGCGGCGTCGAACCGCGAGGCGTCTTCATCAACTACAACACCAGCAAATTCTCCAGTACGGGCGTGTCGAGCGAGAACGCCGAGACGGCCTTCTTTGGCCGCACCTCTGATCCGCTGAGCAGCGCCGCCGTCGACACACGCCTCTCCTCCGCGCCGGCGGCCAGGTGCGCCGTGGTCGACCACTACAACGGCCTCCTCCTCTGCACGGACCACGACGACGACTACCACCACACGCGATTCATCTACAACCCGGCGACGCGCCGCTCCTCGGCGCCGCTGCCCCTGCCCCCGCGCGCCGACGAATCCAGCTGGGCGTGGGGCGTCCGCCCCGCCGCGTACCTTCTGTTCGACCCCGCCGTGTCTCTCAACTACGAGGTGTTCTTGCTCCCTGAGCCGCACCCCAGGCCTTGGCGACCCATGTCGGTGCGCCCACCACCGGCACAGTTCAACGTCGGACGGCTCTTCCCCGAGCAGGACGTCGAGGATGACGAGTGACCAGACGTCGAGACGGACGACGACGAAGAAGAAGACTGGATAGTAGACCCGGAGTCCGCAAAGGTACCACGGACGTCCAAGTATTACATTCCAGCTCTTCGTCACTACCGCGAGCTGAAGGGCACGATGAAGCTCATGGAGTGGCCGCCGCCGGTGTACGTGGTGCAAGTCTTCTCCTCCGTCACCGGACTGTGGGAGGACAAGCCGTTCGTCCGGGAGGGCGATGCCGCGGGAACGGTAGCGGACATGTGGCCTCATCAACCAACTGCCGACTTCGAACGGACGCATGGGCCACGTCGTCTCTACGGAATCTACCGGCAATAATCACTATATGTACATTGTCACAATGGCTTCGTCACAATGTACGGCTTCTTGCTAGCATCTACTACTAGTAGTTACAAGTATATCTCTCCTTGCTACCTATAGTCCTATACAAACTAATTAAAAAGGCGACTCTTCAAAATTGTGTGCAGGTTTACGTTACAGACGGGCACGTATCGTGTCATCCATACCCCTAAAGTTGTTGTCCATCATAGCCAGTGGAGGTTGGCTACTCAAAGGACACACTTGCAAAAGTCCGAGCTCGGGGTTTACTATATCATGATTGACTACACAATGAAGGTCCATATATGGCTACTAAACGAATCAATATCTCATGAAAGGCCGGTGTGGGACAGTGGGAGACGATGCATAATGCAAACCTTGGACCAGCTATTTCTCAACATCTAGCACTGCTCTCGGACGAAAACCGTGAAAAGATTGACAAGTCATGGATCCTAGATCATGAGAAAGCAGCAACATCAAGGGACAATGGTTGGCACTCTGATGACGATGACGATGACGATGTCGATGGTGGTGGTGATGGTGATGACGATGATGCTAATATTGAAGAAGAAGCATTCGGTGAAAGTGAACTGGAAGAAGAAGACGAAGAATTGGAAGGAGATGCAATAGAGGAAGAAGAAGTACAAGAAGATCAAGGTTACCACGACAGCGGGGGTTGGTTGGACTTGCTGGGTATGCATCCTAACCAGGAGATCATATTTTTAGGATACAAATTTGACAATTGTGCTTACAGTTACTGCTTGCGAACTAATAAACTTGAATACTTGGGTGAACATGTGTTGACACGAGGAGAATCAATATTTTACTGGCCCAATGTTCGGGAGTCATATGTGTACACTCCATGCTGGCTTGACGTGCTTTATGATCAGAATGGTACTTGCATTGATTTGAGTTATTGGACAGAACAATGAGATATTGATTGGTTATTACCATGTACAAATCTGGACAATTACAATGATATAAAGTTTTCTCGTCTAGCTTGTTTGCTACGACCTCTGTTTTTGTCATTGACAAGAACACGGAATCGTCTGGATTCGAGCTGTGGATCACCTTTTGTCTTTGTGTGATGTAGCCTTGATGTCGGAAAATTCATATCGATTCAAACATTCAATGACGATAACTTCGACTCTGGTATGCTTATACTTAAGGGCACATTTACGAAGACTTCCCCACTATCATTAATAATATCATGTCGGTTCTGATAGAGGGGCGGCAATAATGGTGCTTCATCGACTCGCTCCGGTGATAGTAATGATGATATTATTTTTTATTACATTTGGTGTGATTTATAATTTTGCTGATTTTTATACCAGACTCGGACCTTCTAAATATACACATTTGAATCATGAATTTTGACAGGCAAAAAAAGAACATGAGCATTTACTTCAGTTTGCCCCAACCAACAGTTCATATGCTTTGCTGCAGGCTGCAGCACAAGCCGACGAACCAAAAAAAAAGGATCCCTACTTTTTGATCTTTCAAGCCGCTTGACCCGACACGAACACCACCCACCATCCCCATCGCCTCCCTACCGGCGTTCACGCCGTCGCTACCAACGCACCCGCAGGCGCCCTCCGACCAGGATCGAGATGGCGTCAACCGCGTCGCCGTCTCCGTCGTGGGTCAACCTGGGCAGCGTGCCGCGGGTACTGTCGGCCGCCGCCGCCGACGCCGAGCTCCCTCCGGGTCCGGGCGCCGCGGACTTCTCCCTCGCGCTGCCGGCGCCCCCGCGCGTCGCGCTCCTCACCATCCCGCCGCGCGTCTTCCCGGGCCGCCCCACCCCCAGCAGCTTCCCCTCCATCCTCGCCGTCGACCCCTCCGGCCTCCTCCTCCTCCGCGCCGACCAGGGCCCCACCACGGCCAAGGGCCGCACCGTCGTCAAAACCCCCGGCCTCAACAATTTCTCCTGGCGCCCGTTCCGCGCCGGCTACTTCGTCCTCGACGCCACCGCCTCCGCCTTCCCGCTCCCGACGCCCGAGCTCGTCTCCGACCCGGCCCAGCTCGGCCTCATCGCGTCCCCAGAGGGAGACGGCTACCTCGTCGCCGAGCTCCAGCCGGTCCCTAGCAGCGACAAGGCCGTCCTCCTCCGCTTCTCGTCGCAGGACGGCGAGTGGCGCAGTGAGAGTGTGGCCTACCCGCTCCCGGCAACCTGCCGGTTCAGCGCCACCCGCGTCCTCTCCTGCTCCGGGAGGCTCTGGTGGGTGGACCTCTCCCTGGGCCTCCTCACCTGCGACCCCTTCGCCGACGCGCCAGTGCTCACCGCCGTCTACCTCCCCAAGGGCAAGGCGCTCCTCAAGGCCGGGAAGACCTGGGGCGTACCCGAGAAGTACCGGCTTGTCGGCGTGAGCGCCGGCAAGCTGCGGTTCGTGGACACGTACAGGAACCGTAGCAGCCGCGGAGGGGCCGCGCTGATCAGCGTCTGGACCCTCGCCGACCATCCGGACGAGTCGTGGACGCTGGACTACGAGGCCACCTTCGCGGAGATCCTCGACGATCCGAGCTACAAGGCGACCGGCCTGCCGAGGAAGATACCCGCGCTCGTGCTGATCCATCCCACCAACCCCGACGTCGTCTACTTCTTCCTCGACGGGCACCTGCTCGGCGTCGACGTGCGCGCTCGCAAGGTCGTGGAGTGCGAGGCCTACGAGCTGGTCCAGCCGCCCATCGATCAGCTCAAGGAACACGTCGCAAGCCGCTTCCTTCACGCTTGGCAGCTGCCACCGACTCTCGGCTCACGTGAGTCTGCTCTGCATTTCCACACTCTTTCTACGCAAATATTGATTGGAAATGGTGTGTGTCTATGCAGCATTGTGAAACAAACGTTGAGGCTGTTTTAATTTAGCTTGTACTAGTTGATGCTGCATGTAGTACGTGCTTGTGTTGATAATTCATGTGGCTTTTAGCATTAATTTAGAGTTAACCACTGATCTGATTCAATGTGTACATGCTGATCTTAGTTAGCTATGTGAGATTAGCTATTAACTTCTCCGCAAATCAAATATTCCACCAAACAAAATCCTAATAATATGTCCAACATCCCCCGCAAAAAAATAATAATAATAATATGTCCAACATTTAGTTTAGGCCTCAATTGAAGTTTATATGCTTGATATGGGTCGAATTGATTAGATGATTAACTGGTACTACCTCTGTTCTGTAATTCTTGTCGTGGTTTTAGTTCAAATTAACGATATAAATTATGGAAGGGAGGGAGTAGTAGATGTTTGCTCTGTTTCTTTCTTGTATCTGTTAGACAGCAAAGTCTATGTCTTACACAACTTCAGTGCATAATAGAAACAGTAATTTAGTTCTTTGTGGATAGTACTGCTTGCCTGCTTGGTTATGGCTGTTGCTAAATAGTTGGCTGTTGCTGGATGTGTCTCCTCTAGTGAGTATCCTCACAGCACACTCAGTATTGATATAACTTGGCCAATAATTTCTCGCCGGCTCTTTGGCTTCAGTTTCCATTCGTGTGACAGAAGTACATTTTATGAATGGGCATGATGATCAACTGTTAGTCCAATGTATGCAGCCTATAGAAGAATTAGATGATAAAATGGGCTGAAGCTTGTATGTATGCCTTGCTAATATGATATGTTCTGTTCGTTGAAGGTTCTGCAAAGGAAACTGATGACGGCCTGAACGAAAAGCTTGAAGGGTCCGAAGAGGAGACCGACGATGGGCTGATCGAAATGTTGCAGCAGCTGAATTTTGGTAAGGCCCTTCGACGGGTTTCATGTGGCTCCTTGAGTCATAAGATGCAGGACCAACATTCACGAATTTTGTTTTTTATGTTTCAAGATACTCACTGTTATTACTTCAACGTATACATGCACATTTTTAATACAAAATGTTTGCTGACTCCATACTCAAGTGTCTGGTTTTTTGAAACAGAGTATCCTCTCTTACTTGTACTTTGTACTCCCCATTGATGATAATGTGCTATTTTTAGTTGAGACTTGCAGTGTCTGAGAAAATATGTATAGATAATCAGATGTTACACAAAAATAGAGTATTGAACTGAATCGCCAAAGCTATTGCTTTCGTGATTTCATTATCCCTTGAATACATGCATGGATTATGTCATTAAAGATTATCTGTTGTGCTTCATTATGAATAGCTGCAAATTTCGAATTATTTTTGATAGGGAAGCTACTCTTTTGACTTGGAATTGTCACTGGATTCAGTGACTAGGAGATTCGTTTCTTCAAGTCTAGTATCCTTTTGTTTAGTTATCAGTATGCTTGTGCCAGCACCTCGGCTTCAGTTTCCATTTGTGTGGCAGAAGTATATTTTATGAATATGCATGATGATCAACTATTAGTCCAATGTCTGCAGCCTATAGAAGAATTAGATGATAAAATTGGCTGAACCTTGTATGTCTGCAGTATGCCTTGGCTAATATCATATGCTCTTTTTGTTGAAGGTTCTGCTAAGGAAACTGATGACGGCCTGAACGAAAAGCTTGAAGGTTCCGAAGAGGAGAACGGCGATGGGCTGAATGAAATGCTGCAGAAGCTGAATTTGGGTGGCAAAAACGAGGAATGAGAAGAAGGATTTACTTAGCAGGTTAGGTCAGCTAAGCTGTATATCTCCATACACCAAATTAATTAAGCTTTGAAGCTTTGACACACTGTTTGTTTTTTCTGATTGCAGGCTGGGGAAGTAGTACACCAGGTAGTGAGGTAGATAGGTCGTTTCTGAAGTGAAGTGACAATGGCTACTGAAAGTTTTGGTTGTCGCTGGTTTAGTTCAGTCGTTAGTGCCATGCCTGATCTATCTTGGCTCTTGTTATGTTTTTGTGTATATCTCGTGTTAACTTGGCTTGAGTGAGGTTAACCACATAGACTTGCCTCGAGCATCTCTGCTGCTGTCGACTGAACAGAGGAACAGGCGTATGCAGGATGTTTCATTCACCTAGTCTGAAACTCAGTTTCTGAAGTAATACATCTGGTCGAGCTATGTTGTTCCTGAAGTGTAAGTGGCTACCAGTTGACAATAGCTGCTGAAACGTTTTGGTCGTCACTGTTTTATTTCAGACCTTGGTGTGCATGCTTGACCTGTCTTGGCTCAGAACTGAAGGTAGTTTCCAGTCCTCAGGGATCACTGTTGTTGGCAGTAAGACAGTTATTAAGCTCATGTCGTATTGGTTATATCTGGGGCAATTATACAACTGATGTATAGCCAGAACTCGCTCAATTAACCAATTGCCAGTACTTATATGTGTCTGAAACCCAGTTTCTACGGAGCAGTATAACATCGGACCAACCAAGCACATAATAAATTCAGGCTGAATCCGTTAGTGCACAGACGAGGTAGCTTCGTGCATTTTTAACATAGGAATATGGAGACAATTTATACGACAATGTAGTCTTCTTCGGCATAACAAAGATCACTGTATTTTGTTTTAGATTACGGCCTCTCGACAAATATGCCCATCTCATTTCTCTCTGGTTTCAGGGGTACCATATTCATCAATTAGTTTCCGAACTTCAGGATCGGCAACAACATTTGCTACATCAAGGATTCCAGCAACATTTGCTACATCAAGGATTTCAGCAACATTTGCTTCTTGAGTGTCCTACAATATAGAAGTCGAAGTCATACTTTGCGCAATCTTCTACAGACTACTAATCACTAGATAAATAGACATCAAAGTTGATATCTGAAATGAAAAGGAGAAATTAACTTGACGTGCCCTCTTGTGATTTCTTATGATTGCTGCATCTTTCTCTTCCTGAGCTAAAGCCAGCGCCGCTACGGCTTCTTTCTCCTCGGCATGTATCCATTCGGCCTCTTCGTCAGCGTCCATCAGAGCGTGGCGTGCAGAAAAACTCAAGCAGATGAGGCGCCGCCCGCCGGACAATGAGGTGTGGCGCGCAACACCGGTGGCGTGGGCAGGCTTGGCGGCGGGGGACAGTGTGCCGACCGGGTGGGGCGTGGCGTTGGCCGGCGGGGGCAAGTTTGCCGCCATGAAGATCCTAGTTGCTCACCATGGGTTACATCGCCAGCCTCGGACTGATCTTCAGCCCTTGTTAAGCTTTCTTTGCCATCCTCACCGTGGATCAAGATTCCTAACCTAGGATAATCCAACCATAATATTATTGTCCTATCTTGCAGCGGCTACTTCCAGTCGCATATGGACAGAGGGTGCCGCCGAGCTCGCCCGCCCATTGGTGGCTCCGCTCACCGGCCTCGTTAACTGTGGAGTGTGGTTGGTTTACGGCATGGTCGTCAACGACAAGAATATGTCAGTGATAGTCGTCAACGACATCGACGTTACCTTCAACATCGGCTACACAACCATCTACTACCACCACTCCGGCTACCGACACAACCACACCCAGACCATCACCGGCCTCGCTGTTGTCATATCGCTGCCATGATCACTGGCATAGACCAACACATTTTGATTGAGTTCTTGGGCTGGAAAGGCGACCGGAGCTGTCGGCATCTCCGGGGGATCACAGGATCCCTCTTGTACGGCTTCAGCGCGTACATGAGCATGGTAAGTAACTAGCTACGTGATAAAATTTATGTGTGTGACGAGGTGCTAACTCGACAAGTCCCAGGGTTGTGCACCCCAGGTGATAAAATTTATGTGTGTGACAGGTTTAGCGTGCTTTGTGTTTATCTCATGATAAAAAAAATTATGTGTGTAAATGTGAAAATCTAGGTGACGACGCAGCGGAACAGGAACGACGACGTCTTCTCAGCTTGGGCAATTGCGTCTCTGACAAACGCTTTCGTATGGCTAATGTATGATGTGTTCCTGAATGACTTCAGCATGACGGTGGTCAAACGTAACCATGTATCGCTGTCGTGATCACTGGTACTAAAACTATTTCAAATACATGACTACCTCCTGATCGCTGTTGTCATAACCTATTTCAAGTATGACAACTTAAATAAACATAATTATACTAAAACTTTATTACTAACTCCGATCAGAAATAATTGACGTGGAAACATACTAAGCTAGTGAGTTTTTTTTTCACAACTCACGATAACCTTTACCGGTCGGAGGGAGTACTTTTTAATATCATATTGTGTTTGTCACAAATAGGTGTATATTACTTAGTTATCATTGTTAACCTACAATATCGTTTCTTAACATTTAATATTGTGTTTTATGCTTTGTAGTTGCAATGTATATGACTTTCATCAAAATGTTTCCTTTCTAAGCTAATTTCCCTTAAGCAGATGCATAACCACCGAAAATTAGAAAAAAAATAGAAGAAAAATATATGCCTCCTTACTTTTGCAAAGATGAATTATGTTGTGTATATAGATCTTATTACGTGAATATTCTCTTATTCTAAAAAATATAGGTAGGAATGACAAAGCATGTGGCTTAACAAATATCTTAGTAGATGTGTGTAGTTACAGTTAGGTAAGCATATTTACAAACACTTCTGTAGTATGAACTGAACGGTTGACATGATCATTTGGTTTGTGGTCAAATGTGTCTTACAATAAGTTAAAAATATGTTAATGATTTATGCTTCCTATTTTGAAGATAAAAAATAGCTGGCCGTGACCAAGAAATCACGGGCTTTTCTTGGTGGGCTTGGCATGTAATTTCCCATTAGGCTCTGTTTGGATATCCGTATTCGAACACATAGTTGGGAATTGGAATCGAGATTCTTGAATTCTGTTGTTTGGTTGTGTTTACAATTGAAACTGAAACTAACAACCGAATTTCATGGTATTGAACTACAACTAAATAAAGCATTCTCTAATTCAGAGTCGATGGAATTGCCTCTTTCTCATGTGGATTCCCAAATTCAAGATAAACATCCACATGAATTTTCCCTTCTGATTACGGGCCAAGGTAGCCTCCCAACACAATGGTCACTTTGATGGTCTAGTTGGGGGCAATTTACCTTTATATTTTCATATATTTAAACTTGTCTTCATATGAACTCTAAATGCTAAAAGCCACATGAATTTTTAACACAAGCTCTACATGCACAAGTTCCTGGACATATTCGGTACACATTGTGCACTTATGTTCTATTACAATTTCTCGTCATGTAGTACTTTTACATTTTAATTACCGGGTTAGACAAGCATCAACATTGTGCTTAGTACATACATGTACCTAGTTTTACATGATACAACTAGCAGTCTCGGCTTGCTACTAACACCACATGATACAACTAGAACAGTGCTCTTCCGGTGATTGATAGCATCAAATAAATTTGTGCAGAAGTTTTTAAAACAAAGGATTAAAAAATAATTATACTTTCTAGCTACCACCTCTGTTTTTTATTATAAGATGTTTTAGTCTTTTTTACGTTCACATGTCCAAACTTGTATCTAGATATGTTTTAATATCCAGTAGTAAGATCGCCACCTCAAACTCCAAAGTCATACGTACTAGCATATCGCAAACAAATCCGATGCTATACTTCTCTGTGGAAACTGGAAACTGCATTCCATACCAGGCATCATGTGTGCACAGCAGACAGCACCACACAGGGGGAGACGATCGAGCTGTTCTCGTGCATTTTATGCAAAGCTACAGGATGCATGCATATGTTCCTCTGTTCCAGTCGACGGAAGCAAAAAATTGCAAAGAAAAGCCTGCGTGGGTAACCTCATTGACATCAAGAACTCGCTAAGAGTTAACAAGAGCTAGATCAAACATGAAAAGTTATTAATCTCTGTCTTACTGTCACCATACCATACACTAGTCCCTAAGACCTGGAACAATGCCTTCAGTTCTAAGCCAATAGGGTGGATCAAGCATGCATAGTGCCAATTATAAAAACCAGTACTATTATTAACGTCTGAACTAAAACAGCGACCAGCCAAAACGTTTCAGCAGCCAGTGCCAACCCATGGTCACTTCGCTTCAGAACCTTGCTATCTACTTGATGCAATACTTCCCCTACCTGCAACCAGAGAGTGGTCTACCCAGATATACAACTTAACTGACATAACCTGCTAAGTTAACCTTGCTTGTCATTCCTCATTTTCGTCTCACAGATGCAACTTCTGTAGCTCGTCATTCACGCCATCACCAGTCTCCTCTGCAGAACCTTCAACAAGAGAGCATAGCATATTAGCCAAGGCATACCTACAAGGTTACAAGCCTCCAGGCCATTTTAATCATCAAATTCTTTTATGGGCTACAGGAGCCATTGGACACATATGACATCCTGGCAATGTACCTCTGTCACATCAACAGATACTGAGGAACAAAAACACAAGTGAAGATAATAGAACAAACTATACAGAAACCAAGAGGATACTAGATATTAAGAAACCAAATCCTCAGTCATGGAATCTAGTGGCAATTCCGATTCTGAAGAGTAGCTCCCCTAACAAAATAAATTAGAAGTTTACAAATATACATAGTGCAGCGCTGCAGACGATATTTAGAGGCAAAATGTGTGTGTACAAGGGACTGATAGATGCCCCACTAATGTGTTAACTTTGGAACACACAGTAACACTGTTTATTTCAAACAGCTGACACTATGCATATTTTCGCAGACCAATTCAAGTCTTAAGAATATCAAGTGATCATTATATTCAGAATACCATTATGTACAGGTGAAACCTATGTTTCAAAAAACAATACACTTGTGTACAGATTCCTGCAGACAGTATATGTCAGAAATCTGCATTTATATGTTGAAGTAGCACCAGAGAGTATCTTTAATTAGAAACATGGACTCGTCGTTGACCTGGTGCATGCATGGATGGATTTGTTTGCGACGATGCTAGTACGTATGACTTTGGACTTTGCGTGGCTATCTTACTACTTCCTCCTTTTCTTGAATATAAGATGTTTTAGCTATTGCATATATTGTCAAGATACGCATAAAAATGAGTAAATATGGATACTAAAACATGTCTAGATAATAGTTTAGACATGTGAATGTGAAAAAAAACTAAAACATCTGATATTAAAAAAACAGAGGTAGTAGCTACAAAATATAATTCTTTTTTTATTCATTTGTTGTAAAACTTCTGCACAAATTTATTTGATGCTATCAATCACCGGAAGAGCACTGTTGTAGTTGTATCATGTTGGTGTTAGTAGCAAGCCGAGACTGCTAGTTGTATCATGTAAAATTTGGTACATGTATGTACTAAGCATAATGTTGATAATGTTGATGATTGTCTAACCCCGTAATTAAAATATAACAAACTACATGCCGTGTTGTATCATGCAAAGATACGCCACCGACAAAGAGGATTTACGTGGGTACCCTATTCTGATAATGTTGTGTCGTGTAGTGCGCTCAGGGCTCCTGGTAAAGCGTGTGTCGTGCATTATTCATAAAGCGCACGCCAAAGAACCTTTGCCGAGTGTACAGTGGCGAATCCACACCATGGCCTTAGAGTGGGGCAGGCTTTTATTGGGCTGGGCCTTTTAATTTTTATCTCTCTTGTCTATATATTTTATGTGGGCTGGGCCAAATCTTAGGGTGGGGCTCGCCCCACCCTTCCACCCTGTTGGATACGCCACTGGACGTGTATTATGTCGTGCGGTATTTGTCGTGCTGGGCCTCACGGCAAACCCCTTTGCCGGGTTCTGCAAGTTCTTTGCCGTGCGATTTGGCCGCACGACAAATTCGAGATTTCCGGAAGTGATAACAAGAAATTGTAAGTGCACAACGTGTTGCAAATATATCCAGGAACTTGTGCATGTAGAGTTTGTGTTAAAAATTCATCTGACTTTTAGCATTTACAGTTCAGATGAAGACAAGTTCAAATACATGAAAATAGAAAGGTAAATTGGAACATTGTGTTGGGAGGCTTAGGTGTTTATCTCTTGAATTTGGACATCCACATGAGAAAGAGGCAATTCCACCCAATTCAGAGAGGTCGGACTCTGAATAAGAGAAGACACTTTTTAGTTGTAGTTCAATACCATGAATATCATATTATCATCTCTCAATTCCAGTTTTCAATTCTAAACACACTCAAACAACAATTTAAGAAACTCGATTCTAATTCTCAATTTTGTGTTCGAATACGCAGATCCAAACAGAGCCTAATGGGAAATTCCATGCCAAGCCCACCAAGAAAAGCCCGTGATTTCTTGGTCACGACGAGCTAATTTTTTCAAAATAGTAAGCATAGATCATTAACATATTTGTAACTTAATGTAAGACACATTTGACCACAAACAAAATGTCATGTCAACCGTTCAGTTTATACTATTCAAAAGTGTCTGTAAATATGCTTACCTAACTGTAACTGCACGTCTACTAAGATATTTGTTAAGACTTATGCTTTGTCATTCCTACCTATATTTTTAGAATAAGAGAACATTCACGTAATAAAATCTATATACACAATATAATTCATGTTTGCAAAAAGTAAGGTGGCATATATTGTGCTTCTATTCTTTTTCTAATTTACGGTGGTTATGCGTTTTCTTAAGGGAATTATCTTAGAAAGGAAACATTTTGATTAAACTCAGATACATTGTCAATGATATACATTGCAACAACATAGCGTAAAACGCAATAATAATTGTTAAGAAACGATATTGTAGCTTAACAATGATAGCTAAGTAATATACACCTATTTGTGACAAACACAATATGATATTAAAAAGTCCCTTCCGACTGGTAAAGGTTGTCGTGAGTTGTGTTAATTTTTTCACTAGCTTAGTATGTTTTCATGACAATTTTTTCTGACCGAAGATAGTAATGAAGTTTAGTGTAGTTATATTTATTTAAGTTATCGTACTACTTATGACAACTGCGATCAGGAGGTAGTCTGTACCAGCGATCACGACGGCGATACAGGGTTATGTTTGACAATGGGGTACCATCATGCTAAAGTCATTATGGAACACAACTTACATCAACCATACGAAATCATTTGCCACATACACGACTGCCGAAGCTGAGAAGCCGCCGACACCCCTATTCCGCTGCGTCGTCTGGATTTTGATATTGCATACGCAAGCATTTTTGTGATGACTCAAGCATAAAGCGCGCTAAACCTGCACCATAAATTTCATCACATAGGTAGTTACTCACCATGCTCATGTACGCGCCGAAGCCGTACATGAGTGATCATGTGATCGCGCCAGAGATGCTGACGACTTCGGGTGCCTTCCAGCCCAAGAACTCAATCAGGAGATACCGGTATGTGTCAGCGATCAGGGCAGCAATGACAATGGAAAGGATTGTGATGATCCGGCTGTGGTCGCGTCGGTAGCCAGATCGGTGGTAGTAGATGGCTGTGTAGCCTATGTTGAAACTGACGACGATGTTGTTGACGACGATCACAAACATACTCTTTTGTGGACCACCGTGTCGTAAACCAACCACACTCCACAGTTAACGAGGCCGGCGAGCGGATGCGCCAATGGGGCGAGCTCAGCGGCGCCCTCCGTCCACATGCACCGGAAGTAACCGCTGCAAGATCAGTCAATGTCACTCACGGTTGGATCATCCTAGGTAAGCATTCTTGATCACCGGCATGCTTTGTGGGCATGCTTTTCGAATTTCATGTAAAAATGAGTGAATGACTTCTGAAGTTGTGGTTATGTGACAAAAAAACTCCAGCAATGGTGGTTTTCTTATACTAGTGTATGTGAAGTGAAGGTTTAGTTTCTTGCAACTGAGTTTTGTACAAAAGATTTGTGCGGCGCGAATTTTGGAGTACATATTTGGAGTCACATAGATTAATTATTTAATGTTATACATACCTTGATTGTAGAAAAAACATTGTATATTTTTCATCAGAAAGCTCCACCATGTTATGTTGTTGGAGATAAGCCGAGGAACTGATGTAAAAATGTTTATGTGCATTCTTTTCTTCTAAGATAACCTTGCAAACTCAAATTAATTCGAAGAGAACTTAACTATAAAGTAAAAAATATTTTACGATCAATTCTAACAATCTTTTACAACTATAGGTAACATGTACTAAGCACAATGTTGATTATTGTAAAATCCAGAAATTAAATCTAAAGGTACACGCATGACCAGGATTTTGAATACAAACTAAATTGCACAAGATGTAGCTAGTTAAACTTTGATGAGTTTGATGTTGGTATTGCCGGCCACGTTCTTCCAAAGGCCCATTAGGAGATGAAATAACTCATCGACGCTGTCATCTTTCCTATGCTTGATTTCAATCGCCTCCAAATTATCACACTTGAACGACATAAGATTTTGACTTTCGAGAGCTACATGTGGCCACTTGGCTGTCTTCTTTGAGTGACCTAAAAACTGTAGACAGTATAAAGCAATTCAAGAAGATGTGTGATAGGAGGAAGACAAAGTGATAGCACATTGTATCTAATGCAGAACATAGTTCGTGTACCTCACAATACAGCAAAGTAAGTTTTTTCAAGCCGAGCGTGCTTTGTAGAAAGCGATCCAATGCTTGAATGTTTTCATTCGTTTTGAGGTTGCACCTGTTGGTTAACAAGGTTCTCACGTTCTGCAACTAGAGTTTGTCCGATATCAATTGCATTCGTGCATCCTGAAACAAGAAAAAGCATTACATTAATAATAATAGAAAAATG
Organism: Poa annua; assembly: GCA_026929855.1. Lineage (NCBI taxonomy): Eukaryota > Viridiplantae > Streptophyta > Magnoliopsida > Poales > Poaceae > Poa > Poa annua. The sequence continues at coordinate 7,817,710 of CM049428.1, read as the reverse complement.
TTTTTCAAAGGGTTATTTTAATATTTTTAAATATCCCATCTGGTGATATATGTCTCATTTTGATCAACTGAGATGGAATAACTGCACGATAATGCAAAGTTGAAAGGGAGACTTACCATGATATTTCCACCAACCAATTCCAGATGCATTACGTTAAATATGTTGCATAAGTTGTCCCAGAAGTTGGCCTGCATGTCGCTGAATATATCCACACGGACCGATGCCCTTGACAAAGGAAGATGTGTCGGTTGCACAACATATACCTTTGGGACAACAGGCTACTGATGAGAAGGAAGCATGCAGAGTTGTTAGCTTTGGAGCCGTAATTAACCACCATTCCCTCTCGCGATAAACAATCATGAATTCTCAGCTGTCGTAGGCTTGTGGAAGAGATCTCGTTAAGGTGATAGGAGTACCCGACGAGACTCAACTCTTCAAGAACGGGGCACCCGGAACGGAGCTGCTCCGCGAAGCCGTCGTCCAATCGGACACGATGAAGGAGCAGCGTCGTGAGGCGAGATGAACTCACATCGGGGAGGAAGAGGAACCAGGTCCTGAAGCCGTAGGGGACGCGAAGGTGGATGTCAATCACGGTGGGGCTGTGTCGGACGCCCCTTGTGATCCATGTCGAGCCCGCGTCGACCGCCTGCCCTCTCATAGAAATCTAGTACCGGAACATGTATTCAGAGCTTATCCAGCGATTGCACGTCTTCGTTGAGCCCCTTCGATTGGACGTCGCAGCCGCGCCACACCATTAACTCCGGCAGCCTTTGACTGGGGGAGCTCACTGGCCGCTCGCCACGTCATTACTCCTGCAGCATTTGACCGACGCGGGAACCGAGAAGACGAGCACGGACGGTTTCTGTTTCGTTAAAACAGCGCTAAATGGGCTTCTTAGGGAGGGGGGCTGGGGAAAAACGGCGCTATTTGCTTCCGCCGATGCCAAAAGGGGGTGGGACTGGAGATGCCCTTAGTACTGGTTCCTCCGTGCACGATGAAACTTTCGGTGCAGCGTGCCACCGAGTAGCACCATCTCACGGCTCTGCAGCGTGCAGACGAATTATCGCCGCAAGCCAGACGCAGGAGAATGACTCGACAACAATATATATATAAATTAGCTCGATGAAAATAAGTTCATGAAACCTTCATAATTGCCTCCGACAGGTAAAACATATAAACATCAGGCATGCTCTAATTTTCTAGAAAACAAGTTTGTGATCAGAGGTAAGAAAGCCCCCCATTTTCATTCAAAGGTGGTGTATTGTAACCGAAAGGCACATTGGACGGTTTTTGGGTATGGTTTTCCTCATAAACTTGACCAACCTTCTATCTAATCACTGAATTTAGCAGTTCTCCTGCTAACATTAAAAAAACGGATATGACAGTTCAACCCATAATAGTGGAAATCATTTGCTAAAAACAGAGATATGTTGAGGGAAATGATTAACGCCCTAGAGATTGGTATAGGATTGGGACATCCACTTCCGACCTCGCGGCCCTTCTCCCATGTCCCACTATCCGGCCAGGTTCTTCCACATGATGAGAAATTTTAATACAAACTATGTTGCACAAGATGTAGCTAATATTATTACACTTTGATGAGTTTGATGTTGGTCTTTCCGGCCAGGTTCTTCCAAAGGCACATTAGGAGGATAAATAACTCATCGACGCTGTCATCTTTCCTATGCTTGATTTCAATCGCCTCCAAATTATCACACTTAAAAGACATAAGATTCTGGCTTTCCAGAGGTACATGTCGCAACTTGGCTTCCCTCTTTGAGCGAACTGAAAACTGTAGACAATATAAAGCAATTCAAGACGATGTGTGATAGGAGGGAAACTAAGTGATACCATATTGTATTTAATGCAGAACATAGTTAGTGTACCTCACAATCCAGCAAAGTAAGCCTTTCCAAGCTAGGGGTGCTTTGTAGAAAGCGATCCAATGCTTGAATGTTTGCATTCGTTTTGAGATTACATCTGTTGATTAACAAGGTTCTCACATTCGGGAACTTTGGGAGTTTATCTGGTATCAATTGCATTGCATCCTGAAATACAAAACATTATTACATTAACAATAATCTTAAAAAAAGTTTCCCAAAGGGTGATTATAATTAAATATCCCATGTCGTGATATATGTCTTTTTTTATCAATCAATGAATTAAAAAAAGTATGATCTCAACCATTATTTTTTACCTTGGTGTAATAAGATTGCATGAGCTCTTAAGTAAGACGACGTACATGCCATTAAGTAACACTATATATGTCGCTATATAGGATCTAACATAATTAAATTAACAAGTGCCTAGGATATATGATTATATGAAGCAACAAAGAACTGGTTGAGCAGCTGCATGATTAATTAAACACACAACAGCAGCTAATAATATAACTCCACAACTATGAAAAATTGAAAGAGAGACTTACCATCAGATTGCCACCAACCAATTCAAGATGCATTACGTTAAATATGTTGCACAAGTTGTCCCAGAACTTGGCCTGCATCTCGCTGAATATAAGCACACGGACCGATGCCTTGACAAGCGAAGATGTGTCGGTTGCACATATACCTTTGGGACAACAGGTTGAAGAGATGGAAGCATAGAGGGTTGTTAGATTTGGAGCCGTAACCATCATTCCCTCTCGCGGTACACAATCGTCAATTCTCAGCTGTCGTAGGCTTGTGGAAGAGATCTCGCCAAGGTGATAGGAGCCCCCGACGAGGCTCAACTCCTCAAGCACGGGGCACCCGGAACGGAGCTGCTCCGCGAAGCCGTCGTCCAATTTGACACGGTGAAGGAGCAGCGTCGTGAGGCGAGACGAACTTCTAGAACAAGCCACATCGGGGAGGAACCAGGTCCTCAGGTCATAGGGGACGCGCAGGTGGATGTCGATCACTGTGGGGTTGCGTTGGACGCCCCTTGTGATCCATGTCGAGCACGCGGCGACCGCCTGCCTGTCATAGAAATCTAGTACCGGAACATGTATTCGGAGCTTATCCAGTGATTGCACGTCTTCGTTGAGCAGCGAGAGGTTGTTGGCGAACTCCTGGAACGGCTGCCACTCCTTGTTGCATGGCCATTTTCTGCAGCACTTTCGGTCTTTGCAGCGGTCTCCTCCACGGCCGGCGGGGAAGAACACCGTCTGGTCGATGTCGAGGCATGGCACGGAGCGCCGGAGATGCCGCCACCTCCGGGAGAGTACGCTCGATCGGACCGCCTGCCGGGACTCGAGGAAGCAGGTTGCTCAGCCGGTCCGTGAGTGTGGCGGCACGGATCCGTTTGCTGGGCGGCTCCATCGATGTGCTTTCTTGAAGGCGTCTACGGCCACTTGCTGCAATCTCCGGGGAATTTGGATACCTGAACAAAGTGAAGTTTTGTGGTGGCAATAATAATATAGTGCAGAGTTCGACCGTGTTGGTGTTGGTGTCGAAATCGAACCAAATCCGTGTGCGTGCTGGTGTTGAGCTCAAAGGCCCTACAGTCCGATTTGACTGCAATTACCAACCGGCATCAATACGAAATCCGTTCATCCAAGCATCAGGATATCTAGCTTCCTAGTTTGTACTACTACATCTGAACTTAGGACTGTGGACAAAGATTGCTGCTTGAACTAATATTTTCCTGCATTAAAACATTTTGGCTATCGCTGTTTTTAGTTCAGACGTTAATAGTAGTACTGGACTGTATATATAATTGGCACTATGCATGCTTGATCCACCCTCTTGGCTTAGAACTGAAGGCATTATTCCAGTTCTTACGGATTATTGTATGGTATGGTGGCAGTAAGACAGAGATTGATATCTTGTTGTGTTCGATCTGGCTCTTGTTAACTCTTAGCGAGTTCTTGATGTCAACGAGGTTAACCACGCAGGCTTGCCTTTGCAATTTTTTTGCTTCCGTCGACTGGAAGTCTGGAACAGAGGAACATATGCATGCATCCCTGTAACTTTGCATAAAATGCACGAGAACAGCTCGATCGTCTCCCCCTGTGTGGTGCTGTCTGCTGTGCACACATGCATGATGACGGGTATGGAATGCAGTTTCCAGTTTCCACACAGAAGTATAGCATCGGAGCCAGCAGGATAAATTAAGATTGAAATAGTTAGCCCGTAGAGTGGTAGTGGTGAGGTGGCTTCGTACGATTTTAATACAGGAATACAGAGACAATTTCTACGAGAATTAATGTAGCCACAGATGAGTACGATGATCTTTACCTTGGAGAACTGAGCTTGACTTGGCATGGGCTTCGAACAAATGTAGTAGAACTGCACCACACACATGGCGCTAGCGCCCGCGGATTATTACGTGATTTAAATGTGTGACTTTGACGCGGCTAGCTTACGAGTAAATATAAATCTTTTTTATCCTTTGCTATATGGATTATTTATTTATAAGTAGAGAGGGGGATCGTCATGCAGCCGGCAAGCAAACACATACCTGGACCTGGTGCATGCAGCATGCATGGCTGGACTTGTTTGCGATGATGCTAGTACGTATGACTTTGGACTTCGACGTGGCTATCTTACTACTCCCTTTATAATATAAAATGCTTTAGCTATTGTAAATGTTATCTAGATACAAATAAAAATGAGTAAATATGGATACTAAAACATATCTGGAATTGTATATACAAGTTTGTACATGTGAATGAGAAAAAAGGCTAAAATATCTTATAATAAAAAACTGAGGTAGTAGCTAGAAAATATAATTCTTTTTTTTAATCCTTTGTTGTAAAAACTTATGCACAACTTTATTTGATGCTATCAGAAGAGCACTGTTCTAGTTATGCGGTCTTAGTAGCAAGCCGAGACCGCTAGTTGTATCATGTAAAACTAGGTACATGTAAGTACTAAGCACAATGTTGATGCTTGTCTAACCCGGTAATTAAAATGTAAAAGTACTACATGAGGAGAAATTGTAATAGAACATAAGTGCACAACATGTAGCGAATATGTCTAGGAACTTGTGCATGTAGAACTTGTGTTAAAAATTCATGTGCCTTTTAGCATTTAGAGTTCAGGCGAAGACAAGTTCAAATACATGAAAATATAAAGGTAAATTGCCCCAACTAGACCATCAAAGTGAACATTGTGTTGGGAGGCTAGAACTTGGCCCTTAATCAGAGGGAAAAATTCATGTGGATGTTTATCTCTTGAAATTGGAGATCCACATGAGAAAGAGACAACCCCATCCGATTCAGAGAGGTGAGACTCTGAATTATAGAAGGCATTTCTTAGTTGTAGTTCAATACCATGAAATTCGGCTTTAAGTTCCAGTTTTCAATTCTAAACACAACCAAACAACAGAATTCAAGAAACTCTATTCCAATTTCCAATTATGTGTTCGAATACGGACATCCAAATAGAGCCTAATGGGAAATTCCATGCCAAGCCCACCAAGAAAAGCCTATGATTTCTTGGTCATCAACCAGCTATTTTTTTCAAAATAGTAAGCATAGATCATTAACATATTTTTAACATCCTGTAAGACACATTTAACCACAAACAAAATGATCATGTCAACCGTTCAATTTATACTACACAAGTGTCTGTAAATATGCTTACTTACCTGTAACTACACACATCTACTAAGATATTTGTTAAGCCATATGTTTTTTGATTCCTACCTATATTTTTTTAGAATAAGAGAACATTCATCGTAATAAGATCTATATACACAATATAATTGATCTTTCCAAAAAAACTTAAGGAGGCTATATTTTCTTCTTTTCTTTTTCTATTTTACTATGGTTATGCATCTTCTTGAGGAAATTATCTTAGAAAGGAAACATTTTGATGAAGCTCATACACATTGTCAATGATATACATTGCAACTACATAGCGTAAAACACAATATTAAATGTTAAGAAACGATATTGTAGGTTAGCAATGATAACTAAGTAATATACACAAACACAATATGATATTAAAAATTACCCCTCCCGATCGGTAAAGGTTATTGTGAGTTGTGTAATTTTTTTCACTAGCTTAGTATGTTTCCACGACAATTATTTCTGACCGGAGGTAGTAATAAAGTTTAGTATAATTATGTTTATTTAAGTTGTTCGTACTTGAAATAGGTTATGACAACGGCGATCAGGAGGTAGTTTGTACCAGCGATCACGGCGGAATCGATCCCCCGGACCTCCCTCACAAATGATTCTCTCGCCCATTATGTTGTTCACCAGGAGCAATCCGCATGCCACCGCCGCTTGATCCGCGTGGTAATCTCACAACAATCACAAACCATAGATCTGTTCCCATGTCGTAGACGAAGAGGAAGCCCATGATAGCTCCGGTAAGGCCGAGCACTCCATTGTAGAGGCGGTCCTGATCAAAAACGTAAGACAAAGCTTCATCAGGGTGTGCAATATGCTATGTTCAGAGTAAGTCGTAACAAAGATAGGGCATGACATTTGAAAATATATGAGACTATGAGAACAGTGTGATCGACAAACGGAATTTGCAACAAGTTATAAGCAGTGTGATACGGATACAGATACAGAGCAAGTCCTAAGCAGTGTGATACAGAGCAAGTCATAAGCAGTGTGATACAAATACAAAGCAAGTCATAAGCAGTATGATACACAGACAGATAGAGATGCAGATGCAGAGCATTCTTCTGAAGAATGGCACGTACGGAGCGCCGCGCGTGCACAGTGCAGACAACGCCGTGCCCAACCCTGCCCACGCCATCGATCAGTCTCTCTCCCATGACCGCGATGCATCAGTGCAACCTCGCCCCTTTTAACCCGAAGGACCGGTCGTCGCCGTCATCAAAGGTAAGCCGCCGCGAGCGAGCATTCCTATCGATTTCTGAAGCTCTCTACCTCCCGGGCCCCATGCATCTCATCTCCCAGAGTTCTATCTTCTTAGCACGCGTCGTGACTGTTCTACCGTCATGCCCGGCGATCGACTACTCCAACGCACCACCACTTTCCCGGCCCTTGTACTCCCATGTCACGCTCCACTGCGCAGACAACGCCGTGCCGTGCCCGTGCCCGCGCCATCGATCCCCTGGCGCACAACCACGAGATTTTAACGTGAAAAACCCCTCCAAACAAAGGAGAGGAAAAAACCACGGGCGCCAGCCAGCAATACTTCACTATATCGGGGTGAGGTTACAAACACCGTGGGTTCACAAAATGTGTGGCTTACCCCAACAGGCGACTTACAAGATGTATTTATAGAGGGCAGAAACCCTAAGTCGGTTGCGATCCGATTCGGACACGATCCGTACCGTACCGCCCCCGCACCCCGCGACCGTAGGATGGTCCGGTGGGCTACTTTCCTCGCTACGCTACGGCCCAAGCCTCCCGGCGACGGGCCTCCGCTTCGATCCGAAGTTAGCCGCTCACTTCACATCGTCATATGAATTTGGATCACCATAAAACAACAATTTCAACCTTAAATATCCTGATGCTTTTTGTTTGCGGGTTGAATTAAATATCCTGAATTAAGCTTGCATGAATGGATTTGGTAATTCTGCCCGCTGTTGCTGTGCACGCGGCTGTTTCCTGGAGAGGAAAAACACCAAGTCGGACTGTGCGGCCGCTGAGCTCAACACCAGCACGGCCACGGATTCCGAGACCAACACCAACACCGCCGAACTCCACTATATTGCCAGCACAACAATTCACTACGGGAGTGGTAGACCAGCCCGACGGCAATTCTAACGCCGGGGCCGTCGGCGTCACAATCGAGCACCAACGGCAAGAGAAAAACCGTCGGGCTAAAAACACCGTCGGCCTTCTAGTGTGAGCCCGACGGCCACCGTCGGCGTAAAAACACCGTCGGACTTCTCCCCCGTCTCCCCCGCGCGGGCGTCCTGGACGAAGCGACCTGACGACGCCGTAACCACCTACACTGACGCCGACGGCAATACCGTCGGGCTCATTGAACTATTTTCCAGTTTTTCTTAAAATATTAGGTTACATTCAAAAATATTATTCGTAAGGGTACTAAATCACAATAAATAACATAAGAACTAATTTGTACAAATATTGTGATCATATGTGGCCATAATATAAGGACACATATGCGGGTATCTCCAGAGTTTTGTAGTGGCGGGGTTCCTTGCACTTAGAGGTGAAAACCCCCGTTTCGGATGTCGGGCATGGAACCGTGCGACGAAACACATGAAATGTTTGTTTTTTATGGTCCAATATACCAACCTAACACATCCAAGCAAAAAAATCCATGCGTCTACCCCCTCCCGACGCCGTTTAGAGGGGTAGATCGACGGGTTCAGACTTTTCTCCAGCGGGAGTAGGGTTTCGCCGTAGAGTGGGTCCGGAGTGTCAAGACACCATCAAAACTTGCATAGACCCCTAACATATGTATACTAGTGTGTTGGTAGTTTGTGGGAACCAAGATACATCTCCGAGGTGCGACCCGCTTCACTGACCCCTCTTTCTCCGTGGTAAGTTCTTGCACTTAGAGGTGAAAACCCCCGTTTCGGGTGTCGGGCATGGAACCGTGCGACGGAACACATGAAATGTTTGTTTTTTATGGTCCAATATACCAACCTAACACATCCAAGCAAAAAAATCCATGCGTCTACCCCCTCCCGACGCCGTTTAGAGGGGTAGATCGACGGGTTCAGACTTTTCTCCAGCGGGAGTAGGGTTTCGCCGTAGAGTGGGTCCGGAGTGTCAAGACCCCATCAAAACTTGCATAGACCCCTAACATATGTATACTAGTGTGTTGGTAGTTTGTGGGAACCAAGATACATCTCCGAGGTGCGACCCGCTTCACTGACCCCTCTTTCTCCGTGATAAGTTCTTGCACTTAGAGGTGAAAACCCCCGTTTCGGGTGTCGGGCATGGAACCGTGCGACGGAACACATGAAATGTTTGTTTTTTATGGTCCAATATACCAACCTAACACATCCAAGCAAAAAAATCCATGCGTCTACCCCCTCCCGACGCCGTTTAGAGGGGTAGATCGACGGGTTCAGACTTTTCTCCAGCGGGAGTAGGGTTTCGCCGTAGAGTGGGTCCGGAGTGTCAAGACCCCATCAAAACTTTCATAGACCCCTAACATATGTATACTATTGTGTTGGTAGTTTGTGGGAACCAAGATACATCTCCGAGGTGCGACCCGCTTCACTGACCCCTCTTTCTCCGTGGTAAGTTCTTGCACTTAGAGGTGAAAACCCCGGTTTCGGGTGTCGGGCATGGAACCGTGCGACGGAACACATGAAATGTTTGTTTTTTATGGTCCAATATACCAACCTAACACATCCAAGAAAAAAAATCCATGCGTCTACCCCCTCCCGACGCCGTTTAGAGGGGTAGATCGACGGGTTCAGACTTTTCTCCAGCGGGAGTAGGGTTTCGCCGTAGAGTGGGTCCGGAGTGTCAAGACCCCATCAAAACTTGCATAGACCCCTAAAATATGTATACTAGTGTGTTGGTAGTTTGTGGTAACCAAGATACATCTCCGAGGTGCGACCCGCTTCACTGACCCCTCTTTCTCCGTGGTAAGTTCTTGCACTTAGAGGTGAAAACCCCCGTTTCGGGTGTCGGGCATGGAACCGTGCGACGGAACACATGAAATGTTTGTTTTTTATGGTACAATATACCAAACTAACACATCCAAGCAAAAAAAATACATGCGTCTACCCCCTCCCGACGCCGTTTAGAGGGGTAGATCGACGGGTTCAGACTTTTCTCCAGCGGGGGTAGGGTTTCGCCGTAGAGTGGGTCCGGAGTGTCAAGACCCCATCAAAACTTGCATAGACCCCTAACATATGTATACTAGTGTGTTGGTAGTTTGTGGGAACCAAGATACATCTCCGAGGTGCGACCCGCTTCACTGACCCCTCTTTCTCCGTGGTAAGTTCTTGCACTTAGAGGTGAAAACCCCCGTTTCGGGTGTCGGGCATGGAACCGTGCGACGGAACACATGAAATGTTTGTTTTTTATGGTCCAATATACCAACCTAACACATACAAGCAAAAAAATCCATGCGTCTACCCCCTCCCGACGCCGTTTAGAGGGGTAGATCGACGGGTTCAGACTTTTCTCAAGCGGGAGTAGGGTTTCGCCGTAGAGTGGGTCCGGAGTGTCAAGACCCCATCAAAACTTGCATAGACCCCTAACATATTTATACTAGTGTGTTGGTAGTTTGTGGGAACCAAGATACATCTCCGAGGTGTGACCCGCTTCACTGACCCCTCTTTCTCCGTGGTAAGTTCTTGCACTTAGAGGTGAAAACCCCCGTTTCGGGTGTCGGGCATGGAACCGTGCGACGGAACACATGAAATGTTTGTTTTTTATGGTCCAATATACCAACCTAACACATCCAAGCAAAAAAATCCATGCGTCTACCCCCTCCCGACGCCGTTTAGAGGGGTAGATCGACGGGTTCAGACTTTTCTCCAGCGGGAGTAGGGTTTCGCCGTAGAGTGGGTCCGGAGTGTCAAGACCCCATCAAAACTTGCATAGACCCCTAACATATGTATACTATTGTGTTGGTAGTTTGTGGGAACCAAGATACATCTCCGAGGTACGACCCGCTTCACTGACCCCTCTTTCTCCGTGGTAAGTTCTTGCACTTAGAGGTGAAAACCCCCGTTTCGGATGTCGGGCATGGAACCGTGCGACGGAACACATGAAATGTTTGTTTTTTATGGTCCAATATACCAACCTAACACATCCAAGCAAAAAAATCCATGCGTCTACCCCCTCCCGACGCCGTTTAGAGGGGTAGATCGACGAGAGAGTTATTGCCGTGTCGGTCCGGGGTGTCCAAATATGTTATTAAAACAATATTAGTAAATGAAATTATAATTTATATTTTGGTAACTATTAATTAAAAACTTGCAATAGATTAATTTTATAAAAAATTGAATAGACTTTTTGAAAAAAAAAATACCCTGAGCCCGACGGTAATGCCGTCGGCCTCACTCTTGCCTGGCCTGGTCAACACAGCTAGCTGGGCCGTCCTCCTCCAATCGATCCAATCGCGCCATCTCCAGCCACCCGCCGCCGCCTCCCCGTGTTCCCCGTCGCGCCACCCGCCGCCGCCGCCACCTCTCCCCGTGCTCGTCCCCCTGGCGCCACCCGCCGTCGCCTCCCCGTGCTCCCCGTGCGCCACCCGCCGCCGCTTACCCGTGCGTGCTCCCCTTGCGCCACCCGCCGCCGCCTCACCGTGCTCCATCCGCCGCCGCCACCTCGTCCTCCTCCCCCGGCCGCACGCCGCCGCCATCGCCCGCAGCTCGCCGTCGCTCGCACCTCTCCTTCCCTCCCCGAGCTCCTCCTCCTCCCTCCCCGGCCTCCTCCTTTTTTCTCTCCCCGACCTCTTCCTCCTTCCCTCCCGAGCCCGAGCTGCTCCCAGCCTCCTCCCCCTTCCTCTCCGGACTCCTCCTCCTTCCCTCCCCGAGCCCTAGCTGCTCCCTGACCTCTTCCTCCCTGCCCGGACTCCTACTTCCCGGCCCATAGCACCTTCTCCCCGACTTCGAGCACCTCCCCGGCGTCAAGCACATCCCCGGTAATTTTTCATTTTTAGTGTGTAATGCTAATGCTACTGTTAGGGTTAGTGCTAGGGTTAGTGCTAGGTTTAGTTTTATAATTATTCTTAGTTTAGTATTTAATTGATAAGGTAGCAAATATGACAATATATTTGCTAGTATGAATGTGGACTACATTTTATCATGTAGGTTTCTCGGATTTCTCACCGTTCCGGAGTCCCTGTCGCCTCGGAGTCGTCGGTTTCGTGTTGTTCGACTACTTCCTCTACAGCGGAGGGTGAGATAAACTCTATCTCCTCTCTCGCATTTTTATGTTCTAGATTTTAGTTTCACGTCAAGTCGCGTAACCTAGGTGTCTTTTCCCGTCCGAAAGCGTTACGCGGATAAATATGCGTTAGAGGTCAGCATATTATGATGCGTAACGCTTCGGCATTTACGGGACAGTCGGCGGATGCGTAGTTGGGTACGTTCTCTGTGTTCTGCTCCGGTCCGAGTCAGGATTTCGGTAGTGCCTCCCCGTTGTTCTCCGGATGCACATCCTCTCGGCTTTTTGTCGAGACGTGTATCGGGAGAGCAGCGGGGAGGTGCTGTCAAAATTCTGTCTCGGATCGGGGTAGAGCATGGAGAACGTACTCAATCTACGGATTCGGCGGCTGCTAGGAGGCTATCCTATTAGAGATGTAGGATGATGCACGCGTTTTCCCGGTAGAGAATATCTTGTATTTAATTTAATGCCATTTATTTGATATCAAATGCTATTTTTGTTGTTATTACCTCTAAGTGCAGATGGCTGATGATGAGTGGATGTACAGTGGTCGTATTAGTAGGACTGACATGACAGCTGAGTGGCAGTGGAAAACTGAATATTATGTGAAGGACGCACACCGTGGTTCTAAGACAGTTCGTCCGCTTTGCCCTTGTGCTCGGTGCAAGATGAATAACCGTCAGGGTAGCTTAGAGATGACAAAACACCTTTGGCTTTACGGATATATGCCCGACTTTAACATGCAAATCAACTTTCCCGAGAGTGACCGTGTTAGAGAGGTGGTGATGCGGCAACACATCGATGGCAGTGCCCACGATGGCATTGCAAACATGCTTGTTGATCTTCACTATGCAAATCAGGCACATTCGCCACCTCCCGAAGATCCGGATGAACAGGAGGAATCGGATTTACCGGATGAACCAGAGGAAACCGCGAAGGCCTTCCTTGAAATGATGGCCACCGCGAAGAAACCTCTTTATCCGGGTGCAGAAGTCTCTCAGCTTGATGCCATATCGCAACTGTTAGCTGATAAGGCCAAACACGGCCAAACCCGATCAAGCTTTGAAGATCATTTGAAAACAATGGGTAACATGCTCCCTAAGGGACATTGTCTGCCTCGTACCATGTATGAGTCGAAGAAAATCATGAAATCGCTTTGCATGGATTATGAGAAGATACATTGTTGTCCTAAGGGTTGCCTTCTGTTTCGGAAAGAGTTTGTGAATCACACTCACTGTAGCAAGTGTGGGGCCTCTAGGTATGTAGAGGTGAAGGGCGCCGAAGGTGAAATGGTGCAGACGAAAGTTGCTGTAAAGATTCTTCGGTATCTCCCATTCATAAAAAGGATCCAACGCCTTTACATGGATGAGGAGACTGCCAAACAGATGACATGGCACAAGACGGGGAAGAGATACCCTGATATTAGTGATAAAAAGAAAAAGATGAAACATTCGGCTGATGGTGAAGCGTGGAAACATTTCGACAGAGTATACCCTGATAAAGCCCGAGAGTCTCGAAATGTCAGAATTGCGATAGCAACCGATGGTATCAATCCATTCGGTATGTCGGCTAGGTCGTACAGCTGTTGGCCCGTGTTTGTTATGCCGCTCAATCTCCCTCCCGGAGTCTTAATGCAACGTAAGACCATATTGTTGTCTCTGATCATTCCGGGGCCTGAATATCCGGGGAAGAATTTGAGTGTGTACATGCAGCCGCTAATCGATGATTTGGAACATTCTTGGGCACACGGCACATGGACATATGACCGGGCAACGAAGAAAAACTTATGCATGACAGTTTGGTACCAGTATTCCATGCATGACCTACCCGGGTATGCCCTATTCTGCGGACACTGTACAGCCGGAAAGATGCCATGCCCAGTGTGCAGGCATGCTCTTATGTTCGTATGGCTGAAGAAGGGTGGCAAGTATTCCGTCTTTGACAAGCATCGACAGTTCCTCGAAGAAGGTCATAGATTCAGAGAGGACAAAAAACACTTCTTGAAAGACAAAGTTGTCAGTGAAGTAAACAAGATACCAACGTTTGATGGTAAAGTTGTTGATGCGGAGCTACGTGCTCTAAAGCCTAAGACCAAAGGCAAAGGTTTTATTGGATATGGTGAGACGCACAACTGGACTCACATACCAGGTTTGACGCAACTCCCCTATTACAAGGACCTCAAACTTCCTCATAACATCGATGTGATGCACACCGAAAAGAATGTCGCAGAGTCCGTCTTTCACACAACCCTAGACATTCCTGAGAAGACGAAGGACAATGTGAAGGCTAGGGTCGATCAAGAGAGGCTTTGTGACAGAATAAAACTAAACATGCAGCGTCCTGAGGGCAATCGAAGAAATTGGGTCAAGCCAAATGCTGACTTCTGCCTTCTAGCTGCCCAAAAGAAGGAGGCATTCAATTGGCTCAAACACAATGTGAAGTTCCCAGATGGTTATTGTTCTAACATGAGTAACGGAGTCAATTTAACAACGGGCAGAGTCAATGGGCTTAAGAGTCATGACTATCACATATGGATTGAGCGAATAATGCCGGTGATGCTTCGAGGCTATCTCCCTGATCGTGTTTGGCGGCCACTTGCGGAGTTGAGCCATTTCTTCCGCACGCTGTGTGCCAAAGAAATATGTCCGGAAATGATGAAAAGACTTCATGAGAAAGTCCCAGAGTTGATATGCAAGTTAGAGATTATATTTTCGCCAGGCATGTTTACTCCGATGGTAAATCTCATATTGCATCTACCTAACGAGGCATTATTGGGGGGACCGATTCAGAACCGTTGGCAGTTTTGTATAGAGAGAATATTTAAGAATATGCGAACCAAATGTGGAAACAAAAATCAGATTGAAGCATGCATAGCCGAGGCATATATCATCGAGGAGGTGTCAGATGTATCTACAACATACTATCCTGAAGATGTTCCCAATATGCATAATCCGCTCTCTCGGTACAATACCGATAACCCCAGCTATAAACCCAAGCTTCATCTCTTCCAAGGCCAAGGCAGGTGACTAAACCATGAGCAAGAATTCCGCGGCATCCATGCTTAGGAACATTTGTCGTTTGCGAAAGCCCCCTAAACGCTTAGGGGAGAGTGACGACGAGGACGATGGACGAGGCGGGGGTCAACCCCCTAGAGGACGAGGCGGGGGCCTACCCCCTAGAGGACGAGGCGGGGGTCACCCCACTAGAGGTCGAGGACGAGCCTCGAGGGAGACCACAGTTGAGGTCGAGGTCGAGGACGAGGACGAGCCTCGAGGGCGACCTGCACCGCGAGCTCGAGGACGAGGACGAGGCTCGAGGACTAGACCTTTGTCGGAGGTTTCATCTTCACGGATGATGACACCTTCGACGTCTTACTTCAGTGAGGTAATTGCTATCATGCCTACTGTCTACTATCATGCTCATACTCACTAACTGCTATTTTATTTAGGTACCCTCCGCAGCAACCCACTCGGAGGACAGGGAGGTGGAGCAGCAGCACTTCGTGGTGTAGGAGCCTCAGCATCAGTACTTCGAGGGGGAGGAGCCTCAGCAGCAGTACTTTAGGGTGGAGCAGCCTCAGCAGCAGTACGTCGAGCAGCAATACTTTGGGGTGGACTTGGAGCAGCCCGTTGATGAGGACCCGGAGCAGCCCGTTGACGAGGACCTGGAGCAGCACGCCGAGGAGGAGGAGGAGGAGGATGTACGCTATTTTCTCCTATTCCTACCACTTAGTTTTGTTCACTTACATTTTATTTGAACTCTAATTTGCATTTTAATTTTAATTTGCAGCACGAGGGGGAGGATCTTGGGCCCTTGTGGACTCGAGGAATAAAGAATCTTCCAAGAAGATCAACATCTCAAGAGGGCAAAATTCTTATTAAGCCGGTCAACAAAAAGTAAGTGGCTATCTTTTGATCATATAAGTATGTGGCTAACTCTCCTTGCATACTAATATTGTTCTTTCATGTGCAGCAATTTTCAACTCATCACCAGTTCGGGAAATCTTCCAAGTGGTGTACTTGTGGGCCTTCTGAAGAGGCATTGGCCAGGCCTCTACAAGGAGAATCCTGAGGATCCAAATTCTCTGAAGAAGTTAGCCATGAGGTGGGAGGACTACGAGGCCGCTCAGGGCTCCGGCTACATGGAGACTGTGGAGGGTGAGAGTTTTAAGCCTAGTTGTGCAGAGGTTGTGGTTCACAAGTTCTGGGTAAGAACTATTATATGGTGTTTTGTTTACTTGTGATTCTCAACCATAGTTAACCATAGTTTTGTTAACTTGTGATTCTCACCATAATAAGATTGTCTACATGATTGTAGGAGTTCTATCGCGTGCCTCCCGAGCACGAGCACACGAGCAACGAGGTCTTCTTTACGATGGTGAGGATCAAGTTACGCCAGATGTGGTATGATGTTAAAATTACAGCTATCGCTCAGTTCTACGCCGAGAAAGGCACGAGATACAACAAGAAGAAAATCCTTCAGCTCAAACTTGGTGAGAAGATGTCCCACGAGGATTTCATGGGGGTAATGAAATTTTCTTTTTATTCCATGTCCATCGTAAAGCGCATTATCTGTTCTTCACTTGAGATGTTGACTTGAGATGTTTTCATCTTAAGATTTGTCCAAAGTGAGCTCTGGGAAAGAAGGATGGCTGGGAGAAACTGGTGGACATGTGGACCGGGAAAGATCTAGATTTCAAGGCCAAGAGCATTCAGAACAGTCTCAATCGCGGTCATGAGGGAACTCACTGTCAAGGGAACCGACACTTCTACCACTACAAGGATCATCAGGTATAAATATGGAACAACCTACTCGTTTTCCCTGGCAGTGTTTTCTTTTTAATGCATACCATTTGTTGTATGTAATTTAGATGACCGCTAATGAAGGCGGGAGCTAGGAGAGTTTGAAGTGTGGCAATTGGCTCATAAGAAGAAGGTGGTCAAGGACGGCGATGATCAATACTATGGCACAACCACTGAAAACCTTGAGGAGTACAAGACCAGGTTTATTTTTCAAGATCATGTTTACTAAATGCAAGTAAGAAATAATTTGTACTTACTAATTGTTTACTTGTTATGAATGCCATCAGGTACAAGGAGCTGAATGGACCGGATTCTGACCCTGTTAAGGAGCCAGTCGACGAGAGGGTCGTGATTATCGCAGGACATGAAAGGCCACATGGCCGCTCGCGCACATTTGACACGGTGATCAAGCCTACCACCAACTACACACGTGTCAAATCACTCACGGGTGTTTCTGTTACACCTCGTGCACCGCGTGCTAGAGCCGCCCATGCTGTGGACCATGTAAGCTTTCTCTCATTTTTCTTCTTCATTCTTAGTTCCCATTCATATATGGGTATGCTCATGAGATTCACTATGTCATATTTAAGGAAATGGAACAAGCCTGGCAAGAGGCTCAGGATGCTTGGATGCAGCAGATGCAGGATCATTCGGCGGCTGTGTATCAAGCTCAGCAGTCGCATCAGTTTGCCTATATGACGGTGAGTTGTGGTCCATCCAATCCTAGCCAATAAATTTCATTGTCCGAGTTTGTACTTCATAATGCATGACATCTAAACTCACTTGCAGGCGCTTAGTACGGCAATGAGAGAGGGTACTCCACTACCCGAGCCAGTACCGGCTCCGCCACCACCGCCGTACCCTCCACGGCCGTGCTACGCCGATTTCGTCGCACACTACACCCAGGCGACTCCTGTTAGTACTTCACCAAAGCTTCACTAAGTTATTTTTTGTACATCTAGATATTTACACTTAGTCATATTTTGTTCAAACATGTAGGGATCGTCTTCTTCACGGGCTCCGTTTGGTCGAGCTTCTGCCTCACCCATGGCCACTCCGGTTCACTCACAAGGTCCTAGCCCGGGTGCTTCTACCTCGTTGCGTCGATCACCCCACCACGAGAGCCACGAGATGCGTCGACAATCGCCAAACCCGGTTAGTTCATGAAAAACTCTGACATAAACCAACCATAGACTTAGAACTATTTTTCATGATTCAGTTTGGACTTAGAATGTTTGCATGAATTTGGACTTAGAACGTTTGCATGAATTTGGACTTAGAACATTTGCATGACTTTGATCATTTTTCCTTGCATGAATTTGGACTTAGAAGGTTTGCATGACTTTGATCATTTTCTCTTGCATGAATTTGAACTTGATACATTTGCCATGCTAACCGGAGTTCGTTTTCATTTTGTAGTGATCATGCTCTTGGCGGTGGAATTCGTGCTTGAGAGTTCCTTTGGAGAGATCATTTTGTAGCTTCATGAGCTTGATCATGTAGAAACGTGTGATATAGAAACGTGTGATATATTTGGTAGCTGATGATCCCTACATGTTGTTCATGAGTTTGATGATGTTTATATGTTTGATGATCCCTATATGATGATGTTTATATGTTTGATGATCCCTATATGATGATGTTCATGAGTTTGATGATGTTTATATGTGAATCCCAGAAAAAAACTGAAATTTGCAGGGAATAATAAAAATGCAGCAAAATGCTGCTGTTTTCACTCCAGAATGAGCCCGACGGCAATGCCGTCGGCGTCATGCTGTATTGCATTATGGTGAGGCCGACGGTATTTGGCGTCGGCGTAGTAACCCTATGGTGAGGCCGACGGCAATGCCGTCGGGCTCACCGTATGGCCTGTGCAGCTCCAGCAGGTGACGCGTGTGTCGTGACGGAGCGCCGTTACGAGTTTCTGCGCCGAGGGTATTTTAACACCGACGGCCTAAAATAACCGTCGGCGTCACGCGCTAGCCCGACGGCATTTGCGAGCCCGACGGCCACGGCGTGAGCCCGATGGATCACAGCCCGACGACCTTAGGCCGACAGTGGCCGTCGGGCTCACTGAGGCCGAGGGTTTCTGTTATGAGCCCGACGGCAAATGCCGTCGGGCTGGGCTGTCCTGTAGTGATTCACTTCGTTCAGGTCTGCCAATTCCCCGGAGATTGCAGCAAGTGGCCATAGTAGACGTCTTCAAGAAAGCGAATTCATCACGCCGTAGCTAGATCAATGGAGCCGCCCAACAGCAAACGGAGCCGTGCCGTCACACTCACCACGGACCGGCTAAGCGACCTGCCCGACTGCCTCATCCACACCATCCTCTCCTTCCTGGAGTCCCGGCAATGCGGTCCGGTCGAGCGTACTCTCCCGGAGGTGGCGGCATCTCTGGCGCTCCGTGCCATGCCTCGACATCGACCAGACGGTGTTCTTCCCCGCCGGCCGTGGAGGAGACCGCTGCAAAGACCGAAAGTGCTGCAGAAAATGGCCGTGCAACAAGGAGTGGCAGCCGTTCCAGGAGTTCGCTCACAACCTCTCGCTGCAACACAACAACAACAACGGCGCCCGATCACCATTGGATAAGCTCCGGATACATGTCCCCGTACTGAATTTCCAAGACAGACAGGCGGTCGCCGCGTGCTCGACATGGATCACAAGGGGCGTCCAACGCAACCCCACAGTGATCGACATCCACCTGCGCGTCCCCTATGACCTGAGGACCTGGTTCTTCCCCGATGTGGCTTGTTCTAGAAGTTCGTCTCGCCTCACGACGCTGCTCCTTCACCGTGTCAAATTGGACGACGGCTTCGCGGAGCAGCTCCGTTCTGGGTGCCCCGTGCTTGAGGAGTTGAGCCTCGTCGGGTGCTCCTATCACCTTGGCGAGATCTCTTCAACCTGTTGTCGAAAATTGTCTACCGCGAGAGGGAATGGTGGTTACGGCTCCAAAGCTAACAACTCTGCATGCTTCCATCTCTTCAACCTGTTGTCCCAAAGGTATATGTGCAACCGACACATCTTCCTTTGTCAAGGCATCGCTCCGAGTGCTTATATTCAGCGAGATGCAGGCCAAGTTCTGGGACAACTTGTGCAACATATTTAACGTGATGCATCTAGAATTGGTTGGAGGCAATCTGATGGTACGTCTCTCTTTCAATTTTTCATAGTTGTGGAGTAATATTATTAGCTGCTGGTGTGTGTTTAATTGATCATGCAGTTGCTCAACTAGTTCTTTGTTGCTTCATATATATAGTCATATATCCTAGGCACTTGTTAATTTAATTATGTTAGATCCTATATAGCGACATATATAGTGTTACTCAATGGCATGTACGTCGTCTTACTTATGAGCTCATGCAATCTTATTACACCAAGGTAAAAAATAATGGTAGAGATCATACTTTTTTAATTCATTGATTGATAAAAAAAGACATATATCACGACATGGGATATTTATAATCACCCTTTGGGAAACTTCTTTTAAGATTATTGTTAATGTAATAAGTTTTTGTATTTCAGGATGCAATGCAATTGATACCAGATAAACTCCCAAAGTTTCAGAATGTGAGAACCTTGTTAATCAACAGATGTAATCTCAAAACGAATGCAAATATTCAAGCATTGGATCGCTTTCTACAAAGCACCCCTAGCTTGGAAAGGCTTACTTTGCTGGATTGTCAGGTACACTAACTACGTTCTGCATTAAATACAATATGGTATCACTTAATTAGTTTCCCTCCTATCACACATCGTCTTGAATTGCTTTATATTGTCTAAAGTTTTCAGTTCGCTCAAAGAGGGAAGCCAAGTTGCGACATGTACCTATGGAAAGCCATAATCTTATGTCTTTCAAGTGTGATAATTTGGAGGCGATTGAAATCAATCATAGGAAAGATGACAGTGTCGAGGGTTGGACTAGGGAAAGGTCGGCCTTCACGAAGGGAAAAATGGGAGCGACGCGGGCGCTGTTGTTGCGACACGTGGCGCAAATTAAGCAAACGGTCCCGCGTATGTACAGATCCAGATTTAAATCCAGATCTAGATCTAGATCTGGATCTATTATTACACTTGTACAAAACACAAATTAAGATAGTACAGCAACGCAGAACGAGATGTACAGTAACGCAGATCGGACTGTACAGCAACGCAGACTGGGCTGTACAGTAACACAGATCAGTTTGTACGTACATCAACACAGACCGCGTTGTACAGCAACACAGACCGCGTTGTACAACAACGCAGACCGGATTGTACAGCAACGTATACCGGGTTGTAAGCAACAACGACCAGGTTGTACAGCAACACAGACCGGGGTGTACAGCAACATAGACCGGGTTGTACGCAAAACTACATTCGGGTTGTACGAACAACTACACCTAACAGGTTGTACGTACAACTACAAAATTCAGATTGTACGTATAATTACACTTAGGTTGTATAAAACATACACAATCCGAAGTAAAAAAAAAGTTTGTCGAAACCTATGAATATGGGATCTAGTTTTAAAGATCTCGACGCGAGGAGTTTAAAAGTGAAAACGGTTCGTAAATCGGATAAACGGTTCTCAAGATATTTCATTTTTAAAAAACAAATCTCAAAATAAATGCATGTACAACCCTCTGCCACCACCAGAGAGCTGCCACTTGTCACCGCGTGGAGAGAAGAGGTGGGAGCAGAAATGAACGAAATTGCGACACTTATCAGCACCGGAACGCACACGCGTGGAACTTTACGAAGGAACCATTTTTCTAATGATTTCCCAGTGTCGATGAGTTATTTATCCTCCTAATGGGCCTTTGGAAGAACATGGCCGGAAAGACCAACATCAAACTCATCAAAGTGTAATTAATATTAGCTACATCTTGTGCAACATAATTTGTATTAAAATTTCTCATCATGTGGAAGAACCTGGCCGGATAGTTGGGACATGGGAGAAGGGCTGCGAGGTCAGAAGTGGATGTCCCAATCCCATACCCTCTAGGGTGTTAATCATTTCCCTCAACATATCTCTGTTTCTAAGCAAATGGCTTCCACTATTAGGGGTTGAACTGTCATATCCGGTTTGAATGAAATGGGGGGCTTTCTTGCCTCTCACCGAGAAAACTTGTTTTCCAGAAAATTATGGCATACCTGATGTTTATATGTTTTACCTGTCGGGGGCAATTATGAAGGTTTCATAAACTTATTTTCATCAAGCTAATTTATATATATATATATATATATATATATGTATATATATATATATATATATATATATGTTGTCGAGTCATTCTCCTGCGTCTGGCTTGCGGCGATAATTCGTCTGCGCGCTGCAAAACCAAAACAAGGCTTCATATTATATGTGACAAAAGGAAGGTTTCGCACCAAAACCAAAACTGAGTATTTATGTGGCTGAGTAGCCGTTGAAAAAGCAGGCAAACAAAGCCTTCCAACATTATAGGTGGTGGCGCAGCCGTTGCCTCGATGTTGTTGACCCCTGCTTAGCTGTCAGCGGCCACCGCAACAGGTTAACAAAAGAGTGAACAAACTCATATTATCTAGGAAGAGATCTTAACTATAGTAGATTTTGTTAAACTTTGGTGACTTTAACATTGGTCTTGCCCATGTTCCTCCAAAGGCCCATAAGTAGCTCAAAAACCTCATCGACGTTATAATCTTTGCTATGCTTGATTTCAATCACCTCCAAATTATCACACTTGAAAGACATAAGATTCTGGCTTTCTAGAGCAACTTTTCGCCACTAGGCCCTAGCAGTCCTCCTCTTTGAGCGATCTGTAAACTTTAGATAGTACAAAACCATATAAGAGGATGTCGACGGGAGGGTAATTAAGTGATGAAACATTGCATTAAATCAACACATAGTTGAAGTACCTCACACTTATGCAAAGTAAGCTTTTCTAAGCTCGGCATGCTTTGCAGCAAGCAATCCAATGTTTGGATATTTGTGGTCCCTTTGAGATCGCATCGGTCCATTAACAAAGTTCACACATTATGAAGTTGTGGGAGTTTATATGAAATCTCTCGTAGATTTCCCTAAAAAAAAAGCATACCATTATTAATACTCGTAAACAGAACTTCCAATTAATAGGGTAATTTGAACTACCACACTTCACAATATTTGTCTCATTTTCTATTAAGTGAGTGCATTAGAGGTTAAATATAGTATAATTATTTCGCCGATATTTATGGTTGCGTTATACTACTATCCTTTAGTAAAAGACAACAATCGATTGAAAAAAATAGTACTACACTTAGAGACATGATGAGATTGGCATCAGTGCCTACAGTAAACAAATTTTGACCTATGTGTGAGATATAAACCGAGGCAATATGTGATGAAATGAAGCGACCGAGAACTACTTGAGCAACAACATGAACGCAACATGAACGCCAAAAAAATAGAACGAGAGACTTACCATCATCTTGTCACCAAACAGTTCTAGATGCCTTATGTTAAATATCCTGTATAACTTGTCCAAGAAGCTCTCGGTTGTCAGGTACAAAGTAGTAACGCATACTGATGCCTTGATGAAGGAAACTGTGTCCATTATACCGTTTGGCCAAGAGATATTATTGAAAGTTGTACGCAAAGTTGTACGCAAAGGAGCTGCGACAACAATTCCCCGAAACTGGGACGGGGGCGCCTAGACACTCATCAGTCGTGAGGTGTCTTAGGCTTCCGGACTCGATGCGACCAAAGCGACAGAAGCACTGAACGAGACTCAGATCCTCAAAGTTGTCGTCCAGTTTCACACCATGAAGGAATTAACAGTCTTTTGAGACGAGATGAAGTGATGATCATCCCAGATCAGGGAAAGGGCCCTAATCGTTGGTCGGATGCCAGAACCTACTACTCCACTGGAAGTCCATGTGGATGTCGATACTCGTCGGGCTGCACTGGACGCCCCTGCTGATCCATCTCAAACATGGCCGGATTGCCTCCCTATCGTAAGAATCAGACGGCGGCGTAGGTGGAGTCTGGATCGCTAGGGTATGTGGGGACATTGGCCATGAGGGGCGAGGGGCAGGACGTGGCTACGTATCGCTTCGTATGACTAAGCGGTGGCAATTTGGCGTAAATCTCATTGACGGAGATCTAAATATGCATCATTTGATCGAAGGCGAGTCGGCGGTCAGGGTGCGTTTTTCCCTGCCGGCTGAACTTTTCCTGAAGAGAGGTATCAAGTACCAACTCACATTTAATAGTAAAGATAAATGAAGATAAAATCTAGATATGATAAAACCCACAACCAAATAGAGCCCATTGTTTAGATTAGGGAGCTTTGTTTCTGGAGAGCTTCGACAGATACATGAGCATGAGCATTTTAATGATAACAATAGCAATGAGAATGATGTAGCACCAAATGACATAGCGCACGAATATGCTATTGTGCATCCAACATTTCAGCGATAAAATGATTGACAGACATGACAACCACCACGGTACTATAGAGTAAAGACCCCCAAATAATAGAGTTATGGTCACGATCATCATATATTTATCTATTTTATCTTGAAAATTGTGTCCAAAGACAAACCGCATACCGCGGAGAGAAAAACCAACTAGTTTTCCCGTGAAAAAAATACAATCTGGTTAGAATTGACAAGTTTAATTAGATCGTTAGTCTCGCTTCAGTGGGAGCCCTATAGGTCATAGTGAAGTTACAATAACTATTTTTCAGTTTTAGTAATACAGTTATAGGAGAAGTTGTAGTTATAGGAGAAGTTGTGTATGAATGTAAGAGGTGTGAAATCTATATAAAAAATTATCATTTGTGGTAAGTTTAAGTATTTATATTGTAATATCAAATACAAAAAATGCACGTATTGTGTGATTGTTATTGAACACAATGTAACTTATTAGACAGTCAAATACTATCTAGAATTTTCTAAAAATTTGCTTATAACTTGATACAGTAGAGCCGAAGATATTTGTTAGCGTATTGTAAATATATATGTCTCACATATATTAAGGATAATTAATTTTTATTGTACATCCAAAATGAGAAGGATTACAATTATTTTAAATTTTAGCTTAGGTAAATTTATATTTGATGTACATTTCAATGCATGAAAGATTCACATAGGATTTATAGTTAGTCAAGTTGTAACTACAAATTGGGAACATATGTTATTTGATAAAAAAGAAACATATATAGTATAGGATTGTACTATATAATAAAAATATATTATATTTAAGTATGGGAGTTTAATATAATTATATTTATTAATTAATGTGTCCAGTGGGTTGCCGGCGAGAGCTCGGTGGTGGTTGTCCATGCCGGCGCGCGGTGGGTGTGCGAGGCGGTTACAACTTACAAAAAAGTTTGTTACACAGCTGACGACAGATTTCGGCAACACCTGGTGGAGGAATCGCCGACTCAGCTGCGGCCGCCTGGCGAGCTCGACCACGCTGTGGTAGTCCGCCTGGCGAGCTCGACCACGCTGTGGTAGTCCGCCTGGTGGCCGACCTCCGGAAGCGCCGCCTCGGCTGCGGCGGCATCAACTTCGAAGCCGTTGGGGAGCTCAACCGTGTCGTGGTCGTCCGCCTGGTGGCCGACCTCCAGAAGCGCCGCCTCGGCTGCGGCGACATCAACTTCGACGCCGTTGGGGAGCTCGACCGCGTCGTGGTCGTCCGCCTGGTGGCCGACCTCCGGAAGCGCGACCACGCCGTGCTCGTCCGCCACGGCGAAGCCCCCCTCGCCCAGGGCGCCGACCTCCGGTAGCCTACCCTCCTCCTGGTCCTCATCCTCGTGCGTGGCAAGCTCGTCGCGGTGGTGGTCGGCGACGGGCGCGCTCGGGCGACTGGGTGGTCCTTCGCCGCGGGGAGCGGGAGGAGCGGGGTGGTGGAGGGGAGCAGGAGGGGGAGTATGGGGGCGGCGAGCGGCACGCTGCTGGTGGCGCCGCTGGTCCATGGCGATGGGTTGGGGAGAAGGCCACGAACGTCGTTGAGGTCCAGGCGAGGTTGTTACGGCGGTTAAGTGGATGGTGGTTACGGCGCCCCAGGTCAAGTGTTTATATGGTGCCGGAGGCGGCGGCAGCAGGAGGAAGAGGGGGCAGCAGCGGGAGGCCGCGAGCAAACTTTCTCTGCAAGCCCGGCGGTTGGCCTCGGGGCGGCACATCGCCTGCGTGAGTTGGGTGCGTACCGGCGTGCCTCTGCCCCTCCGTGCCTGCGCGAGGAATTTGGTTGATTCTCGAGCTGCTGCTTCAGCGTTGGTTCTGCTTGTTCGTTTGGACGAAGAAACAAGGGGAAGCGGTGAAGAAACATAGCGATCCAGGGGTTCTGATTGTTCTTGGGCCGCCCTTTACAGGGTTTTTCAGTCACGTATTGATTTTTGAACTGTTTTTTTTTTGTTTATGTATTCTTTTCTTTTCACTTTATTTCATTTTTTCCCAACACAAACAGTGAACATTTTAAGGAAACTAAATATATATATAAAAGATGAGATAAAATATTAATTCATATTCCAAATATGTTGAGAAGTTTAAAGAGGTATAAAAAGTTTTCATGTGGTTTAGAAATTGCTTCGCGAGTTAAAAAAAACACATGAGAGTACATCATTTGAGCAGTACAAAAAAAATCTGGCCAGTTTACAAAAGTTTCATATGAGATGATAATTTTTTTTAAAGAATATAAAATGTTCGTGACTTCAAAAAAGGTCGGTACGAGAGAAAATATGTTTTGATCAATTACTCAAAAACATAAAAATTGTATCCGGTGTAAAAAAATTCAAAAATAATATGTTTATAAAAAATTACATTACAAAATCATACTAGTATAATTTAATAAACAAAAAAATAGAAAAAATAAAACACTTGAAATAATAAAAGTAAGAACAAACAAAAGCCGAAAACAAAACCAAAAAGGAAATGGAAAAAGGGATTACTTACCTTGTTGAGTTGGCCCACTCCGACTCTCACGTTGGTGTTTCTCCCATATATAATGCAACAGGCGTTGCCCGAATTAGAATGATGATAAAAAAAAGGAGATGTGAGCCTGATCTCCATCTCCACTACTTATAAAAGAGTCAACTTTAGTTTCGCTACAACCACCCAGACAAAGTGTGCACAAATCAATCTGAACCATCAGATTCAGCCCACTAAAGCGGATCAAACGACACAAATTAGATCAACGGCCGAGATCACTCCTGTTGACCGGCAGAGAATTTTCTGCCAGATCCCCGCCCCACTCCACGTACCCGAGCGTCGCTTCGAACCCTGCTCCACCCGACCCGAGCGTCGCCCTGAGCGCCGCTCCGTCCCTGCTCCGCCCTGCCCTGCGCGCCGCCTGCCCTTGGCGCCGCCTCGGCCCTGCTCCACCCCGCCCCTAGCGCCGCATCAGATTAGTCCATCATGTATTGCAGGGGATCGGCAGCGGTAAGGAGCGACGGAGGATTGTGGAGCAGCGATTGGGCCAAGCGGTGGGAGATGACCTGGTTACCGCACGCCCAGATCCACGGGCGCCACCTAGCAAGGGCGGTCATCACGATGTTGGTGCCTGCTGCCGTCCTGAGCCGATTAAGAGCTGACGCCACGCAAGGGCATTACAAAGCTGCTAGGACGAGGGAGGTTGCGTCCCAAGATTTCCGTGATGCCGGCAGTCAACACTGCCACCAACCCTTTACCCTTATCAGGTCAGTTTCAGAGCATGCATTTTTGCAAAGTTTTGCGTTAGATAGATATATCTGTTGTTTGGTGCTAGTTAGGTAATCAAACTGATATGTACAAAGTGTGTACAACGGCTGCAACATGATGGTTACGTGCGTGTACATAGAAACTTTGCTAATTAGTACTTGTGATTAATTCTGGGCGCATGGTATGATTTATAAGGATGCATATTTTATTCTCTTGCACTAGCATTACATTACTGGACTACAGAAATACAGGGCTAAATCAGATGGCATTGTGAAGAACCATTTAGTTGATGTTACCACCAGTGCGGCTAGCTGATAGATTTGAGGATGACTCATGAATTCAGTTTTCAGGAGCCTGCTTGATTAAACGATTATGATATAGTCACTCTGCATGATTATACCATGATAACACAGATAACTGATGGAGCAAGAAAGAAGTAGGGTTTTAGTAGGATGCTTCAAGGCATCTAAAGTAATATTTATTTTGTTGTCCTTGGAGTGATATTTTTTGGCAAACTTTCTTTGCATTGACTAAAAACACGAAGAGAACAGTCTCCAATGGTATACAGCAAAGTTCAGTAAGTAAAAAATTTGGAACATATAAATCACATTCACATGCTAAGCTATGGGAAAACACCAAAATGTAATGCATACCTTGGATAGTATTTGTTCTGAGAATGGAGCAAGAATGGGATTTAGCTTTCACATTAGTACATTATCTCAATGTTCTATGATTACAACAGTAAATGCTACTTCATATATACACTTTGCACGACACTTTTGCGAACACATTTCTTTCATATGAATTTCGAGGTATTAAATGTGTGTCAATGATCTTGCTATTTGACTAACTTCCATAAATTTGAAGATGGTTTATCATATTATTTTAGAATGTAGAAAGAATTTAGTTGAGCTGTGCGTGCACATGAGTTTCATATTTTTGTTACCATCCCTGTTTTGCGACCAAATCATCTTTGTAGCTGCATTGTAGTTGGACTATGGTTTTTCCTTCTTATTTACATCACTCCATGTGCACCAAATAATAAAGTTTTACGGCTAACAAACAGGGCTGTTATATATGTCCGATTCCCATGCTACTGAGAATCACAAAGACTATGGAGCCACACCTCTCGATTGTAGTTGTAAGTTATGACACCATCACATTCATTTTGAAAATATGTAATGATTAAATGATATGTGCATACCATGTTTGTTGATGTGGAGATGGTATTTTGCATCCGTAATTCCCATCAGTTCATTTGCTGCATTGTACAGCCCCCATGGGAACAAGATCAGACTATAGATATGTATTCCAAATGAAAAAACTATCTTATTGTCATGCAGATGATGATGATCGTTCAGTATGAAGCCATAAGAACAATAAAGTAGGGGGATCATCGCAGCTCTAATATTTCAGTGAAGGATTTGCTAGAAATCACTGACATTGTTCTTTCTTTACGGACAGAAATTAAGGTTGTTACCGGTATCAGCAGAAGTGTGTTTGACCCAGCATGTGAGGCATCAAATGATTGTACTGTTATATGGCCTCTTATCTGGATAACTGCATATAATGGATTAAGTGAAAAATCTCCACTTAATTCACATAGCTACCAAGGCTCAGACAATTGGTCGTAGGTAACTCTTTTAACTCATGATATTGAGTTGTGTCTCTTCTGAAGCTTATCACTATAATCATATTACTGTGCATTGTGCCATGTAGGTGCCGTTTGAGAAAACATGTCAAAGTTACAGACTAAAATTTGTTGTGGATGTCTCGGACATTGACCCAAAGAGCTGTCTTATGATGAAGAGTATCTTAGAAATAAGAAGTTCCCTCAAGGCAACCATGTTAGAAGACGATTCCAAGTTCCAATCGGATCAGGTTGCTGGTGATGCGTTTTTTGAGCAGTGAAGATGAAGAGGGGAGTCACCTTGAGCGACCGGGCTGATTACTGTGGATGAAATCCAAACAGGCATCAAGCACTATGCGCATTTCTGTCTTAACGAACTTGCGCCTGTCGGTGGTTTCAAGGTTACATCAGTCCAGTCTTAATGGTGAAATTTGACCACCGCTCACAAATAATAGTTACAAACATATTCTACATCACATTCAGGTCTGAGGTATTTTCTGTTTTTAACAGGGTGTTGGAACCGGGTGGAATTGCTGATGGAGCAGATATGGTGTGCATCTTATTCTGTAAGCTGCTGGTGGTTCCCTCATCCACGTTACCAAGTTGATAGCTGGTTGTTTTGGTAGAACCATTGAGATGGTTCATCTCTTGTACATGGATGATTCCCTTGTACCAAAAAATATCCGCAGAGTTGCTTATTAGGTAACTGTGTAGACATGTAATAGGGGCTGTAATCTGTTTATGCCATGTGTTTGGTTGAGAAATTATGATTTTGTAACTTTATTTATATGTTTTTATAGTTGAACTCGTGCGTTGCACGTGCATGGCTACTAGTAGCTAGAAAATTGGGCTGGGGCGAGACTCTATTTCGTAATATTTAACTTTTTGCCAGAACTTCTGGATGTTGAGTCATCCATGTATAATTTATTATATGAGGGAACGCTTGTCTAATACTACAATAATCCTGAATATTCAATCAACTCGCCGCCATATAGGCTATTTTAACCATTCGTGCCCCCATGGGAATTTTCTATACATCAACAAACAATCCTGAACTTTTTGTATACGTTAGTATATGCACACCGTCCGATCTCTAAGATCAGAACCATTCGTGCATTCTGAGAATTAGAGGACCAAGTGTGTTTGAAAACCCTCTACATATTTTTTTTAAGCTGCAATCATAGGCTATTTTTTTCAACATTCAGCTGACACAACTCTGATTGAACACTATCAATCAGAAACTCAGGAGTTGCAGTAAAGGAAAACCCATCAGCAACAAGATTTAATGTCTCCCTTTCACACAAGTGAGCAGTATTATTTGCACTCCTTCGTACTGACTGTAGTTTGAAACCCTGCAAATTCAAAGATTTTTCATCTCTTTCAGCACATTAACACCAATGGATTTATTCTTCTCGTGCTTCCACATATTCACAACTTCTTGACTATCTGTTTCAAAAACCACAAGCTGGTAGCCCTTCTCTACAGCTACAAGGACTTCTTCCCTGCATGCTAACACCCTCTGCATTTTTTTTTGACGAAAGAGCAGCAGTCTGCTGTTTCATTAATAATAGGAGGAGTAAAATGTGTACAGGTAGATGTACAAAAAGGAAGAAACTAAACTACAACAATGCTGGAGCCTCTAGTCTGGCTCTCTAGCTAGGTATTTGTAGCATACTTGTTGCTCCTGATCTTCCAGCTGATCGCCATAAGATTGCCTCTTGGATGATGTCCTTCTTCGTGTTCCCTCCCCTCCGTGTTATTTTGTGCCGAATATGATCGGAGGCATATGGTTGATTTTGAGCAGCTGATGGTCGACCGATGGTTCTGGTTGTTAAATTTGGCAGAAGAAACATAAAAGGGGGAAGGGAGAAGAAATAGGGGAAGGAGTTGCGGAGACGATCTGTTCTCGGGCTGATATTAGCGTCAGACCCATGTCAAGGTTTTCAGTTACCATTTTGAAGAAAAAAATCCTTGTTTCTTTGTTCTTTTCTTTTTACTTTTGTTTTATGTCATCATTTCATTTTTTATCCTATATACAAACATTGAATATCGTAATAAAAGGAAATATAAAATTTGATTGCAGTACTTATAGATAATTCAAAAAATGTTCAGAAGGCTTAAATATATGTACGCGAGGTATAAAAAATATTAGTATAGCACAGAATTTTCTTCACGAGTTCAAAAACAAATCACGTAAGGTATCATATTGCACACGTTGGTCCAAGCTGGCAAAACGTAGTCCAACGCCCAAGCTAGGTTAGCCCACTTCGATTCGGACTGGGATTCTTGGCGCGTGGCCGGTTCTATATGTATACCAGGTGTAACGAGAGCCAACGAGGGATCGGGGCGGCCTAGCTCAAAGGGTATATTTTGCCGGCTGTCGCTCATCCCGACTGGTGGATTCACGAGAGGGAGGGCACAGTACTTCGATTCGGACCGGGATTCCCGTGTCTCGGTCGAAGCTGGCAACTCGCAGTCCAGGGCCCAAAGCTAGCTTAGTCCACTTCGATTCGGACTAGGATTCTAGGCGCGTGGCCGGCTCTATATAATACCAGGTATTACGAGGGACTGAGGCGACCCAACTCAAAGGTAAAGGGAAACCTAGCTCATCGTCATCGTCCGCTTGGAGAACCGATGGAGCACTACTACGACGCCTCTGCATACGCCGGCGAGCCAGTATGCGTGGGCACGAAGAGATGCCACGAGCCGTCGCAGGGCAAGCTTGACGCTGCGGTGATGGAGAAGCGGTACAGGCTCGAGGACGACATTGACGACGAGAAGGACGACCCCCGCTGGAAGCGCATCGCTGTATATGCGCCGTCGGCTGGGACGAAGCGAGGTTACGAGCAATCCCAACAGGAGATTGAGGCCGAAGAGGTAGACAAGCGGTACAAGGGTAACTGCTGGGAGGACCCTGCTTACGTGAGGTTGCTGCAGCACTTCGGCGGCGGCAGTAGAGCCAAGTTTGCCGCTCAAATCAACCAGTCTTACCGCCTCATCAAGGAGATCGACGCGCGGATAGCTAGTGTGGCCGCGCCTAAAACTTGATGCATGCCCTAATTAGAGCAGGGAGAATTACGATCCATATGTTTCTTCCTTTTCCTTTGGGGATAGACAATCTAGTACTCAGCGTTGTTCTGGCCTTCAATATTGTAAGCTTTCGGATGTTCATAGAGAAGTTTTATGTTATGGTGTACCAACGAAAAACAGGGCCGTCAATCCAGCTACATTGCATGTGTACTTGTTAGTTGATATTCTGTCAATATGTACTGGATCTAATGCAAAATCATAATCCTAGGTAAAATACTTAAAATTCATTTGTAGTAGCAACGTCTCATACTAATAATTTTATTGTTGGTCCAAATCATACCTTAACTAGTTGGAATTGCGGCAGCTTGGCAAGTGGGGGCGGGCGACACATAATTTACTATTTTCTCGGTGGTGTTTTTTGAGATTCATGTTTTTCGGGATGAAAGCCTTGGGTGTAGGCTTACATGGTTGTACCTGACAATGACGACTCTCTATATAATCGTTTTCTTATTGAAAGCATTATTTAGAAATCCTGGGGTGAAAACCTGAACGGATAGACGTCACCTAGAGGGGGGTGAATAGGCGATTTAAAACTTTTTCCGAGAAGCCGGAATATCCGGTCCAATAATGACCCGGAAATTCCGATATGCTTGATAAAGGTGGAATAAAACTAGAGGTTTACTTTAACAAGCATACAACCTAGATAAATATACTAGGCTCACCTATGTGCACCAACAACTTATGCTAGGCAATACAAGAAACAAGGTGATAGCTAGCAAGATAGATAACTTTAAGCACGAAGGCTATCACAAAGTAAAGTGCATAAGTAAAGAGCTCGGGTATAGAAATAACCGAGGCACGCGGAGACGAGGATGTATTTCCGAGTTCCACCCAAGGGTGTACGTCTCGTTTGGAGAGGTGTGCGCAACCACAACAGGTTAGCCGCAACGCCACAAAGGCTCACCTTCTTCTCCTAATGAACTAAACCATAAAAGGTTGCGAGTTCGCCTTCCACTATTGATCTCCTTTGGGGCGGAGATCGAATCCCGTAAAACTCTTGAGGCACACACCCCCAACTTAATTGGGGGCTCCCAAGTCTTGAGGCACACACCCACAACTTAATTGGGGGCTCTCAAGTGACCACAAAAGGTCTTGACCACAAAAGGTCTTGGCCACGAAAGGCGTCTAGGGTTCAAAGACCCAAGAGTAACAAGCTCACAAGAATCACCACCACGAATCCTCGTGGAGGGTTTAAACCGATGCAAATGCAATGGCAAGAGCACATGAAGTGCTCAAATCCTTCATTCTCAAATTCGAACACAACAACAAATGTTTATGGGGGAATATGAGAGGAAGAACAAAGGAAACCACAAAGGAGTCAAATCCTTCACTCTCAAATCTCACCAAAAGCAACTAATGCTTATGGGGGGAGAAGAGAGGAAGAACAAAGAAGAAGAACCACAAAGGAACTCCAAGAACTAGATCCACTAAGTTCCCCTCACTTAGAGGAGAGATTGATTAGTAGGATTGTAGATCTAGATCTCCTCTCATCTTTCCCTAAAGAATATGGAAGATTCAATGGAGGGATTGAGAGGGAAGTGAGCTTTTCAAGGTCAACAATGGAGTAGGAGAGAGGGGAAAAACGTGCTGCCTTGGGTTGGCTGGGGAAGAAGAAGGGGAGGGGTATTTATACCCCTCCAGGAAATATAGCCGTTGGCTGTTTTGACACTCGGAAATTCCGGTATAAGTGAGACTCGGAAATTCCGGTCAACCGGAAATTCCGAGTCCATGAAATTTCCGAGCTGAAAATCCGGCTGGAGTCAGAACCAAAACCAAACTTTTCCTTAGCCATTTCTGGAAGGCTTTTCTGGGTGCACTCGGAAATTCCGGTATATGGAAATTTCCGAGCACAATTTCCGTCTGGAGTCAGAACCCTTTTTCTCTTTTTCTTAGCCGTTTACTTGGATGAGCTGGGGAACCGGAAATTCCGGTAGAGCGGAATATCCGGCCCAATAATCCGAATCAGCAAAACACCGAAACGAAAACTGCTATAACTTTTGCAAATGAACTCCAAATGAGGTGATACCAATTTTGTTGGAAAGATAGCGAAGATGAGCACCCAACAATTATTGCATCACATAGATAGAGTAAAATCACCACACATGGCAAGGTGTGGGACTTTCCTCATGGTAGAACCGGCAATATTTCCGCCATCGGAAACGCAACAAGTTGTCCAAAGTAAGACCGATTTCGATGAACAAGAGCTTGACATGGAGATGAACCAAGCTCTAATTCCTCACCAACATAAAAGCCAAATAAGAACCAAGAAACATGATATGCCAAGTATGCAAAGATTTGAGCTCTTCATAACGATGCGATCAAGTTACTAACTTGAGAGCCCCTCTTGATAGCACACCTATCTATCCTATAGCCCTATCAAGATCATATCTTTGCCTTGAGCATTCCATTTGAGTTGGATGATGACTATCTTGATCTTTTCAAGTGGTTCATCTTTCCTTGATTGCGCGTCCAAGCACATGCTTGATGAAGACTTCTCTAAATACTCCCCCATGCTCGGAGAGTCTCGCTTAGCTCCGTCTTCATATATCCATTGCAAGCACCAAGCATAGGATCTCTTCAAGAAGCTTCTCTTGGTCTTGCACATCTCACCTTGATGACGATCACCACATGACGTCATCCTCCATGAGCTATATGAAATCTTCATTTGATGCAAGCACATGGGAAGATATCTAACCTCATATAAAGATACCACACACACATATATCATGGGTTAGTTCACAAAGCTATGCGGATAAGTGTTTACCATCCCAAGAGATACATGATCGCTCTTGGTACATCTTGTAGCTTTGTGTGTCGATCAACATCTTGATCAACCTTGTATCTTCCAACATTTCTTCACTAATATGATGTTTTGAATCCTTCAAGACATACTTGCAATATGCTCCACTCAACACATAAGCTTGTCCAACACATGAACTCCACAATTCCATGGACATGATCTATAATGATATCTCAATGCAAACATTAGTCCATAGAGATTGTCATTCAATTACCAAAACCACACATGAGAGAAAATGCTCTTTCAAAACCCATGATCTTCCTTTTGAGGTTAGATGGGCGGATGTGCGCCCGTTACATTTTGGAGTCGTTGCTTTATAGAACATTACACACAGTATATAGGTGTTGTCGATGGTGGTGGTTTGTTCATGTTGATGCGAACGATCGCTCTTGAGTGGTCTCTTTGTTTTTCCTTTTTGGCTGTGTGCTTGTTTAGTGTCTAGATTAGCTTTCGACACTTTGTGCCTACATAGGCTGGTGTATGTGATATTAATAGATTCCCTTTATCAAAATAAAATACTGTAAAATATTGTTTTTGATAGTCTTGTCTTATTTTAATTGATTCTTTCATGTATACTTGGTGAAATGATGGATCCAACCATTAAAATGTTCAATAGAACAACACAAAAATAGTTTGCATAAAAATACTGAGAGTTATGCTGAAATTATGTTTTACACTGAAATTTGATAATGTCCATGCACCGGGACGTATGCCCAAAACGCGAGGTCGCTGCAGCTCTTCGGCGGCGGCAGAAAAGCCAAGCATGCCGCTCTAATCAACCAGTCCTACCGCCTCATCAAGGAGACCGACGCGTGGTTAGCTAGTTTGGCCGCGCGTAGTACCTGATTCTGTGATTCACATGCCCTAATTAGGGCAGGGAGAATTATTACGATCGACATGTTTCTTCCTTTTTCTTTCGCGGACAGACAATCTAGCGTCGTAGGTACATGCTCCGCGCGCTGGTTCTGGCCTTCAATGTAAGATTTGATAGAGATTTTTTATAGAGAAGTTTTATGGTGCACCAACGAAACAGGGTCGTTTGTTAGTGGTCGAAGGTCTCCACTCTCCAGCGACAGAGGTGTTAATCTCTGAATCGAACTGGTCCATCCATATAGAACTGGTCCAACGTGATACATTTTGTATATGTACATTGTCATACTCCCCTTGATCCACTATAAGTGTCGTGAAAATACACTTGTCTAGTACAAATCCATAGCTATGCTTGCGACATTTTTTTTCTAAACCGGAGGGAGTATTATATTGGTAGTACTAAAAATAAATTATGTAGGATTGGGATTGCGGGGATGGCCCCGTGACCCATCTGCAAATTGTGTAGGATTCGTCCTGAGACTATGCAACTCATTGACTGCAGTTTCGTTTCGAGGATTAGGGAGAAGATTTTTGGGTGGAATGGAAACATCGGGGTGGCTCCACCCCCTTTGGGCCACGCCTTGGACGCTTGGTGAGATGGCATGACCGCCGGGATCCCAAAGGAGCGTAGGCGAGAGAGAGGCAAACTGTGACTTCGTTTACTCCATGTGGGGCACTTGGAAGGAGCGAAACAGGCGTGTTTTTCGCAACACCGCCTTGCACCCGGACGAGGTGGCTCATCTCGTGTGGGAGGAGATTCAGCAGCGCACTGTGGCGCATTCCCGAGATCCGGGAGACCAACCGATCTCACGACGATGAGTCACCCACATACTTAACAAAAAATGAAAATAGAAGAGGCTAGATTGCGGTTTTTTGGTGTTGTTTTGCTTTTCTTTGTCCTTTCGACTCCTTCCGATGAACTCATGTACATAAACTTCTATTTTATCTAATCAGACGGCAGGCTCGGCTGTTTTAAAACTCAAAACAAAAATATGTTTGTTGCCCGCCCCTAGCAAAATTTTGGATCCACCAAAAAGACCAGAGACAACACCGTAGCCAAGAACTAGCAATAAAAACACGATTGAACTAAGCTAGAGCGTTCACACACATGAGAACCCTTTTCTTGCCCCTCTGTCCCTCTGATCGTTCTCGTTCCAGCTTCAAAATTGGGTGCAGCTGTCCGACCTCTACAGACCAACCCCGCCCAAGAAAAGTAAATTGACAAAGGGGTCCACTAGTGGGTAAGAGAAAATTAATTTGGCAACTTAAAAGTACCTAATGTGATGTAATATTTTCGGGTTTACAACAAAAATAGAAAATATCATATATTTTTTATCGGTATGCAAATAGATTTGGATCCAAACGCACGGGTATTGTGCTAGTATACATTTATAGTAGCAATATTATGTCCATCTCATACTAATAATTTTATTGCTGGTCTAGATCATATCTTAACTAGCGGAAATGTGACTTTATTTTGAGATGAAGCGGATATTTTAGCGTGTTGATCCACTCATTTAACCTTTATTTATACGTACCTAAGTTATATTTATCAACAGAGGGAGCAGTAGTCAAGATAAACGCCACTTTAGTGCATGGTACCACTGATATACCTGATATACCTCTAATGACATACATGACAACTATATAATGGAAAAAATTAAATATATATTGTATAGTTAACATGGAAAACTAAGTTTACATCATATATTTATATTTGTTTAAACCTTAATCTGGTGGAAACATTAACAAATGAGAAATATTCAATGTAATGAAAGAAATTATAATGAACTTTTATACTTCTCTACCTTGCTTTATCATGTCATATATAGTATTAGAAGTATAATGTTTAGTTTAGTTTAACCACATAATTGGAAATATTACTAAATACTATAGTTGGAGGGTTTTCATATGTAGTGGATCTAGTGAAAGATACTAAGCTCTATTTTGTAACAAAGTTTGTTCTACTACTATGTTTTATATAGTGCATAATTTATATAAATATTAGTCCATATTTATGGTAAATAAATGTAAAGAGTACAATCTAAAAAAATCGCAACATAACTTTCTAGTGTATAATCAAATAAGCATCTTTCTAGAAGCCATAAGCTGAACCAATGACACTACTTTTCATGGTCCAAATTTCTAGGAAGTCAGAACTTAACAAAGTGTGCATGTAATTGGTTTTACAACAACATTGGTTGAAGTAATCACCAACCAATTGAATAATGTGGTTTCTTTCTAAGTTCGCATTTGCAATTTATTATAATTTATTATTGATATACTATAAAGCAATGTGCTTATTATCTTATGGTGTATGCAAGTCATAAGAAAAAAATTGTTGGGATATACCAAACATGGTAACTCCAACATGAATCAATCGGGCTAATACAGGGTGTGGCCCACGGGTTGTAAGGTTTGTGTCTGTCGGGTGGCCCAGTTAGCCGAAGAGAGAGAGAAACGTGTCAACTAAAGTAAGGTCTAAGACTAAAGTAAAGGGCCGCATATACAGTAAATTAAAATGTTCATCCGTACACATGATCTATTAAGCATATACAAGGGAATACGAATATCCTACATCTAGATGGAATGCGTTATCAACACCGTTGAAGTGGAAGAAGTGTTGACGACATAGTCGATGAAGTCCTCGTCGATTCTCCCAATGAAGCCTCAGGGAGAGAATGTTGCCTCCTCCTCCTGTGGTTGACGTATGTATTCAATTGCGCAAGGATCGACCGTTGTTACCAACGATAAACCCCTAAGAGAGCTGCACACATACGGCAGATCCAGTTCAGCAAGGCTTCACCATCAGAGCTCAAAGTGTTGCTGGTGTATATGAAGATGGAGGTTCTCAGCACATGAGATGGAGAAAGAGGGAGATTAGCTCAATTTCTAATCAGAGAGGGATCCTCGATCAAATCTGGAGAGGATATCTCTAATCCAATTAGACAAGTCTCTAATCAACTAGACAAGTCTCTAATTAGAAGTGTTTATTATCTAAACTAGAGAGCTTGTCTCAAACTTGTGTGTTCCATATATAGGGTGGGGGAGTATATATAGATGGCCGGGGGCGAGGGAGGAGTCCTACAAGCAGTGGCGGAGACAGGGGTCCAGCAGGGGCCCTAGCCCCCCCCCCCCCCCCCCCTCTACAGACCAACCCCGCCCAAGAAAAGTAAATTGACAAAGGGGTCCACTAGTGGGTAAGAGAAAATTAATTTGGCAACTTAAAAGTACCTAATGTGATGTAATATTTTCGGGTTTACAACAAAAATAGAAAATATCATATATTTTTTATCGGTATGCAAATAGATTTGGATCCAAACGCACGGGTATTGTGCTAGTATACATTTATAGTAGCAATATTATGTCCATCTCATACTAATAATTTTATTGCTGGTCTAGATCATATCTTAACTAGCGGAAATGTGACTTTATTTTGAGATGAAGCGGATATTTTAGCGTGTTGATCCACTCATTTAACCTTTATTTATACGTACCTAAGTTATATTTATCAACAGAGGGAGCAGTAGTCAAGATAAACGCCACTTTAGTGCATGGTACCACTGATATACCTGATATACCTCTAATGACATACATGACAACTATATAATGGAAAAAATTAAATATATATTGTATAGTTAACATGGAAAACTAAGTTTACATCATATATTTATATTTGTTTAAACCTTAATCTGGTGGAAACATTAACAAATGAGAAATAT
Source organism: Poa annua (assembly GCA_026929855.1). Lineage (NCBI taxonomy): Eukaryota > Viridiplantae > Streptophyta > Magnoliopsida > Poales > Poaceae > Poa > Poa annua. Next base: position 7,778,415 of record CM049428.1, on the reverse strand, counting down.
TCAATGTAATGAAAGAAATTATAATGAACTTTTATACTTCTCTACCTTGCTTTATCATGTCATATATAGTATTAGAAGTATAATGTTTAGTTTAGTTTAACCACATAATTGGAAATATTACTAAATACTATAGTTGGAGGGTTTTCATATGTAGTGGATCTAGTGAAAGATACTAAGCTCTATTTTGTAACAAAGTTTGTTCTACTACTATGTTTTATATAGTGCATAATTTATATAAATATTAGTCCATATTTATGGTAAATAAATGTAAAGAGTACAATCTAAAAAAATCGCAACATAACTTTCTAGTGTATAATCAAATAAGCATCTTTCTAGAAGCCATAAGCTGAACCAATGACACTACTTTTCATGGTCCAAATTTCTAGGAAGTCAGAACTTAACAAAGTGTGCATGTAATTGGTTTTACAACAACATTGGTTGAAGTAATCACCAACCAATTGAATAATGTGGTTTCTTTCTAAGTTCGCATTTGCAATTTATTATAATTTATTATTGATATACTATAAAGCAATGTGCTTATTATCTTATGGTGTATGCAAGTCATAAGAAAAAAATTGTTGGGATATACCAAACATGGTAACTCCAACATGAATCAATCGGGCTAATACAGGGTGTGGCCCACGGGTTGTAAGGTTTGTGTCTGTCGGGTGGCCCAGTTAGCCGAAGAGAGAGAGAAACGTGTCAACTAAAGTAAGGTCTAAGACTAAAGTAAAGGGCCGCATATACAGTAAATTAAAATGTTCATCCGTACACATGATCTATTAAGCATATACAAGGGAATACGAATATCCTACATCTAGATGGAATGCGTTATCAACACCGTTGAAGTGGAAGAAGTGTTGACGACATAGTCGATGAAGTCCTCGTCGATTCTCCCAATGAAGCCTCAGGGAGAGAATGTTGCCTCCTCCTCCTGTGGTTGACGTATGTATTCAATTGCGCAAGGATCGACCGTTGTTACCAACGATAAACCCCTAAGAGAGCTGCACACATACGGCAGATCCAGTTCAGCAAGGCTTCACCATCAGAGCTCAAAGTGTTGCTGGTGTATATGAAGATGGAGGTTCTCAGCACATGAGATGGAGAAAGAGGGAGATTAGCTCAATTTCTAATCAGAGAGGGATCCTCGATCAAATCTGGAGAGGATATCTCTAATCCAATTAGACAAGTCTCTAATCAACTAGACAAGTCTCTAATTAGAAGTGTTTATTATCTAAACTAGAGAGCTTGTCTCAAACTTGTGTGTTCCATATATAGGGTGGGGGAGTATATATAGATGGCCGGGGGCGAGGGAGGAGTCCTACAAGCAGTGGCGGAGACAGGGGTCCAGCAGGGGCCCTAGCCCCCCCCCCCCCCCCCCTCTACAGACCAACCCCGCCCAAGAAAAGTAAATTGACAAAGGGGTCCACTAGTGGGTAAGAGAAAATTAATTTGGCAACTTAAAAGTACCTAATGTGATGTAATATTTTCGGGTTTACAACAAAAATAGAAAATATCATATATTTTTTATCGGTATGCAAATAGATTTGGATCCAAACGCACGGGTATTGTGCTAGTATACATTTATAGTAGCAATATTATGTCCATCTCATACTAATAATTTTATTGCTGGTCTAGATCATATCTTAACTAGCGGAAATGTGACTTTATTTTGAGATGAAGCGGATATTTTAGCGTGTTGATCCACTCATTTAACCTTTATTTATACGTACCTAAGTTATATTTATCAACAGAGGGAGCAGTAGTCAAGATAAACGCCACTTTAGTGCATGGTACCACTGATATACCTGATATACCTCTAATGACATACATGACAACTATATAATGGAAAAAATTAAATATATATTGTATAGTTAACATGGAAAACTAAGTTTACATCATATATTTATATTTGTTTAAACCTTAATCTGGTGGAAACATTAACAAATGAGAAATATTCAATGTAATGAAAGAAATTATAATGAACTTTTATACTTCTCTACCTTGCTTTATCATGTCATATATAGTATTAGAAGTATAATGTTTAGTTTAGTTTAACCACATAATTGGAAATATTACTAAATACTATAGTTGGAGGGTTTTCATATGTAGTGGATCTAGTGAAAGATACTAAGCTCTATTTTGTAACAAAGTTTGTTCTACTACTATGTTTTATATAGTGCATAATTTATATAAATATTAGTCCATATTTATGGTAAATAAATGTAAAGAGTACAATCTAAAAAAATCGCAACATAACTTTCTAGTGTATAATCAAATAAGCATCTTTCTAGAAGCCATAAGCTGAACCAATGACACTACTTTTCATGGTCCAAATTTCTAGGAAGTCAGAACTTAACAAAGTGTGCATGTAATTGGTTTTACAACAACATTGGTTGAAGTAATCACCAACCAATTGAATAATGTGGTTTCTTTCTAAGTTCGCATTTGCAATTTATTATAATTTATTATTGATATACTATAAAGCAATGTGCTTATTATCTTATGGTGTATGCAAGTCATAAGAAAAAAATTGTTGGGATATACCAAACATGGTAACTCCAACATGAATCAATCGGGCTAATACAGGGTGTGGCCCACGGGTTGTAAGGTTTGTGTCTGTCGGGTGGCCCAGTTAGCCGAAGAGAGAGAGAAACGTGTCAACTAAAGTAAGGTCTAAGACTAAAGTAAAGGGCCGCATATACAGTAAATTAAAATGTTCATCCGTACACATGATCTATTAAGCATATACAAGGGAATACGAATATCCTACATCTAGATGGAATGCGTTATCAACACCGTTGAAGTGGAAGAAGTGTTGACGACATAGTCGATGAAGTCCTCGTCGATTCTCCCAATGAAGCCTCAGGGAGAGAATGTTGCCTCCTCCTCCTGTGGTTGACGTATGTATTCAATTGCGCAAGGATCGACCGTTGTTACCAACGATAAACCCCTAAGAGAGCTGCACACATACGGCAGATCCAGTTCAGCAAGGCTTCACCATCAGAGCTCAAAGTGTTGCTGGTGTATATGAAGATGGAGGTTCTCAGCACATGAGATGGAGAAAGAGGGAGATTAGCTCAATTTCTAATCAGAGAGGGATCCTCGATCAAATCTGGAGAGGATATCTCTAATCCAATTAGACAAGTCTCTAATCAACTAGACAAGTCTCTAATTAGAAGTGTTTATTATCTAAACTAGAGAGCTTGTCTCAAACTTGTGTGTTCCATATATAGGGTGGGGGAGTATATATAGATGGCCGGGGGCGAGGGAGGAGTCCTACAAGCAGTGGCGGAGACAGGGGTCCAGCAGGGGCCCTAGCCCCCCCCCCCCCCCCCCCTCTACAGACCAACCCCGCCCAAGAAAAGTAAATTGACAAAGGGGTCCACTAGTGGGTAAGAGAAAATTAATTTGGCAACTTAAAAGTACCTAATGTGATGTAATATTTTCGGGTTTACAACAAAAATAGAAAATATCATATATTTTTTATCGGTATGCAAATAGATTTGGATCCAAACGCACGGGTATTGTGCTAGTATACATTTATAGTAGCAATATTATGTCCATCTCATACTAATAATTTTATTGCTGGTCTAGATCATATCTTAACTAGCGGAAATGTGACTTTATTTTGAGATGAAGCGGATATTTTAGCGTGTTGATCCACTCATTTAACCTTTATTTATACGTACCTAAGTTATATTTATCAACAGAGGGAGCAGTAGTCAAGATAAACGCCACTTTAGTGCATGGTACCACTGATATACCTGATATACCTCTAATGACATACATGACAACTATATAATGGAAAAAATTAAATATATATTGTATAGTTAACATGGAAAACTAAGTTTACATCATATATTTATATTTGTTTAAACCTTAATCTGGTGGAAACATTAACAAATGAGAAATATTCAATGTAATGAAAGAAATTATAATGAACTTTTATACTTCTCTACCTTGCTTTATCATGTCATATATAGTATTAGAAGTATAATGTTTAGTTTAGTTTAACCACATAATTGGAAATATTACTAAATACTATAGTTGGAGGGTTTTCATATGTAGTGGATCTAGTGAAAGATACTAAGCTCTATTTTGTAACAAAGTTTGTTCTACTACTATGTTTTATATAGTGCATAATTTATATAAATATTAGTCCATATTTATGGTAAATAAATGTAAAGAGTACAATCTAAAAAAATCGCAACATAACTTTCTAGTGTATAATCAAATAAGCATCTTTCTAGAAGCCATAAGCTGAACCAATGACACTACTTTTCATGGTCCAAATTTCTAGGAAGTCAGAACTTAACAAAGTGTGCATGTAATTGGTTTTACAACAACATTGGTTGAAGTAATCACCAACCAATTGAATAATGTGGTTTCTTTCTAAGTTCGCATTTGCAATTTATTATAATTTATTATTGATATACTATAAAGCAATGTGCTTATTATCTTATGGTGTATGCAAGTCATAAGAAAAAAATTGTTGGGATATACCAAACATGGTAACTCCAACATGAATCAATCGGGCTAATACAGGGTGTGGCCCACGGGTTGTAAGGTTTGTGTCTGTCGGGTGGCCCAGTTAGCCGAAGAGAGAGAGAAACGTGTCAACTAAAGTAAGGTCTAAGACTAAAGTAAAGGGCCGCATATACAGTAAATTAAAATGTTCATCCGTACACATGATCTATTAAGCATATACAAGGGAATACGAATATCCTACATCTAGATGGAATGCGTTATCAACACCGTTGAAGTGGAAGAAGTGTTGACGACATAGTCGATGAAGTCCTCGTCGATTCTCCCAATGAAGCCTCAGGGAGAGAATGTTGCCTCCTCCTCCTGTGGTTGACGTATGTATTCAATTGCGCAAGGATCGACCGTTGTTACCAACGATAAACCCCTAAGAGAGCTGCACACATACGGCAGATCCAGTTCAGCAAGGCTTCACCATCAGAGCTCAAAGTGTTGCTGGTGTATATGAAGATGGAGGTTCTCAGCACATGAGATGGAGAAAGAGGGAGATTAGCTCAATTTCTAATCAGAGAGGGATCCTCGATCAAATCTGGAGAGGATATCTCTAATCCAATTAGACAAGTCTCTAATCAACTAGACAAGTCTCTAATTAGAAGTGTTTATTATCTAAACTAGAGAGCTTGTCTCAAACTTGTGTGTTCCATATATAGGGTGGGGGAGTATATATAGATGGCCGGGGGCGAGGGAGGAGTCCTACAAGCAGTGGCGGAGACAGGGGTCCAGCAGGGGCCCTAGCCCCCCCCCCCCCCCCCCCCCTCTACAGACCAACCCCGCCCAAGAAAAGTAAATTGACAAAGGGGTCCACTAGTGGGTAAGAGAAAATTAATTTGGCAACTTAAAAGTACCTAATGTGATGTAATATTTTCGGGTTTACAACAAAAATAGAAAATATCATATATTTTTTATCGGTATGCAAATAGATTTGGATCCAAACGCACGGGTATTGTGCTAGTATACATTTATAGTAGCAATATTATGTCCATCTCATACTAATAATTTTATTGCTGGTCTAGATCATATCTTAACTAGCGGAAATGTGACTTTATTTTGAGATGAAGCGGATATTTTAGCGTGTTGATCCACTCATTTAACCTTTATTTATACGTACCTAAGTTATATTTATCAACAGAGGGAGCAGTAGTCAAGATAAACGCCACTTTAGTGCATGGTACCACTGATATACCTGATATACCTCTAATGACATACATGACAACTATATAATGGAAAAAATTAAATATATATTGTATAGTTAACATGGAAAACTAAGTTTACATCATATATTTATATTTGTTTAAACCTTAATCTGGTGGAAACATTAACAAATGAGAAATATTCAATGTAATGAAAGAAATTATAATGAACTTTTATACTTCTCTACCTTGCTTTATCATGTCATATATAGTATTAGAAGTATAATGTTTAGTTTAGTTTAACCACATAATTGGAAATATTACTAAATACTATAGTTGGAGGGTTTTCATATGTAGTGGATCTAGTGAAAGATACTAAGCTCTATTTTGTAACAAAGTTTGTTCTACTACTATGTTTTATATAGTGCATAATTTATATAAATATTAGTCCATATTTATGGTAAATAAATGTAAAGAGTACAATCTAAAAAAATCGCAACATAACTTTCTAGTGTATAATCAAATAAGCATCTTTCTAGAAGCCATAAGCTGAACCAATGACACTACTTTTCATGGTCCAAATTTCTAGGAAGTCAGAACTTAACAAAGTGTGCATGTAATTGGTTTTACAACAACATTGGTTGAAGTAATCACCAACCAATTGAATAATGTGGTTTCTTTCTAAGTTCGCATTTGCAATTTATTATAATTTATTATTGATATACTATAAAGCAATGTGCTTATTATCTTATGGTGTATGCAAGTCATAAGAAAAAAATTGTTGGGATATACCAAACATGGTAACTCCAACATGAATCAATCGGGCTAATACAGGGTGTGGCCCACGGGTTGTAAGGTTTGTGTCTGTCGGGTGGCCCAGTTAGCCGAAGAGAGAGAGAAACGTGTCAACTAAAGTAAGGTCTAAGACTAAAGTAAAGGGCCGCATATACAGTAAATTAAAATGTTCATCCGTACACATGATCTATTAAGCATATACAAGGGAATACGAATATCCTACATCTAGATGGAATGCGTTATCAACACCGTTGAAGTGGAAGAAGTGTTGACGACATAGTCGATGAAGTCCTCGTCGATTCTCCCAATGAAGCCTCAGGGAGAGAATGTTGCCTCCTCCTCCTGTGGTTGACGTATGTATTCAATTGCGCAAGGATCGACCGTTGTTACCAACGATAAACCCCTAAGAGAGCTGCACACATACGGCAGATCCAGTTCAGCAAGGCTTCACCATCAGAGCTCAAAGTGTTGCTGGTGTATATGAAGATGGAGGTTCTCAGCACATGAGATGGAGAAAGAGGGAGATTAGCTCAATTTCTAATCAGAGAGGGATCCTCGATCAAATCTGGAGAGGATATCTCTAATCCAATTAGACAAGTCTCTAATCAACTAGACAAGTCTCTAATTAGAAGTGTTTATTATCTAAACTAGAGAGCTTGTCTCAAACTTGTGTGTTCCATATATAGGGTGGGGGAGTATATATAGATGGCCGGGGGCGAGGGAGGAGTCCTACAAGCAGTGGCGGAGACAGGGGTCCAGCAGGGGCCCTAGCCCCCCCCCCCCCCCCCCCTCTACAGACCAACCCCGCCCAAGAAAAGTAAATTGACAAAGGGGTCCACTAGTGGGTAAGAGAAAATTAATTTGGCAACTTAAAAGTACCTAATGTGATGTAATATTTTCGGGTTTACAACAAAAATAGAAAATATCATATATTTTTTATCGGTATGCAAATAGATTTGGATCCAAACGCACGGGTATTGTGCTAGTATACATTTATAGTAGCAATATTATGTCCATCTCATACTAATAATTTTATTGCTGGTCTAGATCATATCTTAACTAGCGGAAATGTGACTTTATTTTGAGATGAAGCGGATATTTTAGCGTGTTGATCCACTCATTTAACCTTTATTTATACGTACCTAAGTTATATTTATCAACAGAGGGAGCAGTAGTCAAGATAAACGCCACTTTAGTGCATGGTACCACTGATATACCTGATATACCTCTAATGACATACATGACAACTATATAATGGAAAAAATTAAATATATATTGTATAGTTAACATGGAAAACTAAGTTTACATCATATATTTATATTTGTTTAAACCTTAATCTGGTGGAAACATTAACAAATGAGAAATATTCAATGTAATGAAAGAAATTATAATGAACTTTTATACTTCTCTACCTTGCTTTATCATGTCATATATAGTATTAGAAGTATAATGTTTAGTTTAGTTTAACCACATAATTGGAAATATTACTAAATACTATAGTTGGAGGGTTTTCATATGTAGTGGATCTAGTGAAAGATACTAAGCTCTATTTTGTAACAAAGTTTGTTCTACTACTATGTTTTATATAGTGCATAATTTATATAAATATTAGTCCATATTTATGGTAAATAAATGTAAAGAGTACAATCTAAAAAAATCGCAACATAACTTTCTAGTGTATAATCAAATAAGCATCTTTCTAGAAGCCATAAGCTGAACCAATGACACTACTTTTCATGGTCCAAATTTCTAGGAAGTCAGAACTTAACAAAGTGTGCATGTAATTGGTTTTACAACAACATTGGTTGAAGTAATCACCAACCAATTGAATAATGTGGTTTCTTTCTAAGTTCGCATTTGCAATTTATTATAATTTATTATTGATATACTATAAAGCAATGTGCTTATTATCTTATGGTGTATGCAAGTCATAAGAAAAAAATTGTTGGGATATACCAAACATGGTAACTCCAACATGAATCAATCGGGCTAATACAGGGTGTGGCCCACGGGTTGTAAGGTTTGTGTCTGTCGGGTGGCCCAGTTAGCCGAAGAGAGAGAGAAACGTGTCAACTAAAGTAAGGTCTAAGACTAAAGTAAAGGGCCGCATATACAGTAAATTAAAATGTTCATCCGTACACATGATCTATTAAGCATATACAAGGGAATACGAATATCCTACATCTAGATGGAATGCGTTATCAACACCGTTGAAGTGGAAGAAGTGTTGACGACATAGTCGATGAAGTCCTCGTCGATTCTCCCAATGAAGCCTCAGGGAGAGAATGTTGCCTCCTCCTCCTGTGGTTGACGTATGTATTCAATTGCGCAAGGATCGACCGTTGTTACCAACGATAAACCCCTAAGAGAGTTGCACACATACGTCAGATCCAGTTCAGCAAGGCTTCACCATCAGAGCTCAAAGTGTTGCTGGTGTATATGAAGATGGAGGTTCTCAGCACATGAGATGGAGAAAGAGGGAGATTAGCTCAATTTCTAATCAGAGAGGGATCCTCGATCAAATCTGGAGAGGATATCTCTAATCCAATTAGACAAGTCTCTAATCAACTAGACAAGTCTCTAATTAGAAGTGTTTATTATCTAAACTAGAGAGCTTGTCTCAAACTTGTGTGTTCCATATATAGGGTGGGGGAGTATATATAGATGGCCGGGGGCGAGGGAGGAGTCCTACAAGCAGTGGCGGAGACAGGGGTCCAGCAGGGGCCCTAGCCCCCCCCCCCCCCCCCCCCCCAAGAGGTGGCCAAAGGGGTGGGGGGTATATATAGATGGCCAAAGGGGTGGGAGAGGAGTCCTAGAAGACTCCCTCGTCGCCGGCCCACAGACAAAAATCATCATATGCATACGCTACAGATCACCATGGGCCTGTGAGTTATTTTGTGACCGACAAGGGCAACCCGTTGCCATTGACGAACATAGGCCATGTCATGCCACACCAGTACAGCTGACCGCGAAGCAGTAGAGTGGTATTATCCTCATTCCTCTGTATCCACCCCCGGCGGCCAGCACATCGTCACCACCTCCTGCAGGCTTCTCCTGCGGATCCAGGTACGCACAGCCGGACATCCCAGCAGAATGCAACCTACCGCACAAGGCAGCCACTTGGACGCCTCACGATTGGATCAGAGCTTCGTTCTCCATGCAGCATGCATGTGCCAAGAAGATGAAGCTACGCCTAGCAACCGGCTCCCCCTGACTCGGAACGCCGCCTCCATCGCTGATTTCCGTGCCGTCGGAAGCCTCCAGCCGCACAACTGGATCCACCCGGAGAACCGCCGACGCCGCCGGCCGCACGGCGGCAAGATGAGGAAGATCGAGGGAAAGTTGGTTGCAGGATCCGTTCTGGGCCTGGTTGGCGATCATCGATGTGCGCATACCCCGCCGTGTCCGTTTAGAACTTGTGGTGTGTATCATATTGCACACGTTGGTCGAAGCTGGCAATTCGTAGTCCAACGCCCACTTCGATTCGGACTGGGATTCTAGGCGCGTGGCCGGTTCTATATAATACCATGGTATAACGAGGGACCAAGGCAGCCCAACTCAAAGGTAAAGGAAAACCTAGCTAGCTCATCGTCGGCTTGGAGAACCGATGGAGCACTACTACGACGCCTCTGCATACGCCGGCGAGCCAGTATGCGTGGGGACGAAGAGATGCCACGAGCCGTCGCAGGGCAAGCTTGACGCGGCGGTGATGGAGAAGCGGTACAGGCGCGACGACGACGAGAAGGACGACCCCCGCTGGAAGCGCATCGCCGTGTATGCGCCGTCGGCGGGGACGAAGCGAGGTTACGAGCAATCCGAAGAGGAGATTGAGGCCGAAGAGCTAGAGAAGCGGTACAAGGGCAACTGGTGGGAGGACCCTGCTCGCGCGAGGTCGCTGCAGCTCTTCGGCGGCGGCAGAGAAGCCAACCATGCCGTTCTAATCAACCAGGCCTACCGCCAAATCAAGGAGACCGGCGCGTGGTTAGCAAGTGTGGGTGTGCCCGCGCGTAGAACTTGATGCCCTGCCCTAATGAGAGCAGGGAGAATTATTACGATCGATATGCTTCTTCTTTTCTCTCGCGGACAGATAATCTAGCTAGTACTCCGCGCGTTGTTGTTTGGCCTTCAATGCATTTAATCTTTGATGATTTCTATCTGTAGGATTTTCATAGACAAGTTTTATGGTGCACCAATGAAACAGGGCCGTCAAGCCAGCTGCATTACATGAGTACTAGGTAATATGCCCGTGCGCGGGTGAGAGAAAATATATGTTGCAGATGCTTACAAAGTAAATTCTTGTCGGTATAGCAGCAACATGTCGCAGTAACCATCACTTTCACGCATCCACGACATGTTGTTCGGTCCGACAATAGATGTGTGCACAATTACAAGCTCACTTAGTTTCCCAAAGACATTCACCTCCCTCCAATGTCAGTAAGTAGAGAAAGCATAGGAGGACGGATAAATCATTAGGGTAGTAGCCGGCATGTAGATGTGTAGTGTTTGTTCGATAATCCGCTCCAACACCATCACATCCGTGTTTGTACAATTCATCCACTCCAACATCACCACAAGCCTTCGGTGGCGAATAGTCATCAAATTAGAGACATGCCATGCAATCCCTGAAAAATGGCTAAACCGACATAATATCTCTCGAAACAGGCTTGCGCCCCGCTTTATAAATAAAGCAAACATCCAACGTTTACAACCCACATCCGACGAAGAACAAAGAGACAAAGTGCAAGGAACCGAAGGTTTAGCTGGGGCTACAGTACAAAACAAAGCCCAAGGGTACACCAACCACTACTACTGGCACAAACTCTACAAAGTAGAGCTCAACGGCCGGGCGGAGAGGATAAGAGTCGAGCCGCCCCCAGGAGATCCTGAAGGATACCGTCCAGCCGCTGCCTGTCCCGCTGTCTAGCTAACGGGTGCCATTCCTGCAAGTACGACAAGAATTTGAAAACTGAGTCAGTGGCCCGTCGTTGGTAGACATGCTCGATGACCAACTTGTTGCGAATCGTCCAAAGAGTCCAGGTCATTGCCGCGAACAGCAACCAGAAGAGGGACCTCCTCCTCCCGGTACGGTTCGCCTGCACTTCTAGGAACTCTGCTAAGTCCTGGGCCTGCCACTCAGGACCCAAGGCCTCCGCAATGAAGCTCCACAGGAAATGAGCAGCGGGACACGAGAACAAGATATGTGTCCCCGTTTCGGGGACCGCACAAAGGGGACAATTCCCATCCCCAGGTCCCAAGCGTTTAGCCACCTCCACCCCCGAGGGGAGGCGATCACGTAGAAGCTGCCACGTAAAGATCTTGATCTTCAGAGGCACAGGGGCCCTCCAAAGATGTGATGCCCAAGGTAGCACAGGCCCTCTAAAGAGGGCCCGGTAAGCGGAGCTAACGGAGAACTGCTTGTCCGGCGTTAAGCTCCACGAGATCCTATCCGGGCTGTCCGACAGGGCTAGGGGAAGTGCCGCGAGCAGTGACCTCCAGCTCGCAACCTCCCCTGGGCCGAACGTGCGGCGAAACCCAATGTTCCACCGTCCCTGCTGTAGGGCAGAAGCAATCGAAATAAGAGGTTCCGCAGAAATCGCAAAAAGAAATCGCAAAAAGAAATCGCAAAAATTGTGTGTTCTGCATTGCCACGATGTCACAACTCATAGTTATTTGAGTGCTCCTAGGGTTTCCCATGGTACGATATGAGAGGTGGAGAGGAGATACACCCGACACCCTTCAAGAAGGTCGATGATACCCACAGGAGTCACCGTGCCGGTGTCAACCGACATAATATCAGAGTATATCAACTATTTAATTTGAGTGCATCTGCATTGCCACGATGTCACAACTCATAGTTATTTTCCTCGTGCGTTGCAGAATTGTGTGTTCAACACTAATGACAACGATGGTGATAGAATGAAGATGTTTATTCCAGGCATTACCTTGTGTGAGTTAGAGAGCACATACTTTCTTTTCTCGCTGTTCATTGAGCACATTCATTCAGTGTTTAAAACACACATAGTTTCATTTAGTTATTCCAGCATACATTCTTTCGGTGTGTACATCATAAATAGCTATGAGTTGCATATACAAACCATCTACTCCTGCTTCTTCTGAATCTGAACAGCACACATAGTATAATTTAAAGATTATATAACATGAAGGATAGATCAAATAGTCGTATGGCTCATTCAAAAAAAAAACTGAATCTGAACCAAGATCTCTTGAAATAGGCTTTCGCCCCGCTTTATAAATAAAGCAACCACCGTTTGAGACCGCTGCTGGGCCAGACAGCACAACGCCCAAAAGGAAACGACAGAGAAAAAGAAAAAGAAAGAAGAAGAGAAAACAAAGCCAACAACAGTGGCTCGACGAAGGGTGACCCACAATCGATGCGCCCTCCGGAGATCCCACCACGCTCCCAGCTCTCTGAAGCGTCCCGTACCAAGCAACACTTCCAAGGAGGAAAGCGACGACGACGACGCTGCTGCCCGGACAGGTCCTAGGGTTTCCCCCGGTACGATATGAGAGGTGGAGAGGAGATACACCCAACACCCTTCAAGAAGGTCGATGATACCCACAGGAGTCACCGTGCCGGTGTCAAACGACAAGGATTTCTCCCATCTCCTCCAACACCACTCCCAGACGCTTCGTAATACTCCACCAAGCTCGCCGCCCACCCGCATACGCCACCACGGTCATGTAGCCACCCAAGTCTCACTGTGACACACGCTGCGAGACTGGTAAAGAGGAAAGGAAGAGACTTCGGCAAGGGTTTGCAAAGCAGGAGCACGCGGGAGGGAACTGCCTCCACCGCCTTCCAGCGATACCCGACCGGATGCATCAGCAGGTCAAACCAGGCCACCTGGCCTAGCCGTGCCCAAATGGGCTCGTGAAGCCCCGCCGCCGCACTGCAGCAAGGGTGCTACCGTCATGACAACCCCAACACTAGTCTCTACTCCTTCTACCAGAAGACCCAAAGGATCCCCGCCACCAATTAGCAGCGTCGTCGCCCGCGTGTTCACCCGGGCCAGCCGGACCATCACCGGTCTGAGGAAACATGGTGCGATGTGTTAATCTTGAAGGGAATATGCCCTAGAGGCACTTAATAAACATAGTTTATTGGCAATATCCCAATCGTTCATTATATGTTTTACACCATGCTGTAACTCTATTAAGCGAAAACATTAATACAGGTGTGGTAGATAAACAACCAGGTCCCTAGTAGCCTCTACTAAGACTAGTTTCGTTGCGCGATTGATGATCGAGGTTTTCCGATCATAGGGCATGGCGCCGGTCGGCAATGGAAGTCATATCGTTAGGAGTAACGATGTGATGGACGTACCCAGTATTTATAGGACATAGTCATTACGCCTTAAAACCGTGAGACCAACTCTTATTATTATTTCTGGAAGATACTTTGATCGCACCAAACGTCGTATCTTATTTAGTATGACAATAACGGTGATACTTTTGGGTATCGGAAAGGAGTAGTTGAGACGAGGGGTCAACAGCGGGATTTGTCAGTCCGCATAGCCGGATAGATACTCTAGGGCCCACTCGGTGAGATTATGTCAAATGAGTTTGCAAACATGTGACTAGGTCACCAGCTGACATAATATCATAGACGAGTAGAAGATAGCGATGTTGGTAACGAGATCATGCTAGGTATGGAGATATCTGAGAATGATGCTCGGACACGCTAAGTATCGCCATGACAAAGGGTTTAAGACTATACGTCCAGGTTTGATAGATGAAAGTCATTCGTTATATCTCAGGGGTTAATTCATGGGGTCCAGGCCTACGAGTTAGTCGTTGATCATTGAGGAGTCTTGATCATACCTGATATTATATCGAACCGCTAGGGTAACACACTTAAGGGGTTTCGACAAGACAACCGGAAAGGAAAGAGATCACCGGGAACGTCCCGGGAGGGGTCCGATGGAGATCGGGCAGCGCCGAAAGAGTTTTCGGAGCTAGGAAAAATTATATATATTATTTTTGATATTAATTAGTGTAATTAATATGCAAATATGATTTTATATATTTATTTTCGGATTTATTTAGGCTGATTTCCCTAAATGGGCCTTCTGGTCGAAAGAAGGCCCATGGGGGGGAAAACCCTCAAGGGAATTTTGTGGGGGAGGCTTGGCCGGCCTAGGTGGGCCAAATGGGGCTCACCTAGGGCCGGCGCACCTGGTTTGGCCGAACCAGGCAATGGGGGATAGTCCCACATTGCCTGGCTGGCAAGGTTGGCTCCCCCTGGGAGCCTATATAAGAAGGGGCACCCCTGGCCTTTTAATTCACCAATTAATTCTCAATTTCTCTCTCGATCTCGTGGTTCCCTTGACGGAGCCGCGCCGAGTAGAGGAGGGGATCTCTTCCACCATAGCCCGCTGCCGCGCTGCTGGTGTTCCGGTCCAAGTCTTCCGTTGCTCGTCCTGGACTGGTGCTTCGGAGGCCGTCGTCTCCACCGTATGTGTGCGACTCCCTGCGAGGTGTTGCGCTAGCGGTACTCGGAGGCCTACTTCCTCCACCCGACCTCGGGGTCATCTTCGTCGTCTTCGTCGCGCCGAGTTCTCCGCGACCTAGAGGTCGGCTACGGCGTCTTCATCGTCAACGCTTGTGCGGGAGCGTAATCCCCGCTATTCGGTCTACGAGGGTATGTATTCCGATCTCCGCCGTACTTCTATATCTGCATAGTGTAGATCTTGGCTAGTTTAAGGATATCGTTGCTAGGAATTTTTTTGTTTTCTGCACACGATCCCCTACAGTGGTATCAGAGCCGATCTATCGTAGATATAGTTGTACGCTGTTAGAACCCGTGTTCTGCACGGGGGCACCGTTCCTGTTATTTGCTACCCTCTAGCGTGCACTTGTGATTCCAGCGGCATCGAGTTGATGAAGCGGCCCGGACCGACTTTACGCGTACGCTTACGCGAGACTGGTTCCACTACTGACATACGGCTTGTACCGTATCTGTGTCTGGCGGCTGCCTGTTTCTCTCTCTTTAGTTGGCTTAGCATTTTCAATGGAGGGCCCGAAAGGGATGCTTAAACATGCAATTATTGGATCGTTGTTGTGGTCATAAGGTTCGTAGGTATGAAGCGGTTCTATTTACGAAAGCCCCAAGCCACGTAAAATATGCAAAAGATAAAGTAGAAGCGTCTAACTTTATTTTGCAGGGGCTATGTGATATGGTCAAGGTAGGTTTATTAAATTGTTTATAAACTGCGGGCGCCAAGAAGACCATGGCGTGATGGACTATATCACATTGCATTACATTTGATGTTTTGTGTGCATCTTATATTGTGTGATTGTGTGTATAGTATACTTTAGTTACACGGCGGTAGATATATAAGGTGATCCCTTCAAAATATCACTAGTGTTCTCCCTCCAACGCGCACCACCAAGAAAGTTCTACGTTATGAGGCAGGCCGTGATGATCGGGTGTCAGACATCTCGTCGTTCACATACAGTGGGTGTAAGCCATGTTGCACAAGCATCAGCGTGGAGGTCTTTGGTGGCGAGCCTAGCATACTCAGAGGTATGGCCTCGGAACAGGAAGACCGAAAGGTCGAGCACGAGTCACAAAATTGGTGTGGCGGACGATTTTGTCTACTCTTGAAGTTGTGCCGCCGACTCTGATGATGAGGGGTGGTGCAATGGACGGGGGTCGTGTAATCGCTTAAACGACCAGGAGGGATGTTCGTTTGAGTGGGAGTTCGGATAGTTATTTTCTAAAATACTAGAACTCAGAATATAATGGACAGAGTCTGTTTTGCAAACCTTTGTAGATGTTAACCATTGTGATAGCATCTTTTCAAATTAGGCGCATTCCTGCGATTGAGAAACTTAAAAGGTTGGGTCCAAACTTCATAGTTTTATACTTTAGCTTGAGGATACTCCTTGTTTAAACCGTTAGCTCTTTGTGTTACAATACCCGCTAGGAGATAAACCCGGAGATTCCGCTAGCAAAAGATAATTTGGATTATCGGATTTTGAGCGGATGATATCATCATAGTCCAGTGTATGCTATGATCTCTGCCATAGAGAACCAACGGTGGGTACGAGTTTTTTTGGATCGCGAACATTTGGTCGCTAAACTCGGGGTACCTCTATAGTTGGGTTGATGAAGTTTATCAGTACGTTGACTGATTGTCTTCTCAACCAAGATGGAAGAGAATGCACACATTGAGGGAGCATGTGGCGGTCATACTTAATGACGTATGTTCATGATTAATGAACATTGATACGCCTCGCTCAGCTCAATCACTGGATGACAGACATCGTTGCCAAGTGCAAATCCTCTGTCATAGACTATGTCATGCAAGGGGAATCGTTCACCTTCATGGTTCTTGATTACGGTGGAAGTATCAAGAAGATGAAACAGATCGCCGGAAGTCATCAATGATGATGGTGTGTATATGATATACATGTTATGAATGTTTTAGCTAAGCAAGTACTCGCAGTAGTGACTAAGTCTTGAACTAGTCATGTTTTGTGAAAAACCAGGTTTACTGCTTGAGTAGCTTAAAAGGATGAGGCGACATTGCGTGTTGATAATGGCAATCAAGTTGTTGTGATGGCCATAGACACTCTCCCTCTAGATCTACCATTTGGGTAAATTCTTTATGATCGGGTGTTGATATGATCGTTACGAGTGTGTCTCCTCTAGCGAGACACTTGTTCATACATGATAGTGACAAATTTGTGTCCTATATTTATGGAGTAATGATCATATGCCGATTTGAATTTAGATGATAGAAGCTCCCACATTCATAATATTAATGCCAAATGATACAAACTTAATAAAGACACCACATATGTGTGGCACTACCGTTTAGTCATGTCAATGTTATATGCATTAGCTCCACACTGGATGGACCTACAAGTTCTAAGATTTGATCTTTTGACACTTGCGAAATAACTGTGACACCGTTTTCGGAAAACGAGCATATAACTTATTGATAGTCATACATGGAGATGTATGTGGTTCAATGAAGTAATTGACGGGTAGTGGAGACCTTTATTTCGTGAACTTCACTGAACGTTTTGAGTATAGCTTGTTGAGAATCATGCATATGGGTGTATGTGAATCAATGAAGTACTTTAACGTGTAGTGGAAGTCTTTATTTCATATACTTCATGAATATTCCGAGTAGATATATGGATATCCACTCTGGGGAATGTTAGTCTGAATTTTTGATTCGATCAAACGAAGTTCAGAATGAAGTAGGAAATAAACTTAACAAGAAAATCAAATTCCCGCGATGCAAATCGAGGAATGAAGATTTGAGTTATAATGTTGGCACATCATTGGAAGACTTGTGAGAAGAGTTCCACAAATTACGTCGCATGGAACACCATAGTGTTATGGTGTGTTAGGACGTCGTAATGGCATCCTATCGGATAGTGTGTGGTAAATGAATCTCTTACCGAATTATTGTAATCATTAGAGTCATATGGTAGAAACGTAAACACTCACGTTAGCAAATAGGGAAACCATTTGAATCCATGGAGACAATACCATACGAGTGATGGCATGGCTTTTGAGCCTGGATTATCGTTTCAGCAATTTAGTGTTTCGATGTAATCGAACCTAAAATGGATTAATCTTTGTAGTATACCCTACCTAAAGAGTTAGTTGGGTACATGTCTCACGACATAGGCAAAATCTTTGCCGGGATATACCTTGCGAAAGAAATAGTTTCTTGTCCGAGGGTATAAGTGAGAAAGAAAGTAGAGCAAGACGAAGTTGGTGAACTTCTTCTCCAAACATCAGAGTGGCGCAATCGAAAGTGTTTTCGGTGTCAGGCTCCACAGCTTGAAAAAGCTGATGATTCAAGATCATGATGTTCTGAGCTCATACTAAGAGCGTAGGCATACGAGGTTGTGTTCCACACTGTGTGTTACGACAATCTTGCTATGAAGGTCATATTAATGGAATATGATAGACCTACGAACTACGAAGAAGAGATGGTGGACCTAAGTCTGAGAAATGGCTATGAGTCATTTATGATCCGAAATAAAATCCATATACGATTACCAGGTAATGACTTGGGAGATCTTCTTGATGGCATCTAGGATGTTGATAGTATATAGAGTTTTATGAGAGAGTAGATATTGAGCAGATTCAATTTGTCGTGAAACAGTTTCGACAGACCACATGAGACTTTGTCTCAAGTGGCGAAGCCTAAATCTATTCTGGGTCGTTTAGCAATTACTATAATTTCGAATGAGAAATTGATAGATGGATGAGAAAACCATGGTTCTTAATAGTGTAATTAAGAATGGTTTGTAATCCTGAGGATGCTAAACATGTGTGCAAACTTCGGTTGTCCATCCATGGGCAGAAGCAAGCATATCGGAGCTGGAATCTTCACTTTGATAATGTGATCCAAGGATTCTGGAGTTGTCCAAAATAGTTGAAGAAACCTACATTTGCAAAGAAGTGAGTGGGAGCAAAGTAGCTTTCCTTGATCTTGTATGCGGAAGGCATATTTGAGTGGGAGCTAAGTAGTTTTTCCTTGATCTTATATGCGGAAGGCATATTTGAGTGGGAGCTAGGTGTCATTTGTGATTATGTATGTAACAACATATTGAATGACATAGATCCTCTAGTAGAGTGTAAAGGATTATTTAAGTGATTAAATTTTCTATGAAATGAAGTTAGAAGTATTAGGCATCCGATTTATAATTGTATAGATCAGAGGGGGCTTAATAACATTAAGTCGGAGTATTTTCTAAGTCAGGATTCTGAAGTGTTTCAGAAAAGGACAAGCGAAGAAAGAGGTTCTTGCTTGTATGACTAGGTAAAAGATTAAGTTAATCTTGGCTTTTTCAGTGATAGAAAATGATGTTCGACATTCTCTATGTATCACACATAGAGTCTATCAGGCTGAAAGCTCGACTTGGTGTGACCCGAGTTCTTGGTTCAAGAACAGGTTCTAGAGTGATCCTTGTGTGGATCAATGAACAAACGTTAAGTTTATTCTTCACTGTCTATGAGAACTGAAGATAGGTTTTCTAGTAACGGGTAAGAGTGGAATGGCAACTTGCCGTAAAGCGGTTACAATGATGCAAGTTATTACACTGACCCATACAACTAGAAATCTCATATAGGAGATGTCCTTTATTTTGAAGAAAGACATGGTTAGTTTGCGAAGCCGCATATGAATGCACTGTCGCACAATCTACATAGGTATAGAAATATATCACGACTTTAGAAGTGGCAAGTGTGATTGGACTGAGCAGTTTTCCGGGCGTAGGTGGTCCCCTTAATAGGTCTCTTAGACTTTTAAGGCGCATGCTACGCGAATGCTCGAGTCTCACTCCATCCACTGGGATATATTTCACCGTCATCGTAAGATACGGGTTGATGTCAAACTAGGTGACATAGAAGTGTTGCAAAGCACATGTAGATCTCAATGTGTGAGATCTGTTGACTGTATTCCTCTTCCACGAGGCGAGCAGGCACCAAGATGCTATGGGTGTTGAGCTTTTACCAGGTTGTAAACTAGATTAAGTGTTACTCTAGTGCAAGTGGGACACTGAAGGGAATATGCCCTAGAGGCACTTAATAAACATAGTTTATTGGCAATATCCCAATCGTTCATTATATGTTTTACACCATGTTGTAACTGTATTAAGCGAAAACATTAATACAGGTGTGGTAGATAAACAACCAGGTCCCTAGTAGCCTCTACTAAGACTAGTTTCGTTGCGCGATTGATGATCGAGGTTTTCCGATCATAGGGCATGGCGCCGGTCGGCAATGGAAGTCATATCGTTAGGAGTAACGATGTGATGGACGTACCCAGTATTTATAGGACATAGTCATTACGCCTTAAGACCGTGAGACCAACTCTTATTATTATTTCTGGAAGATACTTTGATCGCACCAAACGTCGTATCTTATTTAGTATGACAATAACGGTGATACTTTTGGGTATCGGAAAGGAGTAGTTGAGACGAGGGGTCAACAGCGGGATTTGTCAGTCCGCATAGCCGGATAGATACTCTAGGGCCCACTCGGTGAGATTATGTCAAATGAGTTTGCAAACATGTGACTAGGTCACCAGCTGACATAATATCATAGACGAGTAGAAGATAGCGATGTTGGTAACGAGATCATGCTAGATATGGAGATATCTGAGAATGATGCTCGGACACGCTAAGTATCGTCATGACAAAGGGTTTAAGACTATACGTCCAGGTTTGATAGATGAAAGTCATTCGTTATATCTCAGGGGTTAATTCATGGGGTCCAGGCCTACGAGTTAGTCGTTGATCATTGAGGTATATCGAACCGCTAGGGTAACACACTTAAGGGGTTTCGACAAGACAACCGGAAAGGAAAGAGATCACCGGGAACGTCCCGGGAGGGGTCCGATGGAGATCGGGCAGCGCCGAAAGAGTTTTCGGAGCTAGGAAAAATTATATATATTATGTTTGATATTAATTAGTGTAATTAATATGCAAATATGATTTTATATATTTATTTTCGGATTTATTTAGGCTGATTTCCCTAAATGGGCCTTCTGGTCGAAAGAAGGCCCATGGGGGGGGGGAACCCTCAAGGGAATTTTGTGGGGGAGGCTTGGCCGGCCTAGGTGAGCCAAATGGGGCCCAGCTAGGGCCGGCGCACCTGGTTTGGCCGAACCAGGCAATGGGGGATAGTCCCACATTGCCTGGCTGGCAAGTTTGGCTCCCCCTGGGAGCCTATATAAGAAGGGGCACCCCTGGCCTTTTAATTCACCAATTAATTCCCAATTTCTCTCTCGATCTCGTGGTTCCCTTGACGGAGCCGCGCCGAGTAAAGGAGGGGGATCTCTTCCACCATAGCCCGCTGCCGTGCTGCTGGTGTTCCGGTCCAAGTCTTCCGCTGCTCGTCCTGGACTGGAGCTTCGGAGGCCGTCGTCTCCACCGTATGTGTGCGACTCCCTGCGAGGTGCTGCGCTAGCGGTACTCGGAGGCCTACTTCCTCCACCCGACCTCGGGGTCATCTTCGTCGTCTTCGTCGCGCCGAGTTCTCCGCGACCTAGAGGTCGGCTACGGCGTCTTCATCGTCAACGCTTGTGCGGGAGCGTAATCCCCGCTATTCGGTCTACGAGGGTATGTATTCCGATCTCCTCCGTACTTCTATATCTGCATAGTGTAGATCTTGGCTAGTTTAAGGATATCGTTGCTAGGAAATTTTTTGTTTTCTGCACACGATCCCCTTCAAATCTTTGATCTCTTCTGCCATCTCAGCTTCTTCTTGCATGGAAACTAGGATGATTGATCAAGTTCCAAAGCACTCTGAAGGTGAGAGTTTGATGAGTTCAACTGATTTTCTTCATGCGGAATCTGTATAACAAACGAAGATAGTATCCACGATACTTTTTTTTAATTGATGGGCAGATCCGTGCATTGACAAGCAGAACGTCTTTTTCCGTGTTCCCGCGTTTTTTCTGAGATGATCCGCGCCGTTTTCCGTCTCCTCTTCATTAAGCTGGGCTCTGGGTCGGCCCGCACGCTCTGTTTCTAGGGCTGGGCCTGCGTTCGTCCGATGCGGGACGAACGAGTCAGACACAACGACGTGGTGAGAGAATTTGATGGCAAAGAGGAAAAGGGCACGGCGGTGAGAGAAAAAACACGGGTTAACAAAATTTATGCGTGTATTGATGGTCCAATCTAGAGGAACTGCTAAGAAAACACATTCTCATGAGCAAATGTTATTTCTGTTATCATCACAAAACAATTACACATTTTGTTTGGATGTCAATTCCTAGTCCCTCCTGGCCTCAAAACGACAAGGGCATGTCAAACTTCAAGTGTATATCAACATCTACAATACCAAATGCCCATATTACGATAATGTGTGTTACGATGACTCTAAACATGTTTGATTTACATTGTATATTTTGTTATTTAAAGTTTGACTTTGACAAAATACAGAATGCAATATAATATTGACAGGGGTAAGTATGTGATATTTTATGGATATTTTTAAGGTTTGACTTGACAAAATACAGAATGCAATATAATATGGATAGGGTAAGTATGTAAAATAGTAAACTAGTTCAATATATGGGGTCTTTCTGCTCAAATGTCAAGCGCATAGGTTACACAGACAACAACGGTAGGCATGACAGACTGTTTTGCCAATATTAGTGCGTATACGCAAGAGGCAAAAAGAACAAAACTTGACAGAACGAATACGAAAAAAACAGAAAATTATTGTGTGGACAAAACACAAACAAAAGTCACATGAGTACATCGTTTCAAACTACAAATTGTACTCGTGCGTGGGCAGGCTCCTGCCTTCGTCCCGGATCGGCGCGCCCTGGATGCCATGGTTCATGTTGAGGAGGTCGTCACACTTGCGGTCCAATGACGAGAGCATGCGGACGAAGCACGCCTTGCCTTCTCTTCGATGGCTGCTACGGTAGTGTCAAAGGATATGGATATGCGCTTGTTCGTCAAATAGATTTGTCCTATCTTTGCATATGTTTAATATCGTACGCTTTGTGACCGATCTTTGTTTATAAATGAGACATGTATTAACATGTAAAAGAAGTAAAACATTTTAAAGTGTGACCAACCATATAGGAAATAAATACTACGAAAATGTGTGCTACTATGATTCTAATCATGTTTGATTTGCATGTACATTTTGATATTTAAAGTTTGACTCTGACTAAATACAAAATGCAATATAATATAATATGGACAGGGTACACAGACAGCGGTCTTGTACGCATGACAGACTGAAGTATTAGCTTGTCCAGACAAGAGGCAGAAAGAAGAAAACTTGACGGAACAATCACGAAATAACAGAAAATTATTCTGCATACAAAATTACACAAAGAAAAGTCACATGAATACATCGTTTCAAACTACACACGTTGCTGCTCCTCGAATCCAAAACAAGCGAATCAAAAGCCCTCCCGTATCAAATTAGCATAGGCGCGTAGAGGCTTGACAGTTCAGTAGTGGCGCGTGGGCGCGCAGCTCCTCGGCCTGAACGCGAGCGGGCCGGCGGCGTAGAGGTTGTACTCGTGCGTCGGCGGGCTCCTGCCCTCGTCGCGGATCGGCGCGCCCTGGATGCCGTGGTTGATGTTGGTGAGGTCGTCGCACTTGCGGTCCGGCGACGAGAGCAGGCGGACGAAGCACGCCTTGGCGGGCTCCCCGGCGTAGTACGCCGCGGCCGGCGGGCCGTAGCCGAAGTCGGCGAGGTAGTAGCCGTTGTGGTCGGCCTGCGCCAGCCGCCACGCCATGACGCGGTTCTTGTGGTCGCGGCAGGTCACGACCACCTTGGCACCCGGCAGCGGCGTGGCGCCGGCCAGGCTCCACGAGTTGCGGTGCGCGCAGCTCTGGCGGTACACAAGGCCCTCCACCTTCACCACCAGCTGCTTCTTGTCGCCGCCGCTCTTGGGATACGATGATGAAACGGACTGGTCGCCGTAGTCCGAGGCGGCGGCCACGGCGAGAAGGGACACGAGGACGGCTAGGGAGAGGTAGGCCGCCATTGCTCCAAGGCAGAAGGTACTTGCTCGATCGATGGAGGTGGATGATCCGAGCTCGATCGCTGCCTTGGTTGTGTGGAAATGGCGGGAGGCGCGGAGTTCATATATAGACGCGGCAAGGCGAGGGATTCAAAGAGTAAAGAAATGGTGTAGACGTGCGGCCATGTAGGTGGCCGGCCGGCCGGCATATCAAGGCTACGTGAGGGCCAGTTTGTCTCGGAGATTGTCGGCATCGGAACGAAGGCGATCACGTTGTAGTAAGTAGTTTATCAGTATTACAATAGATCACACAATGATTGGTGTGTGGCGTTGAGGAGCAAAGAAGATTGCGTGCGTGTGTGATCCTGTTTTTTCTTTGATTATGCTAGGCACGTACGGTATGTCTTTGCCGGCATCCAGGGCAAAGCAATTATTTGCACCTGATGTTGTAGAGATTTTATTTGTATCGGCTGGGAAATTTTATCTCAGATGAACCATTCGGCGCCGCTCAATGTGAGAGGATGAGAGGCGGGAGGAGGAAAGAAGGGATGCTGGTGAAAAGAAAATAGAAGGTGACGAGGATGGCGTGGAAAATTAGGGGCAATCGGGCCGATGAGCGGCATGCTGCACGAGGAAGAAAGAGAGGGAGGAGGAGGATGACAAGTAGCCGATGAGGAGGTGCCAGTGCGAAAAAAGTAAGAGATAATAGACAATCTCACTCTATAGAGTGAAAGTGCAATTATGTTTACCATAAAAAATTTGCTCTTCTAGGTAATTGGACATCATAAAACTAAACCAATGGGAAACATCAACAAACCCACTCTCTTACACAAATTTTCATTTTCAGGGACTACACGTATTGATAGGTTTGGTCTATCCACCTAGTCATGTTATGAAGTTGCACTAGTAAATGTCTTTCAACACAACGAAAACTACGATATTTTCGTAAAAAACATATTTATGAGATCATTACTATGAAATTTTGTCTTTAGGGGGCAATGAGAAATTTGAGAAACATGCAATGAAAACCAACTCAAGACTATCCCTCCAAATTTTACAAAATTCTAAAAATATATACAATTGGGGAGGTGATGATGTACACACATGTGAGTTCAGTTTCAAATTCATTTGGGAGTTACAAAAAACAAGGTTAGGCTCCAATAGTGATAAACATTACGATATCACTCTTTATGCATAATTTGTTCCTTTACTTACCACCCAAATTAATACGAGTTTCAACTTGATGTTGATAATATGTTTATAGAATATCATATTTTAACATACAATACTTTTTTGAGAATTTTCAATCCGATGTATCTAGCACTATAACGTGTCTGAACACATCCAATTCAGCCATATAACATTGACTGGAGATTGAAATTCTATAGACATCTGCTAAAAAAATTATCTGCTTCAAAATAATAATAATCCTATAGACATTTTTTTAATTTAATCACGCCATATATTAGTTCCGCAAGCTAATGGATAGAACGGAGAAGAAATCACATTCTAATCATATATGCGCGGGTTGGACCAGGGAAATGTCGGCCTTCGCGAAGGGAAAAGCGGGAGCGACGCGCGCGCTGTCGTTGCGACACGTGGCGCAAATTAAGTAAGCGGTCCCGCGTATGTCCAGATCCAGATTCAAATCCAGATCTAGATCTAGATCTGGATCTATTATTAGACTTGTACAAAACACAAATTAAGATAGTACAGCAACGCAGAACGGGATGTACAGCAACGCAGATCGGACTGTACAACAACACAGACTGGGCTATACAGCAACACAGATCAGTTTGTACGTACAGCAACACAGACCGGGTTGTACAGCAACAACGACTGGGTTGTAAGCAACTCAGACCGGAGTGTACAACAACACAGACCGGGTTGTACGCACAACTAAATTCGGGTTGTACGAACAACTACACCTAACAGGTTGTACGTACAAATACAAAATTCAGATTATACGTACAATTACACTTAGGTTGTACAAAACATACACAATCCGAAGTACAAAAAAAAAGTTTGTCGAAATCTATGAATATATGATCTAGTTTTGAAAATCTCGCCGCCAGGAGTTCAAAAGTGAAAACGGTTCGTAAATCGGATAAACGGTTCTCAAAATATTTCATTTTTAAAAAACGAATATCAAAATAAATGCATGTACAACCCTCTGCCACCACCAGGGAGCTGCCACTTGTCACCGCGTGGAGAAAAGGTGGGAGCAGAAACGAACGAAATTGCGACACTTGTCAGCATCGGAGCGCACGCGCGTGGACCTTTTTTCTCATGATTTTCTATATGCGTCCTAGGTTAGTAAATCAAAGAAAAAAGGCCTGGGCCAAACACTATAGGAAGTCTCCACAAAAGGCCTCTTCATTAAATTCGGCCCATGTTTCCCTCTGCCAATCGCTCGCGACTGTTTTTGCCCTAATCCGCAGCACCGCTCTCCACAGTCTACATCGCGAATACTCTGCTCCGCCCCCGCGGCATCTCGAACCCTCCCAAACCCTAGCCAGGCGTGCGTGAACCCCATGTCGGGGTCGTACGGGTCCGACGACTACCGCGGCGGCGGAGGAGGAGGCTACGGCGGACGAGGTCGGTGCCGGATCCTCAGAACTGCTCTGCGCCGTTTTCGTGGGTTCGGTTTTTTTTCTCACTGCTTCGTGTTTGTGTGCGCAGATGGTGGCGGCCGTGGGCGCGGAGGATACGGCGGCAGTGGTGGTGGTGGCGGGGGATATGGAGGTGGTGGCGGCGGAGGGTATGGCGGTGGTGGTGGTGGGAGGGGAGGTGGTGGAGGTGGGGGCTACGGCGGCGGCGACCGCGGTGGCGGAGGCGGCGGGAGAGGTGGTGGGCGCGGGGGAGGACGCGAAGGCGACTGGGTTTGCCCTGACGCAGGGTGCGCATCTATTTCTCTCTCTCTGTCGAATTAGGCATAGGATTCGGCTGATCCAGAACTGATCTTCTGAACTGTCGTGGGAACTTAGTTGTGCACACTCGAGATAAGTCAACTCTAGCTTACGGTATCTCCTTACCTTGCTTAGCTGTTGCGATTGTTGGACTTGAGGTTTACTTGACATGGTGTGAAGTAGTGATATTATTTAGTTGGATTTCCTTCATGGGTAGAAAATTTCATGTCATTCTATGATACTCGGATTTGGAAGTAGCCATGTATTCTTAATTGCAAACCTCACTTCATTCATATGGCTTGGTTTTAGTTCTGCTAAATGCCTGATGATTTTAAATTTAACTCGTGATGCAAATGATATTCAGGTGTGAATTTTCACTCAAATACGTATGGCTGGATGTATGCTGTTATTTGTACATTTCTGCCCTGTGGTCTCCGGTGTCTATGTGCCCCCTTGTATTATCTCATTTGTTGTTTGTACAAAAGCAGATGTAATTTGTGTGTTTATATCTTAAGTTCATGATTTTCTGTTATTGGAAACATTGTGGACTATAGGTTCTTAAATGCTGTCTGCTGTTTTCATGCTGTGAAGACTATCTTTTTTGGAATCCCTAAGACTAAAAAATGTTCTCGTGTTACAGCTGCGGTAATGTGAACTTCGCGAGGAGGACTGAGTGCAACAAGTGTGGGGCAGTTAACCCAAGCGGAGGTAGTGGTGGTGGCGGAGGTGGTGGCGGTGGGTACGATAGGTCTGGTGGAGGAGGTGGAGGCTACAATCGTGGTGGTGGTGATTATGGTTCAGGAGGTGGTGGTGGCTACAGCAGAGGTGAAGGAGGAGGAAGAGGAGGATATAATCGTGATGGTGGTAGTGGCCGTGGTTCTGATGACTACCGTGGTAGCAGTGGTGGTGGTGGTTATGGGGGAAGAGACCAAGAGAACAACCAAAGGGTAGAAAAAAATACTTACAATGATGGTGGCTATGGACAAGCTCCCCCTAAAGGTCCTCCATCCTATGGTGGGCCGACAGGTGACTACGCACCGCCTCCAAGTTCTTATGGAGCCAGTAATGTATACAGTTCAGATTCTGCAGTGCCACCCCCTAACAGCTACAGCGGTGGTCGAGGCTCTTATGCACCTAGCTATGGTGCCCCGCCTCCAAACTCATATAGTGGAGGTGCTCCAGGGGGGCAAGGAAACCTGCCACCTACGTATGATGGTGGTTATGGTGGTCGTTCTGCGCCTGGGAGTGGAGGTGCGGGTGGCGCACCGCCACCTTATCATGGTGGGGGCGGCGGCGGTGGCTATGGTGGAAATGCCACCCCTGAACCAGCTTCAAAGGTTAAGCAGTGTGATGGAAACTGTGATGATTCATGTGACAATGCAAGGATTTACATCTCTAACCTTCCTCCTGATGTAACTGTTGAGGAACTGCAAGAGCTTTTTGGAGGAATTGGCCAGGTATTTACATTGAATTCTGTATTGTTATATTGTTATATAATAGTAAAAAAATGCATATATTTTATGAATGTATCATTTCCTGACATGGTTGTGTTTTTATTGTGCTCCTTAAGTTGAACTGTATGCATTAGTTCTTTATTGCCTTGTATGCGTTCCTCTTAAAATAATCTCCGGTTCCACTTTTATTGTTAATGTTGTCGTATCGCAAATGATGTGAACTTATGTTATGAACTATACATTGTTCTGTAAACGGGAAGTGTTAATTTGCATTAAACCATATTAATAATAACATTTTTTTAGGAACAACAATGATATTTTTGTATATTCATTGCATTGGTTGGACACCCATCTACTGTAATTTGCAACACATGGTCCTTATATTTTTAAACTAAATGTTAAGCACATGTGGTGAGATCATAATGGGGGTTATATCACATGGACTTTTTGCTGCCTATTGAAGTACGGAAAAGCAGGAGGTTGATCAATTTTCATGAGTAAAATCAGATATTTTACGTGAGTAACTTTGGATATTGGGTTTGTCCTAGTCATAATCATCTTCAGTGAGATGTTCTGCTCATGTAGTTGTACTCCCAAATAGGTTGATATATTTTTATCTATTTGTATAGCCTAATATGTACTCCATCCGTTCCGGAATATACGACGTTAAACGATTTCACGTACGAACTTCGTCACGTACAAACTATTTTGGTCTTTCCTGTTTTGCCCTCATCTCGCTCGCGCCCCTCTCCTCTCTCATTCCACTCGCTCCCACGTCGCCGTCCTTCTCGCTCCCCATCGCCGTTGTCTCCCTCTCGCTCCCCGTCTCTCCCCACCGCGGTTGGCTTCTTCCTCACTGTCCCCCCACCGCCGACTTGCCCACCCCCACCCCACCACCACACGATTCGTCTCACACCCCTATTCCTCGTCATGCCCCGCCTGCTTTTGAGAGTTCGAGGTGGAGAGGCGAGCGTCGCAGGGGATCGAATCCTCGAGACGGGGCGATGCCAGGGCTTTAGAGCAGGAGGAAGAAGAGAGGGGAGCACCACGCAAGCGGTCGCCGGGGAGCGCCCTGCACAGGATACAGCGATTGTGCTCGTACGGCGATCTTGTGCACCGGCGACCTGAGGCGAGGAGGTGCTGCGACATCTAGAGCACCAACAACGACCTTTGTTCCAGAGATCTTGGGCGCAGAGGCGCTGGGATATGCGATGAACTGCGCTTCGGAGATCTTGGGTCCAGAGGCGCTAGGATCTGTGACGACCTGTGCTCCGGAGATCTTGGGCGCGGAGGCGCTGGGATCTGCGTTGACCTGCTGCAGCGATTCAGATTTGCAGGGCTCGGAACCTGGGATCTACGGCGCCGTGCCCAGTGAGGTGTCCAGAAAGGATCAGGGGGAGCCGGGAGGGTCAGCCTGGTGCCCATGTCCGGCGACGACACCAGCAGGTGTTCCTGGCCGCCGGCGAGCCAAGCGAGCTGCTCGATGTATTTGATCGGTTCGCGTGATATAACTTCGGGAGGGCATTACTTGTTATTTGCGTGAATGAGTGGGGGCAGACATGTCATTTGAGCGATTTTTGCACTATGTCCGAATTTGCTTAAACGTCTTACAATTTGGAACGGAGGGAGTATGTTTTGACATTTTTTGCTTCATAGCTTTACTGTATTGCCATGTTGAGTGGATCATGTGTGTGGTGTAAGATATTGTTTGGCAAATGACTCTTGACATCAGACTCTGTTAATGGAAATCTTAGAGCATATAATACAGTTGGTTCATAATGCTGAGTTTTTGTAGGTCAATCGTGTTACTGTTCTTATGTGTACTACAGACCATTTTATTCCATTATTTTTCTTAATCATTTGCCTTGCGTAACTATTGTGTTTTTTAAATACTTGCAATCACTTATTTAAAGGTTGGAAGGATCAAGCAGAAGCGTGGGTACAAAGACCAGTGGCCCTGGAACATAAAACTCTATGCTGACGATTCTGGAAAAAACAAAGGAGACGGTTGCCTTGCTTATGAAGATCCTTCTGCTGCTCATGCAGCTGGTGGATTCTACAACAGTATGTGTAGTGCTGAGTTTGCACTCATACCTGATATGCTTCCACTTAACGCATAGTGTTTTCAAGTTCATAATGCAAATTTTGTTTTCATGTGTCAGATTATGACATGAGAGGCCATAAAATTAGTGTTGTGATGGCTGAAAAATCGGCGCCCAGGGCTCCCACTTCTGGTCATGGGTAAGTACTTCTTTGTTTATCTGGTAAATGCAAAATCTGCAGTGCAATCCCCACTCTGGGACAAGTAGTACCTTGTGTACCAATTTGATGGCTCAGTTTGCAGTGGCCCTGCAATATAATACTCTTCACTCCTGCATCAAATTGTGATTGCAACTCTCTTGAACCATTGTGTGGAACTGTGGATAGGAGAATATGACATGCGCTATTGGATTATGTCATTTTGACCTGGCTTTTTATTAGAATGAAGGATGGGAAATAACATAATGTAACCAAAGCAAGTTAAACCTGAAGCTAAATTTGATCATATACCATTGTATCACATTAAATATGCATTTGACCAGATTCAGTGAGAAATCATTACCACCTCTGTTCCAAAATGTAAGCCTTTGTAGCATGCTAAACTAGCTAGGTAAAAAGGCTTACATTGTGGAACGGAGGGAGTACTAACAGTAGTTTACTGGTCTGCGGTTTTTCTTCTATGAGCCTTAAATTGGCATATGGCGTGCATTATGTATTTCAGATCGAGTGTATGAGAGTAAAATCAGGATTTGTCTGTATGATGTATATACATATAATGTGTTTGCTGCATTGCTTGATGTGCAGAGGGGGACGCGGTGGTGGTGGTGGCTATGGAGGGGACCGGCGCAGAGACGGAGGAGGCCATGGGCCTAACAGAAACCAGGGCGGTGGTTCACGTTCCCGGCCATACTGAAAACACATATATTTACCTAAGATTGTCTTCTGTGAGAAACCTTTTCTATTCATGTTCTCCAGACTTGTACTCATACAGGATGTTTAAGGTAGGTTGTCTGCTTTCCCTGGACATCTGTTCCATTGTCATACTCCAGTGTTGGCCGGATGTTTGCTTTGCCAAAAGTGATTGATCTATGTTATGTGAATTTTTCCTTAGAGGCAGCTGGATAAGCTCCAAATGCTGATAGATTTTGAGATGTTATTACAGGTGAGTGCCGTTATGATTCTGTAATGCTTTGCTCTCGGTGATTAGTTGCACCATTTATTTTATTTCCTTTATTTATCTAATGCTTACATTCCACATGGTGCTCAGCCGGTGGATCACTGCTGTAAGCTTTCGGATTTTGCTGCAAGGACAGGCTGGGTGGTGTTTTTGTTGTGCCATTGATTAGCAATGGATTCACTTGATTTTTTTGTCATCTGTTGTGAAATTATTATTTGGATATACTAGATAGGCATTGTTAGTCTTTTTTATTCTCCGGCCAAGATGAAAATATCGTCTGATTGATAATTGGATGGTCCGGTCACTCAGCGTAAGTGCTAGCGTCATAGAAATTTCTTGGACGATTAACAGGAGCCACCGAGCCAGCTTCAAACAATCGTGAAGTCACAGACCCAGGCACCAAAAACTTTCAGTGTATTATCTTTCGTTCTTTTCTGATACTTGACAGTTGCTTATTGTTAACTTTTGTGTGTCGGTTCCTCTATTTATTCGTCCATGATAATTTTTCTGTTTAATAAAACGTTTCATTGGTCCTGTGGAGGGATGTGCCTATGCAGTTTATGCGCTGCCAAGAGCACTAAGCTTAAAGTTGCATTGTAACTTTATTACAGTCTAATCCGGCAGACTCATACGTGTATTAAACTGAGTACAGCTTATCTTATTTATATTCTAGTGTTTGACCCAATTACAGTGAAACGGAAGAAACATTCATGATGAATACGTTGAATACCCTTCTCTACCGACGCTGGTCTGACTGGTTAGATGTGATGCGCCCCAACCTAAATTAGAAAATGTCTTACTGGTTGACCACGTTGCGTGTGTTTTCAATTGTAATCGTGGTGAGGTGATGACAATGATGATTTGAACCAAAAAAATAAACAGCCGGCATGTAAATGAGGTGAGAATCAAGAGATACAAGATAGCACGTGGTGGTATTCATGACAAAGTGAAGTTGCATAGGGAGAATGGAATATTCAACACATCTGGTCTCTCTTATGTTTCTAGGCTAGCTAAATATTTATACGCTGTTAGAGCAAGTCCATCAGTTCCCTTAAAATGTCTCCCCTATATGTGTATGTAGGGGACTGTCCCTAAAAAAATCTCCCCTAAAATATGTTCAACTCCAGCAGTTCCCCCAAAACATCTCCTCTATTTAAATTTTAATCTATTTTTTTAAATTTAAAAAATATTGTATAACAAACATGTAAAATCCAACGGCTACCTCTGTAACTTGTAGTGTCAAAAATTTATCCATCACCAAAATCTGAAAGATAAACAAAAATCTCACGAATATTGACATATTGCAGTGTCAAAAAACTCACTAATATCGGGACAGGGGAGTCTTCCACCTCCCCTACTTGTAGGGGAGACGAGCGAGTAGAAGCGGGGGCGCCTATAAATCGGGGGAGCGTTGAGGGAACTGCTGGGTGGTTGTTTTTGAACTTTTCCCCTAAAAAACGTATAGGGGAGGGTTTGAGGGAACTCCTGTACTTGCTCTTAGAGAGTGTGTTCTTAGCATCATACAGCTATGGTTGCCTCCCTCTGAGGCTCTAATTATCCACCTATCGAGCATTATGCAACTCCGCTCTTTCTAATCACCGTTGTGTGTCCCCCTTCAACCCACTTTTGTAGTGTAATACGTCGTTGAACTCCTCCCTAGCGCTCCATTTTTACCCATCTCCACCCAATCTTCATGTAGCCGCTCCTGTTAGAATCAAAAATTGGAAAACAACAAATAAAAAATAAAAAAATCTGAAAATAATTGGAGATGAACATACATGAATGTTGTACACATGTGCCAAGTTTCGTAACGAAAAAAAGTATGTGGGGTGCTTTGTACAATAAAAAGATTAGTTTATCGCTAAACCAGCCAGACTCCTAGCCAGCCTTTTGTATCGCGTCTGACCTAAACAATATCCACAGTCCGACCCATTGGGGTGCTCTAAAATCTTCCCCGCATTTCTCGTCACCGATATGCTTTAAAGGAGATGTCGACGCGCTCATCGTAGCACAACTTCTAGATGTGCAGTATTGTGCTTCGTTGTCCTTGTGTCAATGTTAGGAAGATCGCCTATGTCTGAGTCCCCGATTTTTTTTTAAGTCCTAACTAGTTTGCTGAAAAGTGCAATTAGGGTTGAATTATTTATAAAGCGGGGCGTAAGCCTGTTTCGAGGAAAAGTGCAACTAGGTGAAGTAACATTTTTCACTATACAATTTCACTTTTCTAAATGGACCGTGACTTTAATGTGAACTATGTACGTATAAAAAAAGTGAACATAGACACTAGAACGTGTACATAGTTCTACAACAGTATTTTGTAAATACATGTGTTTCAGAAAAAAAATATAACTGTGAACAAAGGGAGTAATAAATTAAATCTAGAAAAAGGTGTGTTTTGAGTCGTATGTGTAGACACACAGCACACTATTTAAAGGTCAAATTTTAAATCACCTACAAAACCAGATACACATATGGCCTATGTAAAAAAGAAAAATTATGTTGCTCCCAAATGATTTTCACGAGGCATTTTTGTGTATACATCGAATCGAATCTCTGATCCCCCATCCACCGTAGGTCACGAAACAGAGGAGCAATCTGCACCGTCCAAATCCGCCATCCAGACTCCTCTGTCCTCTCCCGTATCCACCATCCCGTACCGCGCCTGACCTAAAAAAGATCCGCAATCCGACCCATTGCGGCTCTAAAATCTCTCCCCCCCCGTCCGTAGCCTCGCCGCCGATGTGCCCTAGCGGAGCTGCCGCCGCGCTCGCCGTCGCTTAGCGTCGCCGCCGACGCCCCGCCCCACCCCAAACCCCCCGGCAAACCCTCGCGCGCCGGCGCCTACCCCCGCAAACCCCAGCCCACTGAACCCCAAACCCTACGCCTCACCCACCGGAACCCCTCGCGCTTCTCAGGCGCGCCGCCGCCGTTCCCCCTGTCGTGTCCGCCTCATTGCCCCCCCTGTCGTGCCCGCCTCGTCGGCCCCCCAATCTCGGGCATTGGGTTACAAGGTTTGAGCTCTTACTCTGCTATACTCATCTCGTGGTTCGATTGTTTCATCCCAAACTAACCGTCAGAAACTGTGGGCGTTCGCCGTCTAGATCCGCCGCTGAGCATGGCGGGAGCAGAGGCTTCCGCGGACGCGTCAGGCCCGCGATTCGCCCCTGACGACCCGACGCTTCCGGCGCCATGGAAGGCGCTAATCGATGGCGCGACGCTCTACTACTGGAACCCTGAGACGAACGTTACCCAGTACGACAAGCCTGGTGCGCCGGCGCCGGCACAGACGCCTGGACCGGGGGCTTTTGCGCAGCAGCATAGCAGCATGCAGCCGGGTCAGACTGGGCAGATGGCGCAGCAGCAGCAGCCCCAACAGACGGCACAGCAGCAGCAGCAGCCCCAACCGACGGCACAGCAACCGCCGTTTCAGTATCAACCTCAGCAAGCACAGCAGGTGCCCTATCAGCAGCAGCAACAGCAGCAGCAGCAGCCTCCGCCGCAGCAGCAAGAACAGACGTCGAACGAGCAGGGGGGCCAGCAGCCACTAGCTCCTCAGTACCCACACATGCATCCGCAGCAGCCGATGCCGTACCAGCACGGTCCTTATATGCAACCCCATCAACAGCAGCAGCAATACTCATATCAGGTAGGCCAGCAGCCACAAATACAGCAAAATCCCTATAATCCAGGTCAGCAGCAGCCAAATCCGCAAGCTGCCACTCAAGGTCAGCAGCCAACGATGCCACTGGGTGCCTACAATCAAGGTCAGCAGCCAACGGTGCCACTGGGTGCCTACAATCATGGTCAGCAGCCAACGATGCCACCGGGTGCCTATAATCAAGGTCAGCAGCCAACGATGCCGCCGGGTGCCTATAATCAAGGTCAGCGTCCGCCGATGCCTCAAGCTGCCTACAGTCATGGTATGCGGCCGCCCATGCCACACCCTGCCTACAATCAAGGCCAGCAGCCACAGATGCCGCCACATGCTTCCTACAATCAAGGTCAGCAGTTGCAGGGAATAAGGACCCCTCAGAGTCAGCCGCAACACACACAGCAATCACCAGGCTTCCATCAACCTGTCCAGGCTTCACAGGCGCTGCAAGCTCCACAGTCTCAAGGCCTTCAAATGTCCCCTCCACAGGACCAACTCCAGCATGGCTTTCCGTTTACCCCCCAGCCGGGAAAACAGCCACTGCATGGCCATGCTGGTGCCCAGATCAGCCAATTGTCACATGGGCAACAAAGTATTGATGCAGGAGGTCATGAAGGAAATCAGACTGGCTTTTCCTTACCACTCAGTCAGCAGCGTGGCCAAGCTCCTCTTCCAAACCAGCAATTGCCTTCTAATCATCGACGTCCCGAAGCCCAGAATCAACTAAACATTCACGGAGTTGGAGGGCCAGCATATCCTGCAAAGCATCCTCTTGGTGGGTTATCCCCACGGGAGACTAACAATACTAGTTTTTTGAGCTCGCCTGCTCAAATACATCAAGGTGGAGTGGATACAAACTACCGGCAACAACTGGCTAGCAGCCATGCAGTTCCAAATCATACTGCTCCTTCACCTGGTAGACCTCCAGTGGGTTTCAAGAGGGGCAACAGTGAAGATCAGTTTGAAAGAAATGAGCATCACTCTTCTGGGAGGTTTGATGGAATAAATGCTTCCCATCCACAGCCAAAACTTGCGGCTCTTCCACCATCCCAAAATCACCTGGTAAGATATTATAGGATACTGTTAGGTGTCAATGAGATCAGCATTTACTTTTCTTTAACTGTAACTACATATGTTGTAAAGTTCTCTGCTGTGTTATTTATCTTGTGTTGTAAAATGACATCTCTTCCCATCAGAATATCATGATCGGTATGAAAACTCTATGTAAAGAAACATAAAAAGTCCGCAATTATGTATGTGTTGTATATTTCAAATTACAGTCCTTACGGCTTGGATTTTACTACCAATTCTTTGCAATTTTCCTCTGTTTCTGTAATTACCAGCATTAACTCTATTGTTCATAATCTTGCAGCAGGAGATGAGGAACGGCCCACCATATCCTCAGCCCGACAATTTTGGTGGTTTGAACATGGCACCTCCACATTTAGTTCAAAACCCACATAACCATGGTCCCTTTCCTATCGGAGCTTTGACAAGGCCACCACCAGGAACGTTTTCTCCTCCAGATTTCCCGACCGTTGCTTCAGTTGATGCATATCGTCAACACCATGAAGTCACGGCAGTGGTATGACTCAATTGCACGATTGTACTAACTAAAATACGGTTCACATCTTTATGATGATAATGCTCTTTATCTTTGTTCTGTTCCTTTTTGAACTGTTGTTGACATGTTGTTCTGAATACAAGTTCAGTATTTTGACAACTTGGTAGCATCATTTAATGTTCAAGATATACTACATATACATAAATATGCCATTTTAAATATGAATCATACGTCTCCAATTAATTGCAGCAAAATGTATGTCAATATAGATATCAGAGGTGGATATTTTTAATATCTATCTTGATATGCTAGTATTTTCCTATGTAGATATAATTTGTTTGAAATACCACCGGGCCAGTGAATACATTTTTACTTGACTTATCTTTATTTAGAACACATGATATCTGCTGTTGTGTGATATGTTGCCTTATGTGAAGTTCAGTAAAATTTACGGTAAAGTTTTTATGGGGTTTACAGACGCATATTTACTCTACTGTTACCGTGTCACTGTTAAAGTGTTGATTTCTTGTTGAACAGATGTTTTATGTTTTCCTTTTCATTTTCCATAAAGCTTTGTCACATGCTATCCTTGTTCTTAAAAATATTCAGGGTGAGAATGTTCCTCCTCCGTTTATGACATTTGAGGCTACTGGATTCCCTCCAGAGATACTGAGAGAGGTATGCTTTGTCCTGAGTTGTACTTAGTACTGCGCTTGGATGTTATGTTGTTTATCTCTTATATTTTCTCATCTATAAGTTCTTGTCAGTATGGGCCATAAAATAGATTCATTAGAAGTCAAATTATGATTTGCAGTAGTAAATACATTATATGGTATTGCTCATTACTGTAGCGCATGCCATATGCCGTCAAGTTGGATACAAAAGTTTAACTAGTCCTGTTATCTGGGTAGTGTAGTAGCATACTTGTGGCTATTTTCCGCTGACAAGTATCAGAAGAATTGATATTCTTTCAGAATATAAAATGTGGCTGAGGTTTCTCGCTTCTTGTCTCAGTCTCTGAATCTACAAAGAGCCCCTTCTTCATGCCTTGAGCTGCTTAAGTAAGCAGTCATAATCATTTAGGATAGCATTTAGCATTTTTTTCCACCATAGATAGCGTCTTGCTGCAGATGCACATGTCCTTATGATTCTTTGTTTTTCCATGCAGGTCCACGCTGCTGGCTTTTTAAACCCAACTCCGATTCAGGCTCAAACATGGCCTGTTGCACTTCAAAACCGGGATATAGTAGCTATTGCAAAGACAGGATCAGGGAAGACACTGGGATACCTTATTCCTGCTTTTGTACATCTGAGTAGATGCCGAAACAATCCACTGTTGGGTCCTACAGTGTTGGTCTTGGCCCCTACTCGCGAGCTTGCTTCTCAAATTCAAGACGAAGCAATGAAGTTTGGTCGTTCATCTAGAGTATCATGCACCGTAAGTTCTGACCTGTTCTTTTGTATGAATGCACTTTTGTCCATTTATCTTGGAGAGACACTGGATGCCAGCTTATCTTAATCAGAGGAATTACATTTAGCAGATTTAATAGACACTGGATGCCAACTGATCATAATCATGTTATTACATTAGAAGTGTTACCTTGTAAGAATATGCATAATTGTTAAATGCATCTTAGACTAGTCTGATTCTGGACAATAGTTGCCGTCAATATTGAAACAAGTCTTATGTTGGAATGATCTTCATGAACCATTGTGCCTCATTTTTGCCTTGTAGACAACATGCTATATTTCCCGGGTTTGTTGCTAGGTGATGTATCAGTCCTTAAATATATGTCCATTTTTTATTTGGCCAGTGCCTATATGGTGGAGCTCCAAAGGGCCCTCAGCTTAGAGAACTGGAGCGTGGAGCAGATATTGTGGTTGCTACACCTGGACGACTTAATGATATTCTTGAAATGAAGAAGATAAGCCTCCATCAAATTTCGTTACTTGTGCTTGATGAAGCTGACCGCATGCTTGACATGGGTTTTGAGCCACAAATACGGAAGATTGTGGACGAGATTCCTCGTAATAGACAGACTCTGATGTACACTGCCACTTGGCCAAAGGAGGTTACAAAAATAGCTGCTGATTTGTTGAGAGATCCTGTCCAGATCAATATTGGAAACATCGATGAACTTGTTGCCAACAAATCCATCACACAGGTAATCCTTATGGCCATATTCTTGTTTGTTTGTTTGTCATACTGGTCGCTTGCCTGCAATTAGAAGCTCTAGGTGTATTATCTCTTAAAGATGCAACTGCTGTCAACTGGTGCTCAGTATCGTAATGATGTTTAGTTGTTTGGAAATGGAATTTAGAGCACCCAACCTCCATATAATGCATTTGATTTATATTCATATTATTTGGCCATTTTTTCTGGATGGCCCATTTCTAAGTTTCACCATTGTGTATGGATGCAGTTTGTAGAGATGGTTCCGCCAATGGATAAGCAGCACCGTTTGGAGCAGATTCTTAGAGCTGAAGAAAGGGGTTCAAAGATCATTATATTTTGCTCAACCAAAAAAATGTGTGACCAGCTTGCTCGTGGCCTTGGTCGTAGTTTTGGTGCTGCAAGCATTCACGGCGATAAATCGCAGGGTGAAAGGGATCATATTCTCAATCAGTTTCGGACTGGCAGGGTTCCAGTATTAGTAGCCACTGATGTTGCTGCGCGTGGACTTGACATCAAAGACATTCGGTGAGGCCTTTTGGTTGTCACACGTTATATCCTGTGCTGTTTGATATCTCTTCACATAAAGTCAAATGATGTTTATTAATTGTCCTCCTGTTTCTCACTGTTTTCGCATGTTTTTATTAGAGTGGTGATCAATTATGACTTTCCAACTGGGATCGAAGACTATGTGCATCGCATAGGGCGCACAGGTAGGGCTGGGGCTACTGGAGTTGCTTACACTTTCTTCTCTGAGCAAGATTGGAAATATGCTGGTGATTTGGTCAAAGTCTTGGAGGGTACTAGTCAGGATGTACCTCCAGCACTGCAACAGATGGCTGCACGGGGTGCACCTGGAGCTCCAAGAAGCCAGGCTGGTGGCATGAGCCGCTGGGATGGTCCTGGTGGCGGTAGTCGTTTTGAATCTGCTGTTGGTGGCCCTGTTGGTTATGGTGGAATTAGGGAGGTCCCTCGGGGCTTTGGTGGTCGGGATGTCCCAGCTGGATTCGTTGACCGGGATGGCCCGGGTGGATTTGGTGATCGAGATGGCCCTGATGGCTTTGGTGGTCGGGATGTCCCTGGTGGCTTAGGTGGACGTATGGGTCCTGGTGGCTTTGGTGGAAGGGAGGGTCCCGGTGGCTTCGGTGGACGGGAGGGTCCTGGTGGTTTCGGTGGACGCGAGGGTCCTGGAGGATTTGGTGGACGGGAGGGTCCAGGAGGATTTGGTGGGCGGGAGGGTCCTGGACCCAGTGGCTTCAGTGGGAGAGGGGGCCGTGGGCCTGATGGGTTTAACAGGAGAGGTGGAGGAAGTCCTGGCAGATTTGGTGGTCAAGGTGGCAGGGGCGATTCTCCTGGTTTTGGTGGACGTGGTAGGGGTGATTCTGGGTTTGGTGGA
This sequence comes from Poa annua, assembly GCA_026929855.1. Taxonomy (NCBI): domain Eukaryota; kingdom Viridiplantae; phylum Streptophyta; class Magnoliopsida; order Poales; family Poaceae; genus Poa; species Poa annua. The sequence goes on along the minus strand of CM049428.1, from coordinate 7,738,088 downwards.
CGAGGCCGTGGTGATTTCTCTGGTGGACGTGGTGGAAGAGGGCGTGGATTTGGAGGACGGGGCCGTTCTGACCGTGGCCCACATGATCGTTTTGTCTCAGATGGACGTGGAAGATATGACGATCGTCGAGGATTTGGTGACAAGGGTCAGGGCAGGAGCTATAGCCGTAGCCCAGATAGAGGCCGCTCGCGAGGCTATGACAGAAGAAGTGATAGCAGGAGCCTAAGTAGTAGGAGCAGAAGTCGTAGCAGAAGCTGGTCACGCAGCAGGAGCCGTAGCAGGAGTTGGTCACGTAGCCGCAGCCGGAGTCACAGCAGGAGCAGGAGCCGTGATCAGGGTGCAGGATCGGAACGCAGGCCACGGGCTAGATCTGGCTTTGATGTGATGCCACCTGCAGCTGAAGCTGGACCTGCTTTAACTGGGCCCATAACTGTACCTGGACCAGTAACTGATGGTGCTGCACCCAAACCTGGACAATCACTCGATGACGCATCTGCTATGTCACCTATGTCGCCTGGTGGCTTGGTCCAGGAGGGTGGACCTTTCATGGGTGGGGATGCGGCCAGTGCCAGCATCAGCAGCGTGCACACTGACCAACCTTCCCAAGGGAATGATCTTGTAGTACCGCCAAACTTTTCTGCAGCTGAAAATTTTCCAGGTCCGGCAGTTCAGCAGGATGCCCCATGATGTAAGCTGGTAATCATCTGTACAATTTGTGTTTTACAAGTTCCTTTATTTTTCCTGTCCATTATTTTCCACATACCCAAGACGACCTGAGCCCTGCTGCTTTTACAATCGATGTGGAGTCCCTCAAAATAACATATGATTAGGAGTATATCTTTGCACGTTCAGATTATTACACTTTATAGCTTTCACTTCAACTTTTAGGTGGCGCAGTGAATATACTCAAACCAAGTTAAGGTTAAGCAAACTGAGACATCGTTTAAAAGTCATGCTACTTTATCATTTTTTTCTTATGATGCTTGATGTAAGCACGGGTGGTATGTCATGTTCTTTCTGCAGGGAAGGCAACAAACTGGACAAAACAATTTGTCAAAGCATTAGAATTTTGGGAATACTGGAATGTTAAATTAACTTAAAAGGGATGCTGAACAAAATCCACCTATGGGTTAGGAAAGAGTGAATATGTTTGTACAGAGGTGGGCAGACTAAAGTAGCTTAGGTACTGCGTCATGTACACTTGTGCTACTGCATCTGCATTGAAATTATGATTTTTTTTGCAAACCATGTTTCATACTACATGTGTATATTGGCTTATACAATGAGAAAACATTTCTTATAACTTCATAATGAGAAGTCTTCGCAGTTTAGTTTTTGAGTCATTCTAGCCTCAGTTCTCTTATGTATTCTGTTACTCATCTTGTACTTATACAAAGATCATGGTTCATCTGGATGATGCTCATTACTATCTTCACTGCATCTTAGGTGGTGCGCCCAGCTTGATGTGGCGTTGATAGACGCAGGTTGGTGCCTATGGTTTGCGTTGATGGCCATTCTGAAAACACTGATGTAATTATAAAGGTTGTCCATTTGTGAAACCAGTGCTGTACCTATTATGCAGGTGCCGGATTATCCCGGGCTCCTGTTAGATTGTCATACCCTTGTTGGTCGGATGTTTCTTCTTTGCCTTCTCCGGCAGTGATGATTGGTCTATGTTCTGTAAATTTAATTTTCCACCTAGAGTCAGCTGGATAAATGCCGGTAGATTTGAGATGTTATTTCCGGTTTCAGCTGGGCTGTTGTGATTCTACAATTCTTTGTTCTTGGTCATCTTCTTTGCCGGTTTGATTCTAGATTTATGATTCCCTAGTTGACAAAATTAAAGTCCTGTACTTGTGATTATTAGTTGCTTGACTTGCTTCACTAACTATTCAATGATCATGTGTTATTGTTTAATCAACAGTAATCATCCTTTCTGAGCTCCGCTATCAAAAATGGCAGTCACATTTCATCATTTTGATCAGAGCAATTTTAAACATTTTTTTGTACGAGTAGTCAAGCAACAACTGAAATTTTTTTATTTCCGTGTAGAAAACGATCCCCTCTAAATTCATGTTGGAATTGTGTGAGAATGAAAATTGCTCAACATAAAAGCTGTAACTAAGTTCACAAACGGGAAAAACAAAACTGGCAGAATTTCTGGATATGTTCATTTCCTCCTGCTCTTATGTTCACTCTTTCCTTCGAGCTATTCAATGATCCTGTGTTACCTTCTTTTTAATCAACAGTAATCATCAGCTACGGCATCTCTGGAAACTGAAAATGGCAGTCACATTTCATCATTTTGATCCGAGCAATTTTAAACAGTTCTTGTACTACGAGTAGTCAAACAAAAAGTGATAATTTTCCATTTCTGTGTAGAAAATGATACCCTCTAAATTCGCGTTGGATTTCTTTTTTGTGCGAGAATGAAAATTGCTGAACATAAAAGCTGTAACTACACTCACCAAACAAGAAAAACAAAACTGGCAAAAATTCTGAGTATGTTCATTTCCTCCTGCTCTTAAGTTTACTCTTCCCTTCGAATTTCCTAGACCCTCTTGTTGTCTTTCCTCCCCTCTGCTTGAGTTTCTTCTGCTCCTTGCTGCGCCTCTCCTTCCCCTTGTCTTCCCCGTCTGAATTACCTCCACCGTCCGAGTCTCCAAACCCGGTGAGCTTCTCGTACTCGTTTTCATCGATGACTCCACGCTTCAGCTTCTTCAAGAGTCGGTACTCATGCGTCAGCTCGTCCATGTCCTCCTTGGTCTGGATCGTCTGCCGCTGCTTACCCGTCTGCTTCCGCTTCGGTTTATCGGGCTTCTCCCTAGCTCTCTTCTCTGGCTCTGGTGGCTCTTGAGCTAGCTCTTCCGCTTTTCTTTTCAATGCCTTCTGGCGTTGTTTCTCTCGAGTTTTATCCCTGCGGTGAGCCACAGGAAACATGTCAACCGCCAATATGCTAGTACTAGCACCCAAGCAAAAACACAAGTTCTGACTACGAGTAGCTTTCCCTTAAAATCTAAACATGTTCAATACCAACACTAAGGTAATGTGAGGGAGGTTTCATTTTGACAGTCTTAATGTTCAATTATGCTAACACTAACACAACTGTTCACATTGTCGCTTACTGCGTTACTACTAAAAGAAACTGGGTCAGCAGAAACCATATAATGTTGTGTTTGTTGCCACAGTTCTTACTTGTACTGGATTTGTGAAAAATTGACGTTGCCGACAGGCATAAATCCCTTCAACGAAAGATTATTGTGCTTCACTTCTGGCATGGATGGGATCTGGAGTAGGCCATACTCCATGGCTAGCTTTCCCACTTCAAGTCCTTTCCAACTGAAAATGTATGAGCAGTGATGCTCCTTGTATGACCGAACAAATGAGACGAAAGCTCGAAGCCCCTTTTCCATGATATTACGATCTTGTGATGCAGCTGCTCTAATCTGCAGCACAAAAGTAAGACATCAGAAGATATATAATCAGCACAAGACATAATGTCATTTAAGTGATAGACTCAAGTGGGAAACCTTATTTACCAAAACAATACAAAACTAACTAACCTGTGGCACAATATCTACAATATCTGTGGAACACTCCCTTTCCATGAGAGGAACACCTCGAAGCTTTAGGAATTCAACATAAGTATCCTCCTGCAAAAATAATTAAGTTTCGAATGTCTTTTTCAATACGACAAGAAACATACCTACAGAGTTGCTGAGACGAATAAACCGTATAGCAACTATCTAGTGATCAAAAAATGAGTTCAACATGGAATAAATTACCGTCGGTAGGAGAAATACGATAGCATCTCCTTCTTGATCATAGCGGGCAGTACGACCTGCTCTATGTATGAAAACATTGGGATCTTGAGGTGGATCGTACTGGAAAACAGAACACACAATATTTTTTATCAATTGATGACTCAAAGTAAAGAAACAGTTTAGAAGGGTAAGAACATAATGTAACCTGCACAATTAGATCGACATGCGGTATGTCAAGACCCCTTGCTGCAACATCAGTGCAGACTAAAATACCACTTGAAAGAGCAGAAAATGATGCCAGAGCTTTCTCGCGAGGGCTCTACATACCAAAAGTTAACAACACGGTGGCAATCAATACAAAAAATACTACTAGGTATGCCAACATAGAGCCCACATATCGGGCCATTGATTTTACAACAAAAGGACATATTTTGCAATAACCTGTTTCATCTTCCCATGGTAAGGTATTACTGGAGAACCTTTAAGTAAGTTCAGCATTGGAAGAACGACGGCCCAATAATCTACACAGGCACATGTTGCAAAATAGCTGCATTCAAGCAAGACCGAGGTGCACAAATTAGCGCAATGCTACACAAAAAATTACTTTGACAAAAAAACATCTCCACGCATCATGTACTTACACCATGATTTTCTTTCCGGTGTTTTGCACGAGGAAATCAACAAGCTGTGATGACTTCTTTGACGGTTCACATATCATATACTACAGAGAAACAAGACTGTGATTCACAGGCAGTAAATCATGATAAACGATAAAACACAATTCGGCCGAACAGACAGTGGCGAGCTGGCGGCAATGAATAAACAGCCAACTGCTGCACAAAAGTATCTAGCCATACCTCCAACCGAAGCCCCAACGGCGTCTTGGTTGTACCATCTTGCTGAGTGGCATCCTTGGTCTCCGTCTTAACCTGGACCCTAACTGGATTCCTCAATCCTGCTTTTGCCAGCTCCTCGACAGCCTCTGTTTGGGTAGCCGAGAAAAGCCCGGTTCTCCTCAGCTTGGGTAGCTTGGAAATAATGGAGGTAACCTGCTTCTGGAAGCCCATGTCCAAGAGTCTATCAGCCTCATCCAGGATCAAAATCTGCTTCCAAGGCACACAGACATCAAAACAGCATGAGCACATGTAGCGTTTGCGTACGTCGAAGCACAAACCAACCAAACCAAAAAACAGTTCCATTTTTGCTCCCCCAAAACAAAACAACCTCGAGATGTTTGTACTCGAGAGAGTCCAGGCGCTCCATTATGTCGAAGAGCTTCCCGGGAGTGCCCACCAGTATGTTGGCGCCCTCTTCCTCCACCTTCTTGAGCTCCGCCTTGATGTCCAGCCCGCCGACCAGGAGAATGGACGACACGCCCTTGAGAGTGGCGAAGAAGGGCTGCGCCACGTTGTATATCTGCGACGACAGCTCCCTCGTCGGGGAGATGATGATGCCCAGAACCTGCAGAGAATCGTTTTCAGATGTTGATCAGAACCGAACACTACACGGGATTCTGTAATAATAAGCAAAACGAGCGCATTTGAACAGAAGAAGAGAAGGCACGGAGGCCTAGTAGTGAGGTGACCTGGTGGGGCTTGGGGGGCTCGGGGAGGCGGCGGAGCATCTCGACGACGGGGACGACGAAGGCGAGGGTCTTGCCGGAGCCTGTGGCGGCGTCCACGGCCACGTCCTTGTGCGACAGCAGCAGCGGGATGGTCGCCGCCTGCACCGGCGTGCACCGCCGGAAGCCGCCGCGCTTCAGGGCCGCAACCACCTCCGGGGAGATGGCAGGGGACAGCTCCGAGAACCTCTGCTCCGTCAGCGCGCGCTTTTTCCTGGCGGCCGCCGCCGCTGTCGCCGTCGCCGGCGAGGTGGGGGAGGGGGAGGCCATTGGGAAGCGCTGCGTTGCGGCGGTTGGGGACGATTCGAGGGTTTACCTGGCGGTTTAGGTCATGTATTCGCAAACGGTACCCCGTAGGCGGTTTCTGCAAATACGTAATCTAAAGCGAGAGGCGTGTTTGAACATTTTTGACTGATCTAAGTGATTAATCTTAGCACACCAAACATCCCAAAAAAGAAAAAATCTTAGCACACCAAGAAATGGGTCCGTGTTTGTACTGTTATTAAACTTTTTGACAAACCTAAATTGTTTTATGAAATCTAGCTCATTTTATTGGCTAATGTTGGTCGACTTATGAGAGAACAAAATCTCAACCAAAATGGTGGCTAGCCAAATGTTTGGAGAACAATCTTGTGTAAACGCCCAGGTCATTAAAAATAAAAATCATGTTCGGATTCGACATGATGTTCGATTTTTTTTAGCTCAGTTCGTTACCATGGTGGCATAGCCAGAGGAGGAGAAAGAGAATTCTATCAAATGAGTTGGCGGCAACCGAGATGGTGGGTGTGGCGGAAGAGGTAGAGGACTGTCACCAGATGGTCGAGGAATGGAACTTGAAAATTAAATACCAACATTTCTCTGTGTAAGTACTACGTGGGACCCACTTGCCGCTTTGATATGTCGATGGGCTCAAAGCAGTTATTAAATGTGGATAGTGAATTTAACTATAGAACTTTAAATATGGAAGTTTTACTAGAAAGGGGATACTTGCAGAGCTCATGAGTTAATAGGATCAAAGTGTCTACTCTATAATTTTGTTTCGCGAAAAAGGATTATTGGGGGATCATAACCCAGTAGTCCCACCGACATAGAAGACAAACCGGCCTGGTAGGACCTGTGCCGGATCAAGTATAGAGAAGATGGACCGGGTTCCACGTAAGCCGGAGCGCAACGTGTAACTTGGCCTACACAAGAAAGGATCCAGAAGACTGGAGTCCATGTACAAGACAAAGTCCTGATAAGTAAGATGAAGGCTTATAGGACTTGAGTAGATTTTCGGGTATGATTGTAAATTGTAACCCGGATCCCCGCTTGTACCTCCAGCGAGATCCGCCGCCTTTATAAGTGGGTCTCCTGGTTCATAGACAGACGAGTTCCACTAGCCCTAAGTCATAGACACATTGTAATCTCGAGACCTGGAAGCTAAGGCGTCGAGTCCTCGAAACCCGATATCAATAAAGTAAGGCAGGAAGTAGGTCTTTACATCAAGAAGAGGGGCCGAACCTGGGTAAACTCTGGTTTCCCAGCATCCCGCTAGACAAGATACCGATGTCAGAAGTCACTGTGACCCAATACTCAAGTTTCCACCCAGAAACATATGTCGTGACAATCTCACGACAAGGATAGTCCCGGACTCTGCATAATTGATGCACACATCTATATTTACTGGAAAAAAATCATCCATATTATTACAACACATATCAGAATTTTTTATCATCTAGAAAGCATATCGCATCGCATCTATGTATTTCCATGTGGTCAAACTTAGTTTAATACGAATTCCAAACCAATTGAACATAAGATTAAATCTGTGAACACCAAAATTTATAGAATGAATGCCATTTCCATGTGATATTAAAGTATTTTTTTTAACGAAATCTTCTAGAACTAAATACAATTAGAATTGGATTGGAAAACGATTGAATGGATTAAACTCAGTTCTTGGGAGACAAATAAGGTGTAACATTGTTTCCTACATGGAAAAATCCGTAGCTTCAATAACTCTGAGATTAATTCATTTTTTTTGTTCTATTAAATCTTATATACGCATGGGTGCTCAAAAGTTCATTTCTCTTTGATTTCTTTATACACCGGTATAATACAACATCGGCAAAAAGAAAAGAAAAACAATTTTGTTGATTATATACAACTCCTTTTCATTCATTCTGTCCAGTTGATGCAACTGCCGCGACGGTGACTTGTTCACCTCCTCTCTCCTGTTCAACTCCACTACCCTGCAAATATCACACGGCATAAAGAATCTCAAGGTGAAAATTGTTTATATCTTACTATCAAAACCAAATTAGTTTACAGGGAATACCTCGTCTTCTGGGATCGCCACTGGCACTGCCTTCACTTGAGCTACAATGACCGTAATGTCATCCATCTTACCACCTGCATAGCAAAATCTCGGTATCATGAGCTTGGTGAGTTTGCAGGATGGAATAGAGCATGGCAGTGTGGACGGAATCACGATTATATACCGGTTAGCTTGGCTCCAAGTAGCTTCTTCCACCAAGGAACATCAAAACCCTGCATGTAAGTAACCATAATGAAACGTGTAGTATCATGTATGTTGTATACCAAACAAGTTGTAGAAACTTGCAATGAGTGACAAGAGAAACAGAGAATATGTATTCGTTCCGCACCCTGCTCCGGGCTTCCATTGAGTATGGTGAATCGAATCTTACATCCACTGAATGTTTTCTCGCAAGCTCCGCCAAAGCTTTTGCTGTGAGAACATAAATATTTTCAGAGGGATTGGAAGGAATGGACCACGTGTTTTATGTCCCCAGTCGAAGAAGTGAGAGATATACCAGCTTCAACTATCCCTGGAGACTCAGAAATGACCTCAAGGATCTCTTGATCAAAGATATTGTCGAAAAACCCATCTGAGCCACTAACTATCATATCACCCTCCACAAGATTTACAGTACAAACCTGGTAGATAAACAAAAAGAGATCAATATCATAGAGGAACAATCTACAAAAACACTTAAATCTCGCTCACTCTATAAGCCACTGCAGTGAAGCACAAAATGACCAATAATACACCAGTCATGTCATTCTGCTGTTGCTTCAACAACAATAAAAAAGAACAGCTGATTCAATTTCAGAAGTATGTACCAGTGCATCCTTATATGTTTGACCGATTGCCTCCGAGCTTAACTGGTACGGACAGTCAAAGTAATGTTCTTGAGGGCATGTAGAGAACATCACTTGGCCTATATGTTAATGAAGAATATAAAATATTAAAATTGGTCCTTAGGATAAGTATAAATTCATGCATAATCACCTTTTCGGATAACCTTCAAACCACAATCTCCCACACTTGCAATTTTCAGAGTCCCGTTCTTCTCTAGCATTGCAATGATTCTGTAACCATCACAAAAATTATAGAAAGTTTGACACGCCTAGTAGAAAAATGAGTGATCTATAATGTTGTAAACACTACAATAATGATTCTTACGCTGTTGCAGATCCAATGGAAGAAGTTGCGGCATGAGCCTTCATTAGAAGAATCTGAGGGTCATGACTGACCTGAAGAACATAGAAACTTCTACAGTATAATTAATTTGTCCCAATAGAAGTGAATGGCAAGGTACTTGAACATATTTTATTTAGCATTACTAACATAGAAGTACCTCCGCATCCTTGAGAAAAGTAGAGCTGTTTGCCATAAGCTCTCGAGAAAACAGAGCTGGATTGACATTCTTTTCTGCCCATCTGTCAGTAGATAAGAGAATGACTAGCTGGATAAAAGCCATGTGTCAATGCAAATTGCTGAAAGCAACATATATCTCTTACAAAACGCTGAAAGCGATTCGAAACACATGCTTTTTTTATAAAGCATTGATCACAGTGAATTGCAGCGATTATCGAAATAACTAGTTCATCGCGGCGAATATGGCGTACCCTGAAACGCCATCTGCAATGGCGAACACTCCACCACCATTGCCTCCCACGAAGAAAGCATCTTCTCCTCCAGTCTCAACCTTGACAAATGACAATCGAACAAGTTCAGTAACAAACATCGGCAACTCTTTTGAGTATGTATTTAACATAAATGGCTAACCTTTCTTGGGTGTGGGATTACATGAGTTCCAATGGATAACACAGCTTCCAACCTACAATAATAGATTCACATGGCAAAATGTTGACATATGTACCAGAAGTAACCTGAGAACCATAATTGGTAGAGCCAACGATTGCTCAACCATTAAACTGGGCAATCAACTTAGTTTTGCACCTTGCCGGCACCATGAGTTGATGGTATGCAAAAATCCATCACTAAATATGCAGAATTACCATTTCACATGCACAAGATGGTAGACACTCGACGAAATTTGGACAATTATGGTCCACTGTTCGGAAAAATCTACTCCTCTGATCCGCAAAAACTGTCGCCGGCCGTATACTAATTTTGTACTAGCGTGGTGCTCTCTCCACGACATTTAAAGTGGATCGGAGGTAGTATTCAGTAACACTCTAAAGATATGCAAATTAAACAAACAATATTGAATGCGAGACTGGTTAGTGTGCTAGTGGCCTAATATACTACCCAGTGGCCACTGTGACATAATGTTATTCTTGAACTTTTTTTTTCTCGTAAGCATGAGCATCTCTAGCTCTATCCTGGACTATACCATTCTAGTATCTAAAAGCCTACTCAGATCATCCTTATCACCTAAAAAATATTAGAGAAATTCCTACGGAGAAGTAGATTATCAGCAAGAATGGCCGACCTACGTCGTTCTTCAAGTTACACAGAGAATCCCCACAAATACGAAAAAGTAAAAGTAAAATCATTCTGAATAAGTTACAATGCACCAAACATAACCATCTTTGATTCTTTGGGAACTAGAGTCTCTGATACAAACAAACATAGGGCCCAAAAGGAGAAGGCCGGGGTGAAAGGAAGGGGGCATATACTTGGCAGCGCGGAGAGGAGAGAATCGCGAGAGTCGAGGCGGAGGGCGAGGGTTGGGGGAAGACGCGGTGGGCCGCGGGGGCGAGAGTCGGGAGGCAGTGGACGCCGCCATTGCTGCTCCGGATGCTGCTGCTATCTCCTCCCTCCCGTCGTCGCCCGCTGCGACTGGAGGCGCTAGCTGCTCGTAGGGGATAGTGGAGGCGGGCAGGCCACGCCAGCTTGCCTCTCTTTTCACTTTGGTCCCTGATTTTCGTTCTAATTCATTCAAGGAATGCCAAAAAAAAATATCACAGTACACTATAGGAGCATTGTCTTTCGATTAGAATAAATTTAGTACTCCTCCGTCCATGTCTTAACTTTATCTAAATTTATACATATTAATTTAGATAAAATTGAGATATTCTTATACGGATGGAGCACAATCTTTACCATGTGTGACAAAAACCATAGGCATTGTGTGTTTTCCTGGACAGTCGTTTAATGGCAATGCACTTGGCAGTGTGGCGCGGGCACTCGGAAAATGCAGTGAGTCTAGTAGCGAAACTATAGCCTAAAGCCGGTCAAAACCTCTTAAAGTGGAGTATCACATATGTCACTAATCTTTTACAACACCCATTGAACTTTTTCTTTTATTACTCTTGAACAAGGCTATACAATGAGCTCTTGAAAGTTCAGACCCATCAGATCTTAATGCGCTCGGAGAAACGGTGATCATCCCCATGTATTTCTAATCAAGTTGATTTCAAGATTAATTGCGCAAAGTCATTTTGACTCCCAAGATTCAGTGGTCCTACTATTTTACAAATTCAAAAAAAAAACATAGAAAATAATTTTGCATGTCTTCAATGATGAATACTATAAGCGTTCAAAATCACAATGTGAGCTTTCTATATTATGGCCTATGGATATTTGGAACTGTACATTGTTCAATATATACTATGATATGTACATATGTCTCTTAGACTAGTCATAATGGAATTAACTTAGATAGTAACATCACACAAATCAAGACCATTTTGCTTATTTGGCATGTAATTAATGAGTAGAGAGATGCTTAGACTAGTCATAGTGGGAGTAACATATGTGGTAACATAAGTGCCACATAGGAAAAAATGATGATGTGTCAAGCATTTAATGAGGAGAGAGATGATGGTGGTATCATAGGTAGATATTGTAACGGATTTCAAGACAAGATGAGTCTATAGCCTAATAAATGTATGGTTACATGATACTACATATATGTTACCACCCACTATTGACATAGTAACATAAAAGTAGTATCATATGCATGATACCACTATGTGATACTCCCCAATAGGACTAGTCTTAGATTAACTTAGCTAGTTACCGTAACTTCACACTTATCAAAACAAAATGAGCCTATAGTGAAAGAAATAAGTCTTATATGACACCACAATTATGTTACTCCCCATTGTGAAGATGGTAATATAAACTAGTAACATCACCATGTTACTACTCTATGTTACTCCCCATCGTGACTAGTCTTAGTGTAGCTCACAACTCAAACTAGTTTGTATTGTGATATATTGCACCTTCCTAGGGTACATAATTGAGATATGCATAGTTGTTTTCAGTTTTCTTGTATTGTGATATTGCACCTTTCTAGGAGATTGCACCGATCATGTGTTCCACGACAAAATAACAGGACACCCAAAATAGTTTGTATTGTGATATTGCACGACAAAAACAAAACCAAATGCTCTAAAAACAACAATTTCGAAATGACCAAATTTGCTTTTCCACCAATGCCACACAAACTAATATTTCGTCCATGAAATTGCATGTAAAGTAAAGTTCTAACACTGGACATGAACGTGTATTCTGTTTCCACATGTTTGTGGCATATATCAAGACTATATCATTTCATTCATCCGGGGAGACACACACATTCATCGTGTCACTGTGTTTGCTTGTTTGTCCCAATGGCGTCCACCAGCATGCAACAGTAATCTTTCCTCATATCCACCGGCAGTGCCATGAGAGTTTGGTACCGACGGCGATCGTCGCAGGCGAGAGCGCCATATGCTCTGAGCAACTCATCACGAGTCAATCCAGGTATTTCTTGCAGGGCAGCCAAGATCATGGCGACTCGACGCATACCAGGCCGAGAACCTACGCATTCGTCCGTCGCCGGCGGCGGCACTTCGACAACGGCACACGACGCCCGTGGCACCCCGAGGTCCTTGCGGCCGCGCCTTTCACTTGCTGGTGGCGCTGGCGCTGGTGCTTGGTGGCGACTTCCCGGAGAAGTGTTGAAGTAGCTCGAGACCTGGCTCGGAAGGAACTCTTCGGCGAAGTAGTGGAACTCAGTGGAGACGATGGTTGCGGGTCCGACCATCGACTTCGTTCTCGTATCGATCATGACCACCCATGTCTTCTTCTTCTTGGGTTCTTTGTCCGAGCGGTGGATGATCTTGTGCCAGTGCTCGGACAAGAAGAAGCAGACGACGACGTCGGGGTCGTCGATGCTCACCACGGGAAAATCCAGGGGGAGCCGAGGGAGACACCGGTAGGCGTCGAGTGCCCAGAGCTCGCCGGAGTCGACCGCACCATCCTTCTCCCACGCCATGGCGCCGGCCTGCGTCGACCTCAGGGTCCACGTGGTGATGGTGAAGGCGTGGCGAGAGCGCGCGCACTTGGTGGCCCCAGGGCCTCCGCAGCAGCAGCGGGGGCAAACCAGGACAAACTTCACCGCCGCGCCGCCGTCGGTGGCACTCACGCTTCTGGAGGAATCGGGCAATTCCCTGGTGCTGCGCCGCCTGCGGCGGAGTGGATCCACCGCCACCGGGAGAGGCACGAACCTCAGCTGGGGGTTCTCCTCGCACACGTCGGAGAAGACGATGCCCTCGTGCAGGTCGACCCAGTAAAAGAACCTGTCGGCCACGGCGATCACCTTGTCGGTCACCCAATCCGAAGAAACCTCGCCCTGGACAACAGGACGCACGGTCTTCCACTGCAGCTCGCTGGACCGGAGCTGGTGGAACTCGGCTACCCCACCTTTTCCTTTGATGTTCATCGTCAGATTCGTCGCCACCAGAAACTCCCCGTCGCCACGGCGCAGGATGGCGGTGCTTTTCGGCATCTTCCACCAGAAGTCAGCACTCTCCTTCTCCCCGTCTATGTAGCAAGGTGGGAGAAGCGATAACGACGACGGCAGCCGGCCGTCGGTGCCGGCGCCGGCTCTGTAGACGAAGTAGTCGATCGTGGTACGATGGCGGTGGTAGCCCACGGAAATACGGATAAGGACGGAGTCGCCGTGGGCCGCGACGACGTTGTGGGATATCTCCAGCTTGTCGGACAAGGACAAGCCGCCGTCGAAATCCAAGTCCAGGTGCGACGCTGCCGGGGGCGCGGCGAGACGGAAGGAGGCGCGCACGGGGTGCCCGGTGGAGGTACGAGCGTGCGCCACCGTCTTGCTGTCCGTGATGATCGGGCAGCTGGGGTTCGCCTGCAGCTCCGAATGATCACGTCGTCGTTCGGTGTCTACGAACACCACCCAGCGAGGGTAATCGTCACCGGCGGCAGCCGACGGGTCGGAGGAGGAGGAAGGTTCAGAGGTCTCCATGTGTGGCGGCGGCCCGAGCCCGAGGGTTTGCCTTCGTCAGGAAACGTACGGGAGTCGATCGATCAACAGATCTCTCTTGTTATGTAACAAATCACAACATCTACGCAAAGTTTTTGTTCTTTATTAGGCAAAGGCCTTAATTTGTGTTCGATCCACGGGCCACGGCAACTGTTGGCCAGATTTTTTTAGGCAAATTTACGGACCTATATGTATCTTGCCTAAAAAAGATCTACTATGTGGCCAAAGACTACGGACCAGTTGAGGCCAGCCGGGTGCACACGACACCGGAAAAAATTGAATTCCTTTGTATAATTATATTTTTTTTACCACATGTGCATCCCCGGAAAACGATTTAAATTGGGTTGGGCACCACATGTGCACCCTGGATCCAAATGTTCTGACATGTAAAAACGGATGGATGTACAATCGGGATCAAGTATACTTTGTCAACCTTCCCTAAGAACAAAAACTTTAGGGGTTTGCTATTTCAATTAAGTCGGTCAAATGGTTTCTCCCGGTCTTCTTTTTTGCATTTTTTTTCCTGTTTGTGTGCTCGTGCAGTTCTGGACTTTTTTTTGTTTTCTTTTGTTTGACGGTTGTTTTGAAAAAAATCCTTTAATTTTTTTTTGTAATGGATGTGGTGTGATAATTCACGCCGCAAATGTCTTTTTTGTGCAGACGTATAAATCATAATCATTATTATGGGTGAGCCACCATTTTTTGTCATGTACATAGTTTGTTGCCTTTAGATCTTGTGCCGATGTATGCCTAGTCGTTTATGTGATTGCACGTCGCTATCCAATATCAACTGGTGGTGCATGTGACGCCTTTTCTCGCACCATTGTGCCATTTCACACGCATCTGACTTCCCCTTCTCCCTCTCCTCCCCGACAGAAAAAATGAGTCAATTGCAACTATACACGTAACTGACACCCCGGTCTCCCCCACATCCTCCTCCGCCCCGGACTGTAAAATGGAACCAATTGCAACTTAACATGCAACTGGGTATTTTTTGTTTCAATTGTTTTGTAACCGACATTTAAAATGAATATCCCCTATATGACTCTAAATGGAGCTAGCTACAAAAAGGGTTCGTAACTGAGTGATTATGTGTCCCATTTTTCTGTTGACGTTGTATATAGTTGCAACTCTACATGTTACTGTCATCTCTGTCTCCCCCTCCTCCTCCCCCTCCCTCGGAATGGATGAAAGAGCATCTTCTAATTGACCCTTGTTTTGGTGCTAATGACAACACAATATGTGTTCTAACATGGCTATTAAAGTTGCAGGTTGTATCTAAGATTCTAGCAAAAAGGAAACGATCGAAATGGGCGCTGCGAAAGCTATCCAGCAAGCCTTGCTCCAGACAGCGGTAGTACCGCTGGTGTCAGCGGTAGTACCGCTGCACTGGACTAAGCATTGCTCGGGCCTTGGCTACCGCTAGCGGTACCGCCCGAGCTACCGCCGTTTTCGGCGCTCTGTTGCGCGGTGCGGTACCCCCAGCGGTACCAGAGCGGTACTACCGTTGCACAACGGTACTACCGGCCCTTCCAGCGGTAGTACCGCTGTGTGTTTTTCTACAGGTTCGCAGGCCAGATCTAAGTCGAGGTACCGCTGGCGGTACCGCCGCAGGTACCGCCGTTTTCACCTGTCTGTTTCTCAGAGCGGTACCGGAGCGGTACTACCGGGCTCCACAGCGGTACTACCGGTATCGCCAGCGGTAGTACCGCTGCGTGTTTTTTGCAGGTTCGCAGGACCAGCGCGAAGTCAAGGTGCCGCTGGCGGTACCGCCGGAGGTACCGCCGTTTTCAGCCTTCTGTTTCGCAGAGCGGTACCTCCAGCGGTACCGGAGCGGTACTACCGGGCTCCACAGCGGTACTACCGGTATCGCCAGCGGTAGTACCGCTGCGTGAAGTTGGAGTCGCAGTAATGCGCGTGAAGCGGGCAACGGCTGGATTCAAAGGTCCAGCGGTACTACCGCCGGGTCCAGCGGTAGTACCGCTGCGGAAGTTATTGCTCCAAACGGCCAGATTTGGAAGAGGCTATAAAAGGACCCCTTCACCTACCTTTGAAGACTTGAGCTTCTACACTCTCTCACCTCCATTGATGCAAAGCTAAAAGCTCCAAGCTCTCCCAATCCTCCCACCCAAACTCGTTGACCTTTGGAGGATTGAAGGAGGAAGCCCCGATCTACATCTTCACCGAGCCGTTCTTCATTTCCCCCTCATTCATTTGAGGGAACACTTGCTAGGGCTTCCACTAGGAAACCTAGCCCATTGTTGTACTTACCTATTGTCTTTGTGACAGATTGTAGCTGTTCGGGAGCCCCCAAGCCCTTTGTGGGTCGTGCCCCGAATCGTTGTTGTAAAGGCTCCGGATTCCGCCTCGAAGGATTCCGATAGTGGAAGTGGACCAAACCTTTGTGGTGCGGTTCACCGGAGATTAGGGTGAGGCCTTCGTGGCCGTTGAACCATTGTGTTGGTTCACACCTCTCCAACGAGACGTACTCTCATTTAAGGGAGGAACTCGGGAATACATCCTTGTCGTCTCGTGTCTTCACTTCGGTTACCTCTATCCTTATTTATTGCCTTATTATATCTTGCTTAGTTGCTAGCTTGTCATATAGGAAATTCACCTTAGTTGCATATCTAGTGAATTTACCTTTTGTGTCAAGCCTAATTTGAAAAAGAACTAAAATTTGAATTAGCACCTATTCACCCCCCCTTCTAGGTGTCATACCGATCCTTTCAATTGGTATCAGAGCTAAGGCTCTCTTTTCGGGTTTAACCGCCTAAGAGAAGTATGACACAAAGTGAGGATGAGACCGCAAGGCTTGCCGAGGCTAATGAGTCCCTTAAAAAGGACCAAGCCACCGCGGCATCCATGGCCGATATCAAAGCTTTGGAAACAACTTTGACATCTTCCATGGATGCTAGGTTTAATGAGTTTCGTGACTTGCTCAATAAACTCATTAACAACAAGCCCTCGGATATCATCCCGCTTGAAAAAGCTTCTAACTCCGATGAGGGTGGACCCAAGGAGGATAAAGAGCAAAAAGAGAAGGAGGTGAAAGCAAATGATAAGCCTAAGTCATCTCCCAACTCGCATGAGGAAAAGGAAGAGTATCATGCCGTTCGGGGATGGTAATCTCCCGATCCAATTATCACTACCCGCATAAACCCTTTAGGTCCCCCACCTAAGCTTAATGCTTTAGCTTTTGCTAGTTGGCAACGCTCAATGAAATCTCATGTCAACAGTGCCTCCATCGAGCTTTGGAGGATTATTGAAGAAGGATACATAGTGGAGGATCCAAGCAACATGACCAAGAGAGAGTTCGCCGAAAAGCAACTAAACGCTTCCGCTCTCCATATGATTGAACTCTCCTTGAGCGACAACGACAAGCATCATGTTCTACATGCCACCACCGCCAAAGAAGCTTGGGATTGTCTTGAGCGTGCCTTCCTTGGAAATGAAAGCATGAAGAGAAATAGATATGAATCTTTGAGAAATGCCGCCGAAGGTTTCTACATGCTTGACAACGAGACCCATGAAGAGATGTATGGTAGACTCAAGACTCTTGCCAAAGCCTTTTATGATGTGGGAGCAACATATGTTGATGATGCTTGGGTCAAGAGGAAGTATGAGAATGCTCTCTTGCCCTCGGAGCCAATGGAGTTGAAGTCTATTCAAGGAAGATACAACTACCTTCAATTGTCTTCCCATGAAGTTATGCAAGAATTCCAAGCCTCCAAGGTTGCCACCAAGAATGCCGAAGATAACCGTGCTAGGGCCATGGAAATGAGACAAGGTCCCTCTCTTGCCTTGAAGGCCAAGGTGACTTGCCTAGATGCCAATGATGAAGTTGAAGCTTGTCCCGGCAACATTGCCCCACATGATCTTGAGCAAGCCCTCAATGGTCACATTGCACTTGCCACAAGAGTGTTTTGGAATGACCCGGCTAGTGC
This sequence comes from Poa annua, assembly GCA_026929855.1. NCBI lineage: Eukaryota > Viridiplantae > Streptophyta > Magnoliopsida > Poales > Poaceae > Poa > Poa annua. Next base: position 7,720,222 of record CM049428.1, on the reverse strand, counting down.
TAAAGCTCGTGTTGATCGAGATAACAACACAAGTGGCAAGAAAGAGCTTGCCTCAAGGACAAAGACATGCTACAATTGTCATGACAAGAACCACTACATAAGAGAGTGCCCTTATGAGAACCGTGAGCAAAATGGTGGGAAGCTTATCCCAAAGGATCACTCCAAGTTGATTCAAAAGAAGCCCGCAAGATCAAGAAAGCCTTTCTTCAAGAAGGCACCGAGAATTGTGTTGGTGGCACAAGAGGAATATGCCACAAGTGATTCCGAAGATGAAGATGCACCTAACAAAGAGGTAGCCGCATTGGCTATTGTCTCCACTTCATCATCATCTCTCTTTGAATCCCCCAATGAGAACCTCTCCATCAACACCGCTCGTTGCCTCATGGCTCATGTCACCGAGGTATCATCCCCTTCTCCTAAGACTATACATGATCAATCTAGTCTTGAGATTAAGAAGGAACTAGTAGCCTTCGATACTTTTGTGACTAACTTGCAAGGTGAGGCCAAGGAACATGTTGAGTCTCTCATGAGACAACTATGTGCGGCCGAAGAACTTCTTCAAGAAAAGAGTAAGATTGAGAGAGAGGATTCTCTTACCATTGCTTCCTTGAATGCTTCCATCGCATCCTTAAATAGCTCTCTTGATGAAGAAAGTGAATATAGAACCACTCTAGAGGAAAGACTTGAATCTCTTGATGCTAAAAATGATGAAATCATTAGTAAAATCATTAAGGATAGAGATCATGTTTTTGCCAAATATAAAGTGATTAAAAAGGAGAAAGTTGAACTTGGGGTTGCAAATACTATACTTCTTGAGGATATGGAGAAGCTTGATAAAGCTCACAAGGTCTTGAAAACGACCCACTCCATCCTTGTTAAGTCACATGAGCAACTCCAAACTCAACTCTCTAAAACTTGCTCAACTAGCATAACCATTCTTCCTCGTGTTCATGAAAATGTCATTGAAGAAAATGCTAGGTTAAAGGTGGGTCATGCTAAGACCTCTATTCCTAAAGGTAACGATAAGGGTTTTGCTTATTTGTTTGAGTTAAAACCACACACAGGAAAGGAAGGTCTTGGGTATGTGGCCGAGGCAAAGAAGAAGGTGAGCAACACCAAGGAGAACAAGACCAAGCCCGCACAAGCTAAGACTAACATTGCGAGTGGTAATGCCACTAGGGGCAAGACCACTCGTAGTGACTTTGCGGGGTATAACAATCCCAACTACATTCTTTATGTTGATTATTATGGTGATGTTTATGCAAAATATGTTGGTCCTTATGATGGTTACATTGACTATTCTATTTGGGTTCCTAAGACCCTTGTTGCTAACCGAAAGGGACCCATTGAGAAATGGGTACCTAAATGCAAGAAATGATTTCTTGTAGGACTATGCTTCCGGTGGATCTAAATGGGTGATTGATAGTGGATGCACTAGTCATATGACCGGAAGCAAGGAGATCATGACGGAGTTGAGACCAAATTTAAATCACTCAACCGTCTCTTATGGTGACAAGTCCAAAGCCGAGGTAAAGAGTCTTGGCAAGGTGGTAGTTGCAAGGGATATCACCCTTGTAAATGTCATGCTTGTTGAGTCTCTAGGTTACAATCTTATGTCCGTTCGTGCTCTTAATAAGATGAACTTTGATGTCTATTTTACTCTTGATATGGTGGTACTCTTGAGGAGCAAGACTCTAAAGGTCATGTTCGTTGGGCATGTTGAAAATGAGTTGTTTGTGGTAGACTTTTCGGGGTCAACCAACACTCAAGCAATATGCCTATTCGGAAAGGCCGACGTGGGGTGGTTGTGGCATCGCCGCTTGTCCCACGTTAATATGAGAACTTTGCAAAGTCTCCACAAGGGTGGCCACATTCTTGGACTAAATGAGAATGTTTCTTTTTCTAGAGATCGTCTTTGTAGGGCTTGTGTTGAAGGAAAGATGCATGATTCTCCCCACCCAAGCAAGACCATCATCTCATCATCAAGGGTATTGGAACTTCTTCATGTTGATCTTTTTGGTGCCGTACCTCAACCTAGCCTTGGTGGGAAGAAATATTGTTTGGTGATTGTCGATGACTATTCAAGATTCACTTGGGTTTTCTTCTTCAAGACGAAGGATGAAACTCAACAAACCATCATCGATTTCTCCAATGAAGTTCAACGTCAACACAATCTTCCCATATTGGCCATTAGAAGTGACAATGGCTCCGAGTTCAAGAACTACACCCTAAATGAGTTTCTTAGCGACGAGGGAATTCGACATCAATACTCCGCCGCATATACTCCTCAACAAAACGGTGTAGCCGAGAGGAAGAATCGGACTCTTATGGATATGGCTAGGTCCATGTTGGCGGAGTTTAAGTCTCCACTCTTCTTGTGGGCCGAAGCTATCTCCACGGCGTGTCACTCCTCCAACCGGTTATTCTTTCGCAAAGGGAAGAAGGAAACTCCATATGAAATGCTTACCGGCAACAAGCCCAACATCTCCTACTATCGAGTCTTCGGTTGTAAGTGTTTCTACAAAATCAAAGGTGTACATCTTTCTAAGTTTGAAGTTAAAGCCTTAGAAGGTGTTCTTGTTGGGTATGGTGCAAACTCTCACACTTATAGAGTCTATGACAAATCCTTAGGGAGAGTTGTAGAATCTTGTAGTGTGAGGTTTGATGAGAATGACGGCTCCCAAGTGGCGCAATTTCATGTTTGTGATGTAGATAACGAGGAACCTCAAGATGCAATACAAAGAATGGGTGTTGGATTTCATCGCCCCATCGAGATTCATCATGAGCCTCCTCAAGGAAGTACAAGCTCCACTCAAGTGGAGATTCCATCATCACAAGTTGAAATGGCACCCTCTATGGAAGCAAATGAGACACCTATCCAAGAACAAGATCAAGCTCCTCCTCAAGTTGACCAAGAGATCTCACAAGATTCAAGAACTCCTATTCTCAACCCTAGTCAAGATCAAGAGCAAGAGCATCCATCTTCTCCCATCATTGAAAATGTGCAACAAGATGGCAATGCTCATCACGACGGTCAAGACGGGGACTCAAATGATCTAGGTGATCAATCCGAAATCCCACGCAACAATGGGGATATCGAAACCCGTCGTCAAGCAAGAGTCAAGAGAAATTTGGAAATCAAGTGTCACAAGATTGAAGCCATCATTGGTGATGTATCTCGCAAGGTTTCCACAAGAAGTCAATTGGCAAGCTTTAGTGAACATCAAGCTCATATCTCTATGATTGAACCAAAGAAGGTGTTTGAAGCACTTGAAGATCCGGATTGGTTGGAAGCCATGCATGAAGAACTCAACAACTTCAAGCGCAACAAAGTATGGAATCTAGTAGAAAAGCCAAAAGATTGCCGCAATGTTATTGGCACCAAGTGGATATTCAAGAACAAGCAAGATGAGCATGGAATGGTTGTAAGGAACAAGGCGAGATTGGTAGCTCAAGGGTTCTCTCAAGTTGAAGGCATTGATTTTGGAGAGACCTATGCTCCCGTGGCTCGTCTTGAGTCCATCCGTATCCTACTTGCCTATGCATCTCATTTTAATTTTAAGTTGCAACAAATGGATGTGAAGAGTGCATTTCTTAATGGTCCCTTAAAGGAGTTGGTATATGTAAAACAACCACCGGGATTTGAGGATCCACACTTCCCAAACCATGTCTACAAGCTTGATAAGGCCCTCTATGGTCTCAAACAAGCACCTCGAGCTTGGTATGAGCACCTAAGAGAGCTATTGCTAGACCGTGGTTTTGAAGTGGGGCAAATCGATCCCACTCTCTTCACAAAGAGGGTAAAAGGGTAGCTTTTCATATGTCAACTTTATGTTGATGATATTATCTTTGGCTCATCTAACAAAGCTTTTAATGATGAATTTTCAAAGCTTATGACCGATAGGTTCGAGATGTCCATGATGGGAGAGTTGAAATTCTTTCTTGGTTTTGAAATCAAGCAATTAAGTGGAGGGACTTTCATCTCTCAAGCCAAATACATCCAAGATATGCTCAAGAGGTTCAAGATGCAAGATGCAAAAGAGAAGAGGTTTCCTATGGACACCAAATGCCATCTTGAACTTAGTCCAAAGGGTAAAGATGTCGATCAAAAACTCTATCGCTCTATGATTGGTTCTTTGCTTTATCTTTGTGCATCTAGACTCGATATTGTGTTGAGTGTAGGAGTGTGTGCAAGGTATCAAGCGGCTCCTAAAGAAAGTCACTTGATAGCGGTGAATCGAATCTTCCGATATTTGGTTTATACCCCAAGGTTTGGGTTGTGGTATCCTAGGGGGTCCAACTTCTCTCTTGCCGGTTACACGGATTCGGATTGGGCCGGTTGCAAGGATGATAGGAAGTCAACCTCCGGTGCATGTCAATTCCTTGGGAAGTCATTGGTGAGTTGGTCCTCCAAGAAGCAAAATTGCATTTCACTATCCACCACCGAAGCCGAATATGTGGCGGCCGCTAGTGCTTGCACTCAGTTGTTATGGATGAGGCAAACTTTAAAGGAATACGGTGTACTTTGTGACAAAGTGCCTCTTTTGTGTGACAATGAAAGTGCTATCAAGATTGGTCACAACCCGGTGGAGCACTCAAGAACGAAGCATATTGAGATTCGCTATCATTTTATTCGAGATCACATCAACCGGGGTGACATTGAGCTTGGTTATATTCCCACGAAGATTCAACTCGCCGACATGTTCACGAAGCCACTTGATGAAGCGAGGTTCACATTTTTGAGGCATGAGCTAAATATCGTGGATTCTAGGAGCGTTGGTTGACTACCTTGCATGCACACCTCTATCTTAGCTATATTTGTTCTAGGTGTAGGCATGGATATAGGGGGAGTGCGGTCCTAATCCATTGGACTATCCCTCCCCCCATTATGCCGATAGCAAGTGTTCTTTTACCTCTATATTCATTCTTATGTCTAAATGAGCTAAAATGACGAGTATTGGTTATGTACCCAAGATATATCTTCGCGGTGACATGCCATACACTCCAACATGGTGGCCTCGGCCACCGCCCTCTTCTCCTTGTAAGAAGAGTTGGTTTTTCATGACCTTTTCGTGGATTTCTTTTGCCTCATCTTGGTCTTGTGGGAAACACACTCATTTTGGTCTTCTTGACTTTCATGCGTTTTGCAAAGTGCGTGTGAAGTACCACTCTCAGTTTGAGTTTCTATCCTAAGCCCTCACTTACTTCCCTAAAGCCCTTCTACCTCTAAATGCTTTGTTTCATGATCTTGGTTGTGTGGATGGTCGGAACCGGCGTGAAAAACGCGTTGTGGGCATCGTTTTGAGCCACAACATTTTTTCCCCAGGCGCCGGTACTACCGGTCGCCCTAGCGGTACTACCGCTGCGTCGCACCAAGCGGTACTACCGCTGTATACAGCGGTACTACCGGGCGCAGCGGCAGTTTCGCTCGGACGCCCGACAGAACCGGGGCGGTACTACCGCTGGACCGAGCGGTACTACCGCCGCGGGAGATCTGGACTTAAGGGCACGGGGCTGGGCGGTTTGAGAGTGCATCCTCTCACTTTCCCCCAACCCCATCTCCTTCTCCTCCACATCCCCGCCGCCGCCGGCCACTCCACCGTCGGGAAGAGCCCTTCCCCGGCCTAGGACCTTGTGCTCCTCGCTCCGGGAGGCCTCTAGCTTCTCTCCTCCTCCTCGATCCTTCACCATGAGCTCCGGTAAGCCAAATCCCTCTCTCTCATCTAGTTGATGGATAGAGATGATATTAGTGCTTTTCTTTCGGATGTGTGGTGAATGAGTTGGTAGAGATGCTTCTTTATGGATTAAGAACCTTGTGTAGAAGTTTCATGGAAAGTTATAGGCTAGATTTAAAGTTCCCATCTTAGATTTGTTGGAGCAATCCTAGTTAGGTCTAATGCTTGTCTTAAGCCTTACATCTACTCATTGTTGCACCTTCAAACCCAAATGTGGTACTTTACCTCTAGATTTACTCTTCCTAGAATTTTGTACACTCGTGTTCTTCGTTCATAATTCATGAAATTTATGCATTCTCATCTATATGCTTTCCATCTCTTGCTATTCACAGGTAGTGGTCGTACCAAGTCCGTTGCGAGTAGGAAGAAGCAAAGGACCGCTTCCACTGATGAACAAGATGCCTTTGATGGATTGCAGCGCCGAAAGTTCCCGGCATCATCAAAGTCCCTTCCCAAGCGCCCGAAAACAGCTAGTCAACTCAGTGAGCCCGAGTTTGTGGCAAAGCGAGCTGTGGATTTCTATGTGATTGATCGTATGGATCAAATACCCTCCGTTCGCGGCAACAATCCCTTCTTCCACAACACCTTCCAAGAAGAGTGCTATCGGGAAATCCTTTTGAAGAAACCAAAGGACAACACCGTGATCCAACACCACATCAACGTTGAGTTCATGAGGTCCAAGCCCAACTACTTTGGTGAAGCTTTGGAAATCTGTGAGGAATTTGACCTCTTTCACATCATGGAGCTTGAGCAAGACTATGATGAGGAGATTGTGGCTCAGTTCTTAGCCACCGTGCACATGGGCAATGAGACAACAAGAAGAATCAAGAGGATGACTAAAGAGAAAGTGTTTGAAGCCACTTCGGAAGATATTGCCGAGTCCCTCAACTATCAAGAGTTCGGCCCTTTTCCTCCGGAAGAGTTTGATGAGACTCACTTCCGTGTTCACTTCCAAGGAGGAAGTGCATTTGGTGTTGAGAAGCTTGCTCCCCTCTACAACCCGGATAGTGCGGATAAGTGGAAGTATGGAGATTCCAAAGGCCTATACCCCACTTGGGACATCATGCACCGCATCTACCGTGAGACAATCAATCCAAAAGTAGGCAACATTGATGAAATCCATGGCATCTTCTAATTGACCCTTGTTTTGGTGCTAATGACAACACAATATGTGTTCTAACATGGCTATTAAAGTTGCAGGTTGTATCTAAGATTCTAGCAAAAAGGAAACGATCGAAACGGGCGCTGCGAAAGCTATCCAGCAAGCCTTGCTCCAGGCAGCGGTAGTACCGCTGGTGTCAGCGGTAGTACCGCTGCACTGGACTAAGCATTGCTCGGGCCTTGGCTACCGCTGGCGGTACCGCCCGAGCTACCGCCGTTTTCGGCGCTCTGTTGCGCGGTGCGGTACCCCCAGCGGTACCAGAGCGGTACTACCGTTGCACAGCGGTACTACCGGCCCTTCCAGCGGTAGTACCGCTGTGTGTTTTTCTACAGGTTCGCAGGCCAGCTCTAAGTCGAGGTACCGCTGGCGGTACCGCCGCAGGTACCGCCGTTTTCACCTGTCTGTTTCTCAGAGCGGTACCTCCAGCGGTACCGGAGCGGTACTACCGGGCTCCACAGCGGTTTTCAGCCTTCTGTTTCTCAGAGCGGTACCTCCAGCGGTACCGGAGCGGTACTACCGGGCTCCACAGCGGTACTACCGGTATCGCCAGCGGTAGTACCGCTGCGTGAAGTTGGAGTCGCAGTAATGCGCGTGAAGCGGGCAACGGCTGGATTCAAAGGTCCAGCGGTACTACCGCCGGGTCCAGCGGTAGTACCGCTGCGGAAGTTATTGCTCCAAACGGCCAGATTTGGAAGAGGCTATAAAAGGACCCCTTCACCTACCTTTGAAGACTTGAGCTTCTACACTCTCTCACCTCCATTGATGCAAAGCTAAAAGCTCCAAGCTCTCCCAATCCTCCCACCCAAACTCGTTGACCTTTGGAGGATTGAAGGAGGAAGCCCCGATCTACATCTTCACCGAGCCGTTCTTCATTTCCCCCTCATTCATTTGAGGGAACACTTGCTAGGGCTTCCACTAGGAAACCTAGCCCATTGTTGTACTTACCTATTGTCTTTGTGACAGATTGTAGCTGTTCGGGAGCCCCCAAGCCCTTTGTGGGTCGTGCCCCGAATCGTTGTTGTAAAGGCTCCGGATTCCGCCTCGAAGGATTCCGATAGTGGAAGTGGACCAAACCTTTGTGGTGCGGTTCACCGGAGATTAGGGTGAGGCCTTCGTGGCCGTTGAACCATTGTGTTGGTTCACACCTCTCCAACGAGACGTACTCTCATTTAAGGGAGGAACTCGGGAATACATCCTTGTCGTCTCGTGTCTTCACTTCGGTTACCTCTATCCTTATTTATTGCCTTATTATATCTTGCTTAGTTGCTAGCTTGTCATATAGGAAATTCACCTTAGTTGCATATCTAGTGAATTTACCTTTTGTGTCAAGCCTAATTTGAAAAAGAACTAAAATTTGAATTAGCACCTATTCACCCCCCCCTTCTAGGTGTCATACCGATCCTTTCAATGGAGTCAGTTGCAACTCAACACACAATTGGAGTTTTTTGTTTCAAATTTACGGTTTTTTGTAACTGACATTTCAAATGAACCTCCCCCATGACTCTAGATGGCGTCAGTTGCAAATAGGGGGTTGAAACTGAGTGATTTCGTGGCTCATTTTTCTGTTGTCGTTGTATATAGTTGCAACTCTACATTTAACTGACATCCATGTCTCCCACTCCTCCTCCCCCCTCCCTCATTGAGTTGCAACTCGACACGCAACTGATATTTCGAAGGAACCTCCTAAACTATAGAGGGACTCAGTTGCAACTCATGGTGTAACTGAGGATTGTGATCCATGGTCGTCGTTTCTTTTGTCTTTAGTTGCAACTCGACATGCAAAAAACAGGTCTAATGCTTGTCTTAAGCCTTACATCTACTCATTGTTGCACCTTCAAATCCAAATGTGGTACTTTACCTCTAGATTTACTCTTCCTAGAATTTTGTACACTCGTGTTCTTCGTTCATAATTCATGAAATTTATGCATTCTCATCTATATGCTTTCCATCTCTTGCTATTCACAGGTAGTGGTCGTACCAAGTCCGTTGCGAGTAGGAAGAAGCAAAGGACCGCTTCCACTGATGAACAAGATGCCCTTGATGGATTGCAGCGCCGAAAGTTCCCGGCATCATCAAAGTCCCTTCCCAAGCGCCCGAAAACAGCTAGTCAACTCAGTGAGCCCGAGTTTGTGGCAAAGCGAGCTGTGGATTTCTATGTGATTGATCGTATGGATCAAATACCCTCCGTTCGCGGCAACAATCCCTTCTTCCACAACACCTTCCAAGAAGAGTGCTACCGGGAAATCCTTTTGAAGAAACCAAAGGACAACACCGTGATCCAACACCACATCAACGTTGAGTTCATGAGGTCCAAGCCCAACTACTTTGGTGAAGCTTTGGAAATCTGTGAGGAATTTGACCTCTTTCACATCATGGAGCTTGAGCAAGACTATGATGAGGAGATTGTGGCTCAGTTCTTAGCCACCGTGCACATGGGCAATGAGACAACAAGAATAATCAAGAGGATGACTAAAGAGAAAGTGTTTGAAGCCACTTCGGAAGATATTGCCGAGTCCCTCAACTATCAAGAGTTCGGCCCTTTTCCTCCGGAAGAGTTTGATGAGACTCACTTCCGTGTTCACTTCCAAGGAGGAAGTGCATTTGGTGTTGAGAAGCTTGCTCCCCTCTACAACCCGGATAGTGCGGATAAGTGGAAGTATGGAGATTCCAAAGGCCTATACCCCACTTGGGACATCATGCACCGCATCTACCGTGAGACAATCAATCCAAAAGTAGGCAACATTGATAAAATCCATGGCATCTTCTAATTGACCCTTGTTTTGGTGCTAATGACAACACAATATGTGTTCTAACATGGCTATTAAAGTTGCAGGTTGTATCTAAGATTCTAGCAAAAAGGAAACGATCGAAACGGGCGCTGCGAAAGCTATCCAGCAAGCCTTGCTCCAGGCAGCGGTAGTACCGCTGGTGTCAGCGGTAGTACCGCTGCACTGGACTAAGCATTGCTCGGGCCTTGGCTACCGCTGGCGGTACCGCCCGAGCTACCGCCGTTTTCGGCGCTCTGTTGCGCGGTGCGGTACCCCCAGCGGTACCAGAGCGGTACTACCGTTGCACAGCGGTACTACCGGCCCTTCCAGCGGTAGTACCGCTGTGTGTTTTTCTACAGGTTCGCAGGCCAGCTCTAAGTCGAGGTACCGCTGGCGGTACCGCCGCAGGTACCGCCGTTTTCACCTGTCTGTTTCTCAGAGCGGTACCTCCAGCGGTACCGGAGCGGTACTACCGGGCTCCACAGCGGTTTTCAGCCTTCTGTTTCTCAGAGCGGTACCTCCAGCGGTACCGGAGCGGTACTACCGGGCTCCACAGCGGTACTACCGGTATCGCCAGCGGTAGTACCGCTGCGTGAAGTTGGAGTCGCAGTAATGCGCGTGAAGCGGGCAACGGCTGGATTCAAAGGTCCAGCGGTACTACCGCCGGGTCCAGCGGTAGTACCGCTGCGGAAGTTATTGCTCCAAACGGCCAGATTTGGAAGAGGCTATAAAAGGACCCCTTCACCTACCTTTGAAGACTTGAGCTTCTACACTCTCTCACCTCCATTGATGCAAAGCTAAAAGCTCCAAGCTCTCCCAATCCTCCCACCCAAACTCGTTGACCTTTGGAGGATTGAAGGAGGAAGCCCCGATCTACATCTTCACCGAGCCGTTCTTCATTTCCCCCTCATTCATTTGAGGGAACACTTGCTAGGGCTTCCACTAGGAAACCTAGCCCATTGTTGTACTTACCTATTGTCTTTGTGACAGATTGTAGCTGTTCGGGAGCCCCCAAGCCCTTTGTGGGTCGTGCCCCGAATCGTTGTTGTAAAGGCTCCGGATTCCGCCTCGAAGGATTCCGATAGTGGAAGTGGACCAAACCTTTGTGGTGCGGTTCACCGGAGATTAGGGTGAGGCCTTCGTGGCCGTTGAACCATTGTGTTGGTTCACACCTCTCCAACGAGACGTACTCTCATTTAAGGGAGGAACTCGGGAATACATCCTTGTCGTCTCGTGTCTTCACTTCGGTTACCTCTATCCTTATTTATTGCCTTATTATATCTTGCTTAGTTGCTAGCTTGTCATATAGGAAATTCACCTTAGTTGCATATCTAGTGAATTTACCTTTTGTGTCAAGCCTAATTTGAAAAAGAACTAAAATTTGAATTAGCACCTATTCACCCCCCCTTCTAGGTGTCATACCGATCCTTTCAATGGAGTCAGTTGCAACTCAACACACAATTGGAGTTTTTTGTTTCAAATTTACGGTTTTTTGTAACTGACATTTCAAATGAACCTCCCCCATGACTCTAGATGGCGTCAGTTGCAAATAGGGGGTTGAAACTGAGTGATTTCGTGGCTCATTTTTCTGTTGTCGTTGTATATAGTTGCAACTCTACATTTAACTGACATCCATGTCTCCCACTCCTCCTCCCCCCTCCCTCATTGAGTTGCAACTCGACACACAACTGATATTTCGAAGGAACCTCCTAAACTATAGAGGGACTCAGTTGCAACTCATGGTGTAACTGAGGATTGTGATCCATGGTCGTCGTTTCTTTTGTCTTTAGTTGCAACTCGACATGCAAAAAACAGGTCTAATGCTTGTCTTAAGCCTTACATCTACTCATTGTTGCACCTTCAAATCCAAATGTGGTACTTTACCTCTAGATTTACTCTTCCTAGAATTTTATACACTCGTGTTCTTCGTTCATAATTCATGAAATTTATGCATTCTCATCTATATGCTTTCCATCTCTTGCTATTCACAGGTAGTGGTCGTACCAAGTCCGTTGCGAGTAGGAAGAAGCAAAGGACCGCTTCCACTGATGAACAAGATGCCTTTGATGGATTGCAGCGCCGAAAGTTCCCGGCATCATCAAAGTCCCTTCCCAAGCGCCCGAAAACAGCTAGTCAACTCAGTGAGCCCGAGTTTGTGGCAAAGCGAGCTGTGGATTTCTATGTGATTGATCGTATGGATCAAATACCCTCCGTTCGCGGCAACAATCCCTTCTTCCACAACACCTTCCAAGAAGAGTGCTATCGGGAAATCCTTTTGAAGAAACCAAAGGACAACACCGTGATCCAACACCACATCAACGTTGAGTTCATGAGGTCCAAGCCCAACTACTTTGGTGAAGCTTTGGAAATCTGTGAGGAATTTGACCTCTTTCACATCATGGAGCTTGAGCAAGACTATGATGAGGAGATTGTGGCTCAGTTCTTAGCCACCGTGCACATGGGCAATGAGACAACAAGAAGAATCAAGAGGATGACTAAAGAGAAAGTGTTTGAAGCCACTTCGGAAGATATTGCCGAGTCCCTCAACTATCAAGAGTTCGGCCCTTTTCCTCCGGAAGAGTTTGATGAGACTCACTTCCGTGTTCACTTCCAAGGAGGAAGTGCATTTGGTGTTGAGAAGCTTGCTCCCCTCTACAACCCGGATAGTGCGGATAAGTGGAAGTATGGAGATTCCAAAGGCCTATACCCCACTTGGGACATCATGCACCGCATCTACCGTGAGACAATCAATCCAAAAGTAGGCAACATTGATGAAATCCATGGCATCTTCTAATTGACCCTTGTTTTGGTGCTAATGACAACACAATATGTGTTCTAACATGGCTATTAAAGTTGCAGGTTGTATCTAAGATTCTAGCAAAAAGGAAACGATCGAAACGGGCGCTGCGAAAGCTATCCAGCAAGCCTTGCTCCAGGCAGCGGTAGTACCGCTGGTGTCAGCGGTAGTACCGCTGCACTGGACTAAGCATTGCTCGGGCCTTGGCTACCGCTGGCGGTACCGCCCGAGCTACCGCCGTTTTCGGCGCTCTGTTGCGCGGTGCGGTACCCCCAGCGGTACCAGAGCGGTACTACCGTTGCACAGCGGTACTACCGGCCCTTCCAGCGGTAGTACCGCTGTGTGTTTTTCTACAGGTTCGCAGGCCAGCTCTAAGTCGAGGTACCGCTGGCGGTACCGCCGCAGGTACCGCCGTTTTCACCTGTCTGTTTCTCAGAGCGGTACCTCCAGCGGTACCGGAGCGGTACTACCGGGCTCCACAGCGGTTTTCAGCCTTCTGTTTTTCAGAGCGGTACCTCCAGCGGTACCGGAGCGGTACTACCGGGCTCCACAGCGGTACTACCGGTATCGCCAGCGGTAGTACCGCTGCGTGAAGTTGGAGTCGCAGTAATGCGCGTGAAGCGGGCAACGGCTGGATTCAAAGGTCCAGCGGTACTACCGCCGGGTCCAGCGGTAGTACCGCTGCGGAAGTTATTGCTCCAAACGGCCAGATTTGGAAGAGGCTATAAAAGGACCCCTTCACCTACCTTTGAAGACTTGAGCTTCTACACTCTCTCACCTCCATTGATGCAAAGCTAAAAGCTCCAAGCTCTCCCAATCCTCCCACCCAAACTCGTTGACCTTTGGAGGATTGAAGGAGGAAGCCCCGATCTACATCTTCACCGAGCCGTTCTTCATTTCCCCCTCATTCATTTGAGGGAACACTTGCTAGGGCTTCCACTAGGAAACCTAGCCCATTGTTGTACTTACCTATTGTCTTTGTGACAGATTGTAGCTGTTCGGGAGCCCCCAAGCCCTTTGTGGGTCGTGCCCCGAATCGTTGTTGTAAAGGCTCCGGATTCCGCCTCGAAGGATTCCGATAGTGGAAGTGGACCAAACCTTTGTGGTGCGGTTCACCGGAGATTAGGGTGAGGCCTTCGTGGCCGTTGAACCATTGTGTTGGTTCACACCTCTCCAACGAGACGTACTCTCATTTAAGGGAGGAACTCGGGAATACATCCTTGTCGTCTCGTGTCTTCACTTCGGTTACCTCTATCCTTATTTATTGCCTTATTATATCTTGCTTAGTTGCTAGCTTGTCATATAGGAAATTCACCTTAGTTGCATATCTAGTGAATTTACCTTTTGTGTCAAGCCTAATTTGAAAAAGAACTAAAATTTGAATTAGCACCTATTCACCCCCCCCCCCCTTCTAGGTGTCATACCGATCCTTTCAATGGAGTCAGTTGTAACTCAACACACAATTGGAGTTTTTTGTTTCAAATTTACGGTTTTTTGTAACTGACATTTCAAATGAACCTCCCCCATGACTCTAGATGGCGTCAGTTGCAAATAGGGGGTTGAAACTGAGTGATTTCGTGGCTCATTTTTCTGTTGTCGTTGTATATAGTTGCAACTCTACATTTAACTGACATCCATGTCTCCCACTCCTCCTCCCCCCTCCCTCATTGAGTTGCAACTCGACACGCAACTGATATTTCGAAGGAACCTCCTAAACTATAGAGGGACTCAGTTGCAACTCATGGTGTAACTGAGGATTGTGATCCATGGTCGTCGTTTCTTTTGTCTTTAGTTGCAACTCGACATGCAAAAAACATCCTCTCGTCTACAGATAGTCAGTTGCAAATCATCACGCAACTGGTATTTTGTCTCGATTATAAGAGAGTCAGTTGCAATTAGGGTTGCAAATCATCACGCAACTGGTATCACGCAACTGGGTCGTTTTTTTTTGAGTAGCAACTGACATCCCAAACTATAGCGGAAGTCAGTTGCAACTAGGGTTGTAACTGAGGACCGTGGTCATTGGTTGTTGTCTTTTTTTAATCTTCAATTGCAACTCGACACGCAACTGACATCGTAGTGCCGACGCCCATCCTGGGTAGCTCCAATGATATTGGACAAGAGTAGGAGCAGCTGGCACTCGGCAGCACGCCGACACCGGTGCCCGCTCAGGCATGGCAGAACGTGGATGGGAGGAGTGTGACATGTTAGACATGAGGTGGGTGCACGACCCGGCGGGCTACCCGCTGTACGAGGCGGCTGAGTGCCCGTACCTCAACGGCCAGCTGACGTGTCGGAGGAACGGCCGCCCGAACACTAGCTACGAGCAGTGGCGGTGCCATCTCAGATGGAGCGCAACGGGTACAACAATATTATGTACTTTTGTATTTTGATTTATTTGTAATTTGTACAACCGTATTACATACATCTAGTTCTGATATTATATACTCCCAGTTTCTGATAGTATTTACATTATTTCCTGTGTAATTATACTATCTGGATATATTTACTTTTTGTATACAATAATATTATGTATTCTTAATTTTAATACTCCCTCCGATCCATATTAGTGGGCATAGCTTTGTCTAAATTCATATGTATCTAGTTAAGTATTTAGACTACATACATGTGTATCTAGACAAAGTTGTGCCCACTAATATGGATCGGGGGAGTAGCATATGTTCTCAGTTCATAATAATATGTACATAGTCGTACTAAGTGGATCAGTTATGTAGTACTACACGTCGCCGGCCGGCCGTACGTGCTCGCACGCGCTGATCGGGTCACGCAAATGGAACACGGGTGCGCAGCTGGTGCTTGCTCTGTGAATGGATCGATTCGTACGCGCAAAGGCTGGCTTTCTATCGCGCGGCGCGCGAGATAACGGGGCTTCATTTTGATCAACCGCGATAGTTAGCTGGGAAAATACTTATTTCCTAGCTAGCTGATCCATAGAGACCCCCAAAACTTTACCTAAACCTCGTAGAACCAAGCTTTGACGGCGCTTGGCTACGGATTAATCAACATTTGCCATGAACCAAGCTTACCACGTGAGAGACCTGCAAAACTGTGTGACAACAATGTTCAACACGGGTTGAACGGCGAAACTGGGTGAATGGCGTGGCAGCGAAGTTGGCATAATTGCACAGACGACAATGTCAAAGCACATGCAAAACAACAAGATTGACACTTAGATCACCGCAATGTGGAGCGGATAGATATCCAACGAAGTTGGCAGCAGGTTTTGCAACTCAATCTTGCTCGTATATATTGGTTCTCTCGAACATTGTCTTATGATAGTAGTCTTTACTATTCAAGCCGGGACCTATGAAGTCTTAGATCACCGCAATGTCGGGACCTATGAAGTCTTTACTATTCAAGTAGGACATTGAGAATCTATCAGTCCTATCCGTGTTCTACTCATAGTAGTCTCAACAGTTGGGGCCTCTTGTGTCCGACTCAGGTGCCTCCGCAGCAACATCAGGTCTAGGTGCTCAACTAGATCATCTTGTAGCTAGTGACGAAAATGATCTATAACTATCAGCCTCTGGATTCAGAACATTTTTTCCTTACACGTACCTTACTATGTTTGTATCTACTACAATTAACTTTTGTGCACTCTATAAGACATATTCCCATGTTCAGAGACGCCATTAAACAAGTAACATCATCACAAAATGTTTAGCTGATAGCATATCAGAGGATGTAGATAGTCATACTACAACTGATTGAGGTTTTACTATAGCGACGAGGACGAGGAAGAGGAGGACTCGCCGTTCCAGCGCACTCTGCAGCAGAGCAGGTGGTGGGACGACGCTGGACGCTGGTGACGTCGGCGCAGGCCCGAGCAACCGGCGGAAGGACGACGATGGCTCGGATGACAACGGCGTCGCCGGTGACTACAGCCAGCCGATCGTGGCTAGTCTCGACCTGCTCAACTAGGCGCAGTTTTAAGTTTTTATTTATGTTTTAGTTTAATTTTTTGCAATGTAATTGGCGAGTTTGCCTAATATGAATGAAATCGCCATTGTTTGCACCAAATATTAAATGAAATCGTCACTTTTTCTACCCGCCATTTTTTAAAACGCATGGGCCCAAACTTGGGCTGGGGAAACGCGCCCCCACAGGTTTCAAATTAGGGTCCGCCGCGGTGGCCCCAAAACAACGACTGGAGATGCCCTAAGAAGCATATAACATTATTCTAATGGTAAATTTTAAGCCATGTTCTGTTTTACAGGAGTGCAATTATGGTAAATCTGTAGCGGATGAAATCTTCAATGCCACAACCAGTCAGAGTACATGTACAACTCTGGTCACTGTTCTCCTTATCGTCACACCATAGAAGACCTGATTAAAGAATTTCACAATTTTGGCAAAAAAAAAAGAAGGTTGTGGCTATACACTAGATTTTGGTTCTACGTTACATGATACACAATGAAGCCCAACTTGCTACTACTTTGGATTATGAATACTTATGGTTAAGATGGTTAAAATTATGATACATAATGAATCTCCTGTTACTACTTGGATTATTAATAGTCATGGCTAAGTGCTAAATTTACTCGCTGGCATTCGAGTTTTCTGACAGTCATGGTTACGAGTGACCTTTAATTGTGTGCTAAAATATGGTTCACCAATTTGGTTCCACTTTTGATCGAAGTTGGAACTAAAAACATAGGGTATTTGAGAGGAAGCACATGTATGCATTTTGTTTAAATCTATATGTTATATTCAAACAAAACTAATTTGACCATCCGTAGCAACGAACGGGCATTCAACTAGTAATAGTAAAGATAAGAGATTATCTCTTGTCATATTATGCCTCAACATAATTTTAAAAGATCTGATTATTAAAGATAGGAGTAAAAAAATAAGCCATTGTATATCATATTTTCTCGTCATGTCTAAATTACGTGTCAGATTAATATAAGACGGTCTTTAGTTTTTCCATCCATCTCTTAAGAAATCCAGCCAGGTCGGACCAAGCTGCAACGGTCACACGTGGAGAAAAAAAAAGTTAATTCCGGATGGTGTTCGAAGTCGAAGAGAAAACGGAGAAAGCGCTTTAAGATACGCGCCAGCACGATAGACGCCCGCCCACCTATTCTCTTCTCTTCTGTTCCGACGCCGGAGCCGGAGCCCAGCTCGCGCCGGGGTCGATCGAATTCGCCGACTCCGACCACCGCCGCGCTCGCCGGAGGGCGCCATGTCGCGCTCCCTGAGCCTGAACATGAGGTCGGCCTCGCGCCGCGACCTGCCGCCTCCCCAGAAGGTGACGGATCCCTCCCTCCCTCCCCGTTCCCCAGCCCACCTCTGTCTCTGCTTCTGGCCCCGCAGGCGCGCGCCCTGTGTCTGCGCGCGTACATTGGGAGCGAGTGAGAGCGCGCGACTCGCGGGATTCGTCAGAGAGGCGCGCGCGGCTTGGATCTCGGGGGCGTGCGGCGCCGCGGAGGAGCCGCCTCCCTCCCATTGTCGATTTTTGTTCGAATTAGGGTTCAGCACCGATTCGTGCTCGGTTTCTCGGTTATGCGAGAGGATAGTACAATTTAATCGTCGACGGTCAGAAGTTTCTGTAATCATGTGATTTTTTTTCTTCTTCTTCCAGACAATTGAAAGGCTTGCGAATATGGTGGAGGGGGGAAATTACTACGAAGCACAGCAGATGTACAAGTCTACCAGTGCAAGGTACTCTCGCGAACACGATTGGTGGTTGATTCCCTTCAAGCCTTTAACCTTTCACTATTTCAAGTTTCGTCCACCTTACTGAGTTCTCGTCCTTGTATCTGGATATGGCATGACATGAAGAGGCTCAGAGCACAATAATTATTTCGCAGAGTAATCATGTAACTGTAGCTTCAGGATGCATATTGTACATAAAATTAACAACAAAAAAACTTGAGTGCGTGTGTGTGTGGTGAACAAGAACCGAAGATCAAGTCACTGTTTTAACTTGCTTTCGGTTCATTACATGCAGATACATTACTTGTCAAAAGTATTCGGAAGGCATGGACATTCTTCAGTCAGGAGCTTCAGTCCAGTTGAAGCATGGGCAGGTTCACTCTTTGCTATTCTACGTTGTCGTAGTCTATGAAATTAAATGACAGGATGACACTTCAAATGTTATTTTCTTATCTATTGGTCGAAGATCTCCATCTCATTTTTGTCATCACCAATATCAGGTAACTTGTGGTGCTGAACTCGCTGTGCTTTTCGTGGATACTCTTGTCAAAGGACAACTTCCTTATAATGAAGAAACATTCGGTATGTTTTTTCTTACTTTGCATTTGTAATTCTCCTACTGGGTCAACTAGTGTCACTAATTTGCCTTCAGAAAATAATATATCTTCCTTTTGCCGCTCAAAGTCAGCTGAATGAAGCATTACTTTTGTAATTTCTAAATATTTACCAAACTCTATCCCTCCAATGAAATGAACGCGATTTGCGTTTTCTCATGAAAACAAGTTCTGTGATCGTAACAGCATATTACATTTGATCAACCGCAGGTCGCATCAGAAAGATATATGAGGCGTTCCCCAGGATAAATATGCCCCAGTTCCTTGGAGATGATTATGACGATGATGGTCAGAAATTATCCGAAGCTATTTCTGCTGCGAAAGTGCGTGCTGAGGGTTGTTCATCATTTCTGAAAGCAGCTCTCAGGTAAGGTGTACTGATTTTAATAGATCCAAGCATCAAACTTCATCCAAACTGATAGTGTTTTCAGCGCATTTATTTTCAGTAGTCCAATACATCAAGTTATTGAACAGCGCAGGTAGTCGTAAATTCGGTTCTTGAGTATTGGTGACTAATGAGCCTAACATGATAAGAACATGCATCATTCTAAACAACTGATTCATTTTGATTTTCTCAGTGCTGTTTTGATGGTAAAGAAAAAAATAACATTATATATACTTATGCTCTAAGTACTTTACTCAACACATGTTTTGATACGTATTTTACTTGTATCTTCGTTGTCATTAACCTTGATTAAATCGAACAAGATACCAGATATGGTGAACTAATTGTCCGGAAATATTTTTTGAGCTGCAATGCAAGACTTGTTCCCATAAGGCCTTTAAATTGTTGGTGTGTTTACTGTGTTACTATATAAGGTGTTTTTCTTCCCCCCTTTCTTGCTGTTATGCACTAATTGTCTAATAATTAATCATCCTGGTATTAAGGTGGTCTGTTGAGTTTGGGACATCAAGAAATGGATCTCCTGAGTTGCATGTTATGTTGGCTGAATACATTTATTCCGAATCTCCAGAAACGGTACACTGTCCATAACTCTCTAGGCTTACTGTGGATATCTTCTACTCCATGCATTCCTGAACACTCAACATTTTAGGAATTTGCATATCAACCAATGCACACCTAGAAATGATCGCATTAACCCTCATCATTAGGCCAATTATCGCTCTCAGATGATCTGTGTTAGTCCTAGATGCTGCAAAGTTATTTCTAAATTGAAGAATGATGTCTGTGTATGTAGGAATAAATTGGAAACATAGAATGCCTTGTGTTAAGAAACAGAGAGAGCTTGTTAGGGCTACCATTATTATGTTTTATTGCTTCTGTAGTGCTATTACTATTTTTTTTGTACTTGATTGCAGGACATGACTAAAGTATCAAGTCATTTTGTGCGCGGAAATGATCCCAAAAAATTTGCTTCTATGCTGGTGAATTTTATGGGCAAGGTAATGATTTTGTTCTCAATAGTAGGTAATTCTGTTTGAAATGCTATATGTTTTTATGAAAGATGGCAATTGTTTACCCTACCAAAATATTTCGAGTGCCTTTCACGTACATAGAAAATTTATTTCTTTTGTACAATAAGTCAGTTTCAAGCTATCGCCTGAGTTTATTCCAGACCCTTCTCCAAAACCGTTTAGCTTAAACTCTCCATTTTTCTATTCCATGAATATACCCCTAGTTGGTTTTACAGGTTGATTTTTCTGTTGTGGCTTATATGTGAAGTAGTTTATTTCGTTGATGTTCACATGGATGCCATGTTTGTGGGGCTCACCTGCCAGCCTCCAAATAATTTCCTTCCTGTATCTCATTTATCCACCTCCCTGCCGATGAGCGATCTTCTATTCGGATTGGAGAGAAGAGACAAAAACAAGTGTATGTGTCAGAGATTAATTTCTTACCTGCTTGCTAGTTTCCACACTGGTGTCCATCCTAGCCAACGAATGGGGGTTACATGGCATAAAGATGGAGAGTCCAGATTAAATACTTTTGGATAATCCGTTTAAAGTTTGAACTAATATCCGAGGATTCAAAAACAGATGGCTTCATTTTTTTGCTGCTTAGTACAGCTCGTAATTGCTCAATATGATTCGTAAATCCATGTTCTCAACACCAATTTGTTTTGTACAATGGATTTGTTAGTGTATGAGTTGTAGGTCATCCCTCGCCAAAAATTATAGAAAGAGAACACAAGCACAATCTTGGTAAACTCTTGCTATTTTATACCCAGTCTGTTCGTGTGTTGGGTCCCACTTCAAGGTTCATGTTCAGTTTTTAATTATTTTTTAAATGGGTCAAATAAGCACTTGAAAGTATGTCATATAATCATCTTGATCTTTGTTTCTTCCTTATTGTACAGTGCTACCCTGGTGAAGATGATACTGCAATTGCACGCAGTGTCCTAATGTAAGATTTTCTTTCTTTATTTCTTATTTACTCTGGAAATGTTAGGTGCTAAGGACGGTAGGCGAGAATAGTTGGGATAGAGAAGAAGCAATTGGTAGACGGAAATAATAGGAAGGCTGAAATAGTAGAGTTAGGTGGAGATATGAGAGAGAGGGAGAGATAGTTTGGTTCAACGTTTGCTTAATTGAAAAGGAACGTCACAGCCCATTATATAGATGGGTCTCACCCTAGCAATTGGTAACTTACTTTCCAAAAAAAGAATAACAACTAATATTTTATACAGACATTAGATTAGTTTATCTCTATCTCAGTATCTTTAACTTGAATCAAGCTAATGCATCTTCATTTTCTTGACGAGACAATCTCTATCTTAATTTGGAACCATGACCCATAGTACATGAGAGATCCCACGTAGTATGAGAGGAAGTCTGAGACAGCCATTAAAGAAGGGTGCACTTTGTGCTGCTGAGACTGATTTTGGCAGGGAATTTTTCTGTTTAAAAAAAAGAAGATATAGGTTGGTTAGCAGTGTTCTAGGGTTGCATGCCGTATAATATTACTGCCTCAACTCAACATCCTCCATGTGAATTTATTGAAATGCATACAGGGGAACACTAACCCTGTAAATTAAATCGTCTCATTGTTGGGATAGAGTTATTGGGATATTTGGGGATGGAGATGTTGTTTCCTAATACATTGTTCTTTGTTAAGGTACTTATCACTAGGGAATCTCAGAGATGCAAATTTACTTATGGATTCGATGAAGGAGCAACTAAAATCTGCTGAATTAGAATTTCCAATGTCAGATTTAATACAGTTTATCAAGTATCTTCTACCAACGTAAGTCTCATATTTTGGTTTGCATTGTCTTTCAAGTGTTTCCACATTTGCATGTATTTCATGATGCTCTCATACATTCACATGTGAATTATTCTGGATTAAATGCTGCAATATTGCATGATAGCTCGCAGACGTCAGCCGCATATGTTTTTATGAAAATAGTAAAACACTATTTGTAGGTAATTTGGTATTGCAAATGCTCCTGTTCCATACCTTACGACCCAATATCTTCAAATGAAATTTCCATGTCAGAAATTAGTCAATGATTAATATCATATTTGGTTAGTTTCTCACGTACTCAATATGTCACTATATGTGAATCCAGATTTCTATATAGCTTTCTTTCCTTTATACGTGGAATAAGGAGCTATTTTATAATTGGTTTCTCTTGTTATGGGCATTACTAAGCAGTTCTTGTTTACAGGCTTGAAAGAGATGCTTACCCTCTTTTTAAGACACTTCGACAAAAGTACAAGACGACTACAGATCGAGACCCTGTATTTGAGGAGGTATGGTCATCGTTAAATGTTGCAGCTCTATAAGAACAAGTTGTATTTTTAGGAAAAAATATATTGTTATGAAATAGTGTGAAACATGAAAGATGATTTTAGATCATTTACAAATTGTTGCGAGACATGTTGAACATAGCATATCTCCACAAACATTTGGCCTTGTTTACCAGCTGTCCATCAGAAAATCTGGACCTGCTACCACCTGTTCTTACAACATGTCTGTTAGAATTTATATGATTACCCTCCTAAAACAGAAAATAAAAAAGCCTAGAAACCCTAAATCAAACTGTTGCTTAATGTTGGGGACTTGGAGCTAATTAGCTATCATATGAAAACAAAAAAAGGGAATGCAAGTCTAAGGATGCCTCATGATGGTATGGTTACCTTTTGTAGGTATTGGATGAAATAGCTGCAAAATTTTATGGCATACGGCAACAGAACCCTCTAGAAGGACTTTTCGGTGACATGTTCAAGGTAAACACTTTGTTGTAACTAGTTCATGGTGGTCACTATGTTGAGTTGCTTTCCTTTAAAGTTTGCTACATTCCCAGCTGGATTTTTGCATTAGGTAGCTCCGTGCATGTATGGATGTACCTTGGGTTTTCAAATTTGTCGTCCCAGTATGACTCAGTTAAACAAACATTTCTCCCAAAACTAACCTTACAGTCGATCTTATCAGTTGAAAATCCGAAATGCAAAGTGTTCCAGTAATGTTTCAACTTCCAGCATACGAACTTATCAGTGGTTTTGATTCCTATAGGAATTCAGGAAACATGACACCTCGATTCCTATGTTTTTCCTATTCCTACGTTTTCATTTCCTGTGTTCCAAACGGGGCCTAACTGATCTACGCCATTTAACAGAGGAAAAAAAATACAGGAATGAGCATTTTAAGGTCTCCGGTGTATATGCTTTGTGTTACCTTTTGTTCTGAATTTAATTGTTGGCACATTCACTTCTCTGTTTCACATATTCGTAGTCGCCTAACTACAACGAAATGAGCATTGGAGAGTTAGTCACCGGTTATAGCATGATTAGTCTACACTGTGTAGCTCACATGCGTAAACTCGTTACTGAGCAATATGTTTGTGCAGATGTAATAGACGAGGGAAGAACTTGATCATATGTGCCCTTGTCTTGAATGAAATCATTCGAAGCTCAAAAAATGCAACCATTGGCCGAAATAATACGTTTGTCATGGCTGGGAGATCCAACAGTGGGCCACCCAGGAAATACGCACAAGAAGCTCTCCTCAGTCATGATCAACCGAGGAGACAGTACATTTAACATCAAACTGCATGAAGATGCACTGCTGATCTGTTGTAAAATCATTGTGTTGGTTTTGATGTTTTTTTCCTTTCTGAAAGTTTTTTTTGATGGTTTCAAGTTATTTAACAGATTTTTTTCCCTTTTAAGATGTAATTTGTTCTGTCGGTTCAAACAAAGATAATAAGTGTTGTGTACATGCAGTTCACGTATTGGAAAAGCAAGACATTCCTTCATCAAAACAGTTTATTTTTTATATTGGACGATGTTGCTCAACTGTAAGTTGAGCTCTTTAATTAACTGATTTGTATACATGAGTTTTATTTGGTCGCACGAACTAAGTCAATAATGAAGTAGCATGCCAGGGGGACTGGAGTTAATAAACTAGACCCAGGACGAGCCTTGAAGAAATGTGTTTCTGTCAAACCATGGTTAGATGCCATAAAGGAACTTGGGTGACCCAAGTTGGGTCAGCACCATTCGACATAGGGTTAACTTTGAAGGTTCACCACATAGAATGATATTTCAGAGGTTCAGTTGCAATTTGAGCGGACGAGGTAACGAGCTCACTGTTTATTGTGTTTTGAGTCAATATGTTTGCTGTGGAAGTTCCTTGATAATGTAGGAGAAGCACTCCCTGCCTCCCTGGTGCCATATTCTGAACAATTTTTATGATACCCTAAGGTAAATATGAACCATCTATTCATGCTAATCTGCAAAAACTAACCAACGCAATTCACTCATCTCAACTCTTCTGAACGTTTTTCCTATGTATGTTTTGAACGTCGTTGTGTGCTGTCAGTTTTCGGCCGATAGCCGTCTGGAAGCCCTAGCCGGTATCTTTCATCAAGGCTATATCAATCGAGTTTGTAGTGCCAAGATGCCACGCGAGCCATTTGTCGACATAGTAATTCATGAGCATTTGAGTGTTCAAATGGATTGGGCAGCAAGGCTCGCTGTAGACGAGAATGAGACATCAGATGGCAAGTGCTCAAACTCCAGGAGGATGCTCACATTCTTAGTATCCAACATGTGCTCATAAGTAAGAGAAGACATTTTCTTCCACACGATCACAATCCCTGCACAATCAAGTATTAAATGCTAAACATGAAGTTGATACATTACGAGAAATGAATAACTATCCAGCTACAACTACAAACAATGTGCGCTAAACCACTGTACCTGTGAAAGTGCATAACCATAATATTATGATATCGTTGTCAATGGGCATTCATCACCGTTACCATTTCTCAGAAACTACCAATGAGCGCCCATTGCCACACACTTCATCCCGGTCAAGTCCTGCAAAGCCTCGAACACGCTACCTCCAACCCACATTTATAATCTCGAGTCATGACAGTAATTAAGCTTTGTGGAAATCCCAACATTTCCTTACATTGGGTTCTGCTCCGGTGCTCCTCCCCTGCCAAATATTCTAACTCAAACGGGTAATTTGACAAGTATGTATAGGTCCTGTAGAATTCCGTACGGCCCGCGCGTATACGCCATATGATGCGACGGTTCCAGACACGACCCGTATACCGATCTCACGAAGCAGACCGCTCCATTGATGAGACGACCCGAACCAAAATTTTCCTTTAAGTTTCCGTAAGGGGGTAGCGCTGAAGCAATCCTTACATTACTTCCAAAAGCAGCTGCTTCATTACTTCATAGTACTTCAGCCACCACTATCACCAATTATTCATAAAACCCTTTCCTTAATTATGCTGAATTTTCTGAAAGGGGGGCATTCGTACTGAAACACAACAGGACCATCAGAACATGTCAGAAGTAAATGTGATCTATCTAACGTGAAGAAACTTACATGATAAGAACTTGAAGCCCACATCTCGGCACAAATGGCAGCTCGAGTATATAGGTAGAGCTCACAGTTGCTCGAGTATGGAATCCAAGCGGGGATAAGAAAACGGTGGGCCGTCGTACCTTCGAGCGGCAAGTCCTCCGGCGCAACGGCGGCCGGCGTAGCGTTGGAGTCGGGGGACGAGGATTTAGACGA
The DNA here is from genome assembly GCA_026929855.1 of Poa annua. NCBI lineage: Eukaryota > Viridiplantae > Streptophyta > Magnoliopsida > Poales > Poaceae > Poa > Poa annua. The sequence goes on along the minus strand of CM049428.1, from coordinate 7,694,467 downwards.
GGCGGCCGTCGGGCCCGCCGCAGCATACCTGCCGCCACCTCCTCGGCAGGGATGGGTCGCTGGCCTGGCGGGCGACGGGGACGAGCCGACGACCGAGGAGACTCTTTTCAAAATTGGCCAGACCAGCGGGCGTGCTCGTCGGCGAGCCCGATGGATATGGGCCTGGATCTACCGTAGCCAGCACGGGCCGGCATGTGTGATGCCCAGTCCAGCCCGGTTGGGTCGTGGCGAGCTATGCTATGCTGGGGAGTGGGGAATGTGGCGGCGGCAACAGGTGTCAGGTCACCGGCCTGCTCGTATCCACACCTGCACAGCTGCACTGTACGCACACACCAAACCACACGCCAGCTAGACCTGAGCTCGGTAGCATTAGCAACATTGAATTTTTCGCAACCAAAGCATGTATGCATTTGTCGCACCATTTCAACACGAGAGTCTCACACATATCCTACCCTTTTTCGACATTCAAACTTGCCATTTCTATGGAAAATATTTGAAATAGTCCCTCCCTGGAGTGGACGAAACGAAAATGTTTGAAATCCACCGCGAATCATCGGCGTTGTCTATTTTGAGAAGTGGATAATACTAGGAGTCACCGGCAGCGAGTACGGGACGGGACAGAGCGGAGTTAAAAACGGGAGCAGAGGGGAAGCGGAGCGGGTGACCGCCGTGCCACTCGTGTTGACCCGCGCAGCTCCACGTCAAAACCAAGGAGGGCGGCGGGAGCCGGGTGGGAGACACCGACGCCCGCGACTCCGGGCGCCGACCTTCCTTCAGGCGAGGTGGGGGAGATCCGGAGCGGTTGCTACCGCCGCCGGCCGCGGGAGATCTGGTTGCTGCTGTGCTGCCAGGAGGAGAAGGAACCGGCGGCGGTAAGTGGGCCAGGGGCTGGAGGGAATTGAAGGCCGGCGGAGGCGGAGAAGGAGATCTCTGCTGGCTCGATGGAGCCCGGGGACGGCGGCAAGCGAGGAGGGGACTGCTCCCTGCCGGAGAGGTGAGCGGAACCGCCTCCTCTCTCTCTCTCTCTCTCTCTCTCTCTCTCTGTTTCTGTGACTCTTACTGTTTCTCTGTATATCGTGCTCGAATCTATGGCTACGGCCATTGCTGATGCTGAGGCGGCGGCGGCGCGACACCGGAATTGATGCGACTTTCTGCGCTCGGTTGGGCTGTCGCTACTGACTGCGGAGAGCTCCGTGCTCGTGTAGAGCTGGAGCTACCTGTGTCCTCTGTTAGTCTGTCACCGCGTCGCGTGCCGGATTAGCTCTTAGCGGGGCTGCGTGAGTCGCTACGACTTGGCGGCGGCTGTTCTTCAGCTCAATTCGCCCGGTTTCCTCTGTTTTTTTGTTCAGAGGGAAAATTGTTATGGTTTTTGTACTTGTCCTGGGTTTGCGGGTGAGATTTAGAGCGGGGCGAAGCAGACTGTCGGCGTTAAGCGGAGGTGCGGCCGGCGATGCCGTCGTCGGAATTGGATGCGGAGGTTGCCCATGTTCATGTGGGTGGACCGTGGATGGCAATTGCTCATGCTTGGCCCAACACTTGTTGGTGTATAGCAATACATATAGGTTGCATAGAAGCATCAGAAACCAACTTTTTGGGAGCTCGATTGCTGCTGGTCCCTGAGTGGCAACCTCCTTTTCTGTGGAGGAAAACAAGAGTAACCGAACTTTGGGAATTGTTTGAGATTTACATGACTTGTTGACTATGGTTTTACTTTCGACGTTTCGTTGTTCGGCTTCCTGACATGAGTTGCCTTGAATTGACCAGGAAGAAGAAAGTGCGCAGGAGAAGCAGTGGCCCTGATTCGGTCGCTGAGATCATCAAGAAGTGGAAGGAGCAGAATCAGAAGCTCCAGGAAGAGAATGGGTCCCGGAAAGCGCCGGCCAAGGGTTCCAAGAAAGGTTGCATGGCAGGGAAAGGAGGTCCGGAGAACTCAAATTGCAAGTACCGTGGTGTGAGGCAGCGGACGTGGGGCAAATGGGTGGCTGAGATCCGCGAGCCCAACCGCGGCAACCGGCTTTGGCTCGGCTCGTTCCCTACTGCGGTGGAAGCTGCACATGCGTATGATGAGGCGGCAAGGGCAATGTATGGTGCCACAGCACGTGTCAACTTCTCAGCATGCTCCCCGGATGCCAACTCTGGCTGCACATCGGCACCTTCAGTGCTCATGTCTAATGGGCCAACTGCTGCGTCACATCCGTCTGATGAGAAGAATGAATCGGAATCTCCTCCTTCTCTTACCTCAGATGGCCCGAATGCTACGTTGCATCGGTCTGATGCGAAGGATGAGCCTGAATCTGTGGGGACTGTGGTGCATGAGGTGAAAAAAGAAGCTAGCAATGACTCTACAAGTATGCAAGAGGAGTGCAAGGCCGTGGAAGTATTCCGATCAGAGGGGAAAGCCTTACATAAAGAAGTGAAAGTAAGTTATGATTACTTCAACGTCGAAGAAGTAATCGACATGATAATTGTGGAACTGAGTGCTGATAGAAAAATGGAAGTACATGAGGAATACCAAGATGGCGATGATGGGTTTAGTCTTTTCTCATATTAGGGTTTAGTTATGAGGGTTGTAGTCACGTGAAAGAGCAATAGGAATAACTTCATACTAGCTGCTAGGAAATACTTCAAACTATCTACAACCTGAAGCTTTTTGTAGTCACTTATGGGTTTCATCTTACTGGAGAGGATAGCTTTACACCATAAGTCAACGGGTACAAGAAGTTGTCCTGTGTGTTGAGTTCATGTACTATGGTAAAAAACAAGTCCATAATGAGCTTACTTTGTTGATAATTTCTCATATTTGTTCAGTTCCAAGTTAGCTCTTGCTGGTGGATACTCGGAAAGCACTCAGATTGCATTCGATTTAGACATATTAAGAAGTTATGTTTCTGCAGGTGTTACTTTATGTTAAATTGCTATATAATAACTGGATTGTTTGTAACTCATAAACTCTTGCATGCATGGCTATGTAAATATTGTAACACACCACTATATCGCCATACAATCATTGCAAGTAGTATTACTGGAACTTGACAAACGAAAGTTGCATGCACTCTGCATTCAAGCCACCTTGTTTTATTGTGAGAGGTCCTTTGTTTGTTAGGACAGTAGATTAATCAAATCCAGGATGGGATATCTCAGTCCATAGTATTTCCATATGCTTCAAGGCAGACCTTTCATCAGAAACTGTTTTTGTACTCATTGCGGCCAAACATGGTGCCATCTTGTTTGTGACTGGGCGGTACACATTTGAGTACCTGTCATGGAACCGGCAGGCCCTTGGCTGAAGCAACGAAAGCTTGGAAGGCTATAGCGGCACTACAAGTCTACAACAACCACTACACAAGTCAGTTTCCTGTCCTCAGTTGGACCATTCAGAAACAATGGTAAGGACTAACGCTTTCTCGTCGATTGTTGCAGGTACAGCCACACATGTGTACTCATTTGTGCCCGGGCTGATAGAATACTTGCAGTGGAAGCTAGAGGTCAGCCCATACTAGCTCCTTTGTTTGTCATTGCAAGATTGCTATTCTCAGCTCAGGTGTTGTTGTTTCTTTGATATTGGACATGCAATTGGAATGAAAGTGGATTCTATGTTAACCTTACCATTTTGCGGACGAAGGTGTCTATCATCATTAAGAGCCACACCGTTTATTTTGAACAGGTATCACTCTGAAGTATTTGTAGATAGACAATGCTTCCTATTCTCTTCCATCATGTGCTTTTTTATGCATCAATGGGAGCTGGGTACGTGGTTGTGTCCATTTTTTGAATGGTAGATATGTATCTCCATTGTCCAAAAATGGGAGTGGGGTTCTATATTTTCTATGGCAGTAGCGAAGCTGGACGCGGCCGTGTGGCGAGTCCTCGCCGTAAGGCTCAACACGGTGCGGCTCCAGGCGGAGGCCTGCGCGCTGCGGCGCCGGCTCGGCGAGGCACGGAGCTGCGCCAGCGGTGCTGGTCGAAATGTCCCGGCTGCTGGGTACTAGCGACTCCGCCGTTCGTGGCCGTGGCCGTGCGCCGAGCGCCCTATAGTACTATGAGAAACGGCAGTAAGTTACGACTCTCTGATGTGCTTTCGTTTTTTTTTTGAAATTTAAAAAGCTCTGATGTGCTTTCGTTGTTACAATAAGTCAATGCGTACGCCAGTGCATTTGATTGTAAATCTGTTTCTTTTTTTGAGTGATTTGTAAATCACAGCCGTCGAAGCCATGTACTATGGGCTGAGTTCAGTTATTACTGGAGTTAGCAACTCATAGAGGCCATGTTCCCGTAAAAAAAAAACTAATAGAGGCCATGTATTGTGGGCTGAGTAATTGGGCTGGACTCTTGCAGCAACAGTCCAGCCCACGGCCCTCAGTCCTCGCGTCCTAGGGTTTGTGCGTCCCATCCACTATATAAATGCGCGCCTCCCTATTGTCAACTCATCCTCTCCAGTTCCGCTGCTGCGACTTATGCTACTGCTGCGCCGTCTCAAATTTATCTGATGATTTTGCCTATGTTCTCTTTCCCTGTCAAGTTTTTCTCTTAATCTTTATTCTCGCGAGTATTTTATTCCGGGAGCATTGTTCAACATCCGGCCGCCGCTCTCTCGGTGGATCTGAATTCACAACGCTCCCGAGAGTTTTTCGGGTGGCGCTTAGAGCACAAATCCGTGTAGATGGATCTTGGGTTACGCTCGCCTCCAAATTCATCCCCATCTGTGCTCTTCTGTTGTTTTGACTCGTTTTGTCGGCCGATTATATTATTATTCTGGGTTTCTGTATTAGAGATTTGAACTATATTGGTTGTGGTTTTGGTGGTGCAGTGATTATAAAACATTCCTCGTACTGACGGGAGATCCCCTAAGAACGACACCTTACACCCATAGAATCTGAGCACCAACATACCATTTAAGCCTTGTCCACTCTGTTTTTTTTTTAACTTTCGCCTTATTTGCAGTTAATTTGTTTCTTGTTTTACATCTTGAGGTCGGCTGATTGAACATTGTTTGTAGCGTTGGTGCAGTGATTATAAAACATTCCTCGTACTGAAGGGATATCCCCTAAGAACGACACCTATACACCCATAGAATCTGAGCACCAGCGAACTATACATTATTTTTTCAGCCTGCACTTCCTAGGTCATCTGATTTTGGTTTATTTCTCTTTGTTGTATATTAATTCACAGTTGTCAATTCTTTTAAACTGGAAAGAAGCATTTGTTGAGAAAATGTGCACCTACATTTGAAAGCGTAAATAAATTATGTATCCAGGAACCCTATCTAATCTGGACCTGTACTGGCCTTGGGCCTAGTTACGCTCAAACGTGCGGGTAGGATCTACTGAAGCTGAGAAGAGGACATTGCCAGCTGCCAGCCATGGTGAAAGTCAGGAGCAATTCAGGGAATTCAGGCTTACCTGCCTACATGCTATAGCTGGTCAAATGGGACGGGTTAAATGGGCCAGCACGAGTCACGCCTTTTTTTTGCCCGGTCCAAGCATGACACGGCACGACTTTAAATGAGCCGCGGCACGGCACGGACCCGTTAGTGCCTGGGCCTCTCTTCGACTTGAAGCACGCGGGCCGGCCCAGCACGGCATGATGAATTTTTTTATATATTTTTTAATTTATTTTTAATTTTTTATATATATTTTTAATTTTTTTCGGTGTACTCTCATGGGCCGACCGTGCCGGGCCAACGGGCCGCCCGCGTGCCGGGGTGCTCGTGCCGGAAGGCCGATCGCAGCCCGTGGGCCGGCCCGGCCCGGCACGAATAGAGTCGTGCCGCTCGTGGGCTGTGCCGCTCGTGGGCCGTGTCGAGGCCAGCACGCGACGTGACGTGCCGGGCGGCCCGTTTGGCCAGCTATACTACATGCTTCAGTACTTCACAATTGATATATATTTTTTGAAAAGGACCCTAAACAAATTTCAGAATAAGAATCAATGCCTGTTTGGTAGGTGTTTGCCTCTATCATGTTGTTGTATCCTTGCATGAAAATGCTTGGTGGTCTCAGTCCCATTTTGTTGTATCCCCCACCCTCCCTCTTATCGTTCAATCGTGCCACTGGTTGTACCTCTTGTCGTTCAATCGTGCCATGCCTGACTAGCCCCTGAGCCCTGGTCAATACTGATGTGCGATGCTGCTATTTCTGTGGTGCTACTATTGTGTACAAGCATTTTGTTCTTTCCTTCCAATTATTGCTGATATTATGTTTCTGAGAAATATCGATTTCTCCTTCCCGATGTTCCTTTATTCAACTTCTTTTAAGAAAGTTTCCCCCGTGAGAGCTATTTTCAGGTACTAGACTTTATTATGAGGCATATTGGTTCGGCAACACCATTGATAGCTGGGAATTCTATCTGTACAGATTTACTATTTTTGAAGGTTAGCAATAGAAAGAACTTCCTTAGCTATCTGCTGAAAGTGAAATGGTTCATACTATTTTAGCTTGCCAGTATCCTTGCATGAGGGAGGACTCAAGTTTACTTTGTGGCTTTTTGCTCTAAAACAGTTTTGTGTTTTTATATCCAGCAGTATATGCCAGAGCTTGCAGGCATATTCCCTCATGTAATAGTTGATGTGAGCAGCATAATGGCTCTGTGCATCCGCTGGTTCCCCAAGGGTAAAAGTTATTCACCAATCCTTTCCAATTTAGTGTTTCACAATTCATATTTTCATTTTAAGCTTGTGTTTTATCAGCTGTGATTGTGGTTTGTCCTCATGAATTATCGGACTATATTCTGCATATTTCACCCCCAGAGAGTAAATCAATATATTTTTCATAGTGACCTCTAGAAAGTTACAGACATTATATGATTTTTTAGTTCTAACTAGTCAATACGCTTTGAGTCCACCTGCTTATCAAATGCTATGCAATGGTCTGTATACCAAGAACATAAAATTGTGCAGACCACAATTATGAAAATGAAGCTTTATGATTCAGGATTCTATTGTGAAATCAGTTTTTTTGGTATTTATTTTCATCAAAGTGCCAAATGCTGTTAATGTACTATGGGATAGCTTGTATGCCAACATTTTGAACTTAAAATTTGGTTTTGCAAAATATATTGCTTATTTTCATTAGTATTGCTGGGTGGTGTAAAATTTGAACAGTTGGGGTGTTCGTAATGATGTTCCAGTTGATTTGATGGGTTCAGAGATATGATTGGCGCTGAGAACTAATGACTGTTCATATTTTCTTGTTATTTCTTTTTTGGTATGTATGTACACGGAGTACTTGTGAAAATCTGCACTTGAATAGGCTCTGCTTATGTTTTTATTGACCTGTTCACAGAAAGGAATCAAACTCCCAAGAAAGCAGAAAAACCACAGGGCAATGGACGGCATCAGAGAGAGCATCAAGGAGCTGCAGTTCTACAAGGATAACATCTTCAAATCACAGCAGTCTAAGCAGTAGCCTGTTCGGACGGTTCTATGTCTGAAAAAGTTTTTTGGTGATGATCCTTAGGTAGATTTGGGAATGCTTAAATGCTTCATGTGCGCTTGCAGTAGAGCCGAGATTTATTTTACATATACGCATTTTCACAACCTTATGTAATGTTAAATTCTGTTTTTTCTCCAGAAGTGTCATATTAAAATTTCAAATTCTTTGAAATTTCCATGGTGAGTATGAGTATAATTCTGTGGTCAAAAGGGTAGGAATGTGACTATTTCTCCAGGACTGGTATTATATATTTTTCCTCCAAATTTTCTTTTTTCGCAAAGGGACCCTAAACGTTCAGTGTTTGTAGACTGTATTTTCATCAATAGACAGTTGTCTGAAGATTATATCGCAGTTTTCTCCACTCTATGTGGTATGGCAGATAGATTAGAATAAATGACAATACAAATGCTTAGCCGTAGCTTCAAATTAATTTTCGTGGATTTAGTACAATTAACTAGTAGGCACGCTATTGAAGATAGTCAATACTAGAAGAGGATGGCGCACTCTGTTGCCTTTTTACGTTAATATATGGCATGTTATTTGAGTAACATTAGTAGTTTAGATCAGCTACAAATTCATAATCTTTTTATACGCAACTATTGTAGGTGGACAGGTATCAACAATATAAACCATATATTGCACACGTATCAACTTTTAATTTCTTAATCTCCGCTCGAGTTGAGCCATGCGCCTGATGCATGGAGGCAAAGGTGTCTTAGTGAGGGTTGGTCGAGGTGCAGCAAGAGGCAGAGCTTGCATGTGCGTGTTTGTTGGGAAGGAGGAGGCATGGTGAGGAAGGGTGGAGAAGAGGGTTGATCGGGTGGCTCATTGCCTGAAGCTATGGACAACCCAAGAATTCGGTCAAATCGATAAGAGTTGTGACAGAGCGGCAAGTTCGAGTCCAAAGCGATGGGAGAGAGACAGTGCGGTCACGAGAGAAGAGGCGATAGGGTAACATCAAACTTTCAGTTACCAGTTGGCGTGCACTTGTTGCCCTTTTTCCATATAACAACAATTTACGTGTTGTATTTCACATAACTTTTTTACATGCAACTATTGTAGGTGGTCAGGTATCTGCGATATAACCCATATACTGCGCCAGGTGTATAGAGATAGATGAGTCTTAGTGACGCAGATGAGTCTTTTAGTAAGTGACTTATACAAAGTTCATGATCAGAAAAACCTGAACATCTAACAACAAAATAAGCTAGTCTTAGAGACAAGACAAAGAACACTTACCTTTGTTGGTATCTCTACACTTGTATTGCAGGTTTTCCTTTGAAGACTCGCTATTCAATTATCAATATAGTATAGCCTAAAGATACAAACATTAATAAAAAACTTGGAGATAAAACAATAACTGAATATTATTGTCAATAGGCATGTCTCTAATAACCCATTTGCACTAAAGTCAATAATGATTCTAGTTAGGATGATGCCATAACACCCATGAAACTCCAATTTTACTCGACCATGCCCGTAGCGTAGATGTGCACCAATAGATTACCTGCATAACAGAAGCATTTTTATTATTAAAATCTTGTCATTTCTACATAGCCACAACGACCTAATAACGGCAATTGCGCTCATCATACTAAATAGTTGAAACCTAGAATCCACGCCGTTTAACCAGTTGCCAAAAATATTAGCAACAATACGTAGTGGATGCAAGGGAGAACCTATTTGTATGGCTGACCATATAGACATGGTGAATTAGCACTGAAATAATAAGTTTGTAGTGGTCTCGTCGTGATGACAGAAAACACACGTTTTAGTTCCATGCCAATTTTGCTTGGCAAGGTTGTGTTTTGTAAGAATTATAACCCGGTGAAGATACCACGCAAACACTTTAGTTTTAAGCGGTGTCTTCATCTTCCAAATTCTATTATTATTCTTAATATCGACTGGTACCTCGGGTAGTATAAGTGCTCTATACATAGAATCAACCGAGAATTTACCATTGTTCGTAAGATTCCATTGAAATCTATCTGGATCTTCGGACAATTGAACTGAATCCAGTCGGAGAAGCAATACATTGCAGGATGCCAGTCTCATTCCAAGTAAACTTCTTCTGAATGAAACTTCTCTGTAGTATAACGTTGGTGTTAATTACAAATTTACTAACTGCCTTTATGAAAAGTCATTCTCAGGGGAGGGAGGGGGGGTCATTTGTTCAGATCCAGTCATTTTACTCTTCATGTTTCATCAGATGCATAAGAAATCAAAATACCTGTTGTAGCCTAGTGCCTGCACTACAGGTAGTTCACTTTGAGAGACCCAAGTTCAAATCCCGGATGATGCTTCTTTTTGTTTTTCTTTTTATTTTGCAAATTGTGAATATATTTATAACTTTTATTCTATAGCTTAATATGAAATATGTTATATATGAATTTTGATCAAAAAATATAGTCAATGTTAATTTGCCATCCATGATCATGTTTACATCTTGCATCTTGTTCTTTAGTTGTATTTTGTTGCTATACGTATGACATTTTGCTCACTAATTTTAGTGTTTGTGATAATATATATATACATATTAGTTTATAGCCAAACATTTGTTTGATACTGGATTTTGTTTTAGACTCAGATATCTTAATATACTTGACCTATCAGTGCCATCACGATCGGCCTTCTCGCGGAGACATCGACCGGCTCCGAAGTGTCCATTGCTCGCCCCCCCCCCCCCCCCCCAAGTCTAATTCCTGGCTCCGCCCCTGATTCTCCAAGTATAAATTCTATAGGCTTCACAAAATTTGCTGCTAAATTGTTTTTTGTCTTCACAAGTTAAAAAACTATGGAGATAACTGCACCTGCGGTCCTAATTCTTTTCCCACGCCTTCACTTTAGTCCTAATTCTTTGAAATTGCACGTCTAGGTCCTAATTCTTTCGAAATTGTGTCACGCGAGGTCCTAAACTGGTCTGACCACCGTTGACTCGTGCCACGTCGGCTGTTGGGACCCGTAGGCTCAACGGACAGAGGTAGAAATTTGCGGATACCCCCTTGTGGTCCATTTGGTCTCATATCTCGATCCCGTCCTCTGCTATCATATCCTCCCGCGACGAGGCGAGTTGGTGGCGGAGGTGCTGCTCCGGTGATGACCGGAGGAGATCAATCGGCGGTTGACGGCGCAAGGATGGAGCACGCCAGGGTGGAGCTCGAGGCCAAGGGGCCGAAGCTGCGGCGACCTGGAGATGCTATAGCCGAGGTTAGGTGAAATTTGTGCAAAAAATCAACAAAAATAAGAAACACAACAAATAAGAAACACAGTTGAAAACTGAATTCAAATAACACCCACTGGATTGGCACTTGATTGCAACATGCGGCAAATGATCTTGTGGAATCGTCAGCATGGGCATGGCACCAATGGCAGCGTCGCCGGCGGATGTACTGGATGTGCTCCTGCAGATGGATGCGGCGGGAGAGACCGGGAAGGAGACTCCGTCTTCCTCCTCGCACGCTTCACTGCTGTCGAGCTCGCAGAGCCGCTCATGGCGATGGATCGGGCGACGAGAGAGAGAAACGAGGTGGGGAAATGAACTAGGGGTGAGGGAATTAGAAGCCACCTTTTTATAAGGGTTCATTTGCATAAATCCCAAAAATCTAGCCGCGGGAAATCTCCCGCCAACCTCCCACCAGCTGACGTGGCACCAGTCAACGGCGGTCAGACCAGTTTAGGACCTCACGTGACACAATTTTGAAAGAATTAGGAGCTAGACGTACAATTTCAAAGAATTAGGACAAAAGTGAAAGCGCGGGGAAAGAATTGGGACCGCTGGTGCAGTTATCTCAAAACTATGGCCATCACGCGGAATGCAAAGAGCAGATGAGGCCTCGCTTGAAGCCTTGAACCATGGTCTACCACCCAGCTAGACTGCACTGCACAACAAAACAGGAGCTTCTCCTCTCGTCTCGTCTCTATCCTTCCAACCAAAATCGCAAAAGAGCCTTCTTTTCTCCGGCGCCCAAAACCCAAATCCTCAAACCCTCCACCGCGGCGGCGCCAGCGCCAGCGCCGGCCATGGACTCCCCTGCGCCACCCGTCCCCTTCGACAGCGTCACGGAGGCCCTCCTCCGGGTCCGCGGCCAGGACCCGCACGACCTGCAGGCGCTCATCGGCCGTATCCTCCACTACATCCACTTCGTCCTCCCCGACCCGCCCGTCTCCCGCCACGCCACCCTCCGCGCCCGCCGCCCGCACGACGACGTCGACCGCCTCACCGCCCTCCCCCACAACCTCCTCCGCGACATCGTCTCCCGCCTCCCCGCCAAGGACGCCGCGCGCACCGCCGTGCTCGCCACGCGCTGGCGCGGCGTCTTCCGCTCCGCCCCGCTCGTCCTCGTCGACTCCGACTTCCTCACCCCCGCCGCCGCCGCCGCCGCCTCGGAGGACGACCACCAGGTCGAGCGCGCCGATGCGCGCCGCGTCACCGCCGCCGTGTCCCGGGTCCTCGCCGCGCACCCGGGGCCCTTCCGCTGCGTCCACCTCACCTGCAGCTACATGGGCGAGTTCCCCAGCCTGCTCGTGCGCTGGCTCCACACCCTCGCCGCCAAGGGCGTCCAGGACCTCGTCCTCGTCAACCGCCCCTTCCCGCTCGCCCTCGACCTCCCCGCCACCTTCTTCAGCATGCCCACCCTCACCCGCCTCTACCTCGGCCTCTTCAAGTTCCCCGACACGGCCGGCCTCCCGCGCACCGCCTCCTTCCCCAACCTCCGCGAGCTCGGCCTCTGCTCCGTCGTCATCTTCAGCCCGGACATGGCCTTCGTCATCGCCAGGAGCCCCGTGCTCGAGATCCTCTGCATCCAAGCCAACTTCCTCAACGAGCGCCTCCGCCTCATCAGCCGCAGCCTCCGGTGCGTGCAGCTCAGCTCGGCCACCGATCTCAACATCCTCGTCCACTATGCGCCGCGTCTCGAGCGTCTCATCGTCTGGTCAGCCTCCACCAACAAAAGCTCAGGCTTGAGGATCAAAATTGGACATGCCCCCGCGCTGACCTTACTTGGCTACTTGGAGCCGGAATTCTACGAGCTGGAGGTCGGCAACACCGTCATCAAGGTGATCTATCTCCGTGCTCTCGATTCTCCAATTCATTCTTGTAGTACAGTACATGCGCACATGCATGATGGTCATATGCAAAGAAATGTGTGAAATTTTACAGGCTGATACAAGGGCGAGTCCAACCACCATGGTCCCAACTCTGAAGATCCTTGGCTTAAAACTGCGCTTCGGCGTCCGCAACGACGTAAAGCTGCTGCCTGCCTTCCTCAAATGCTTTCCCAATGTTGAGAGGCTGCATATTCAGGTGAGAGCGAGACCCTCACTTCACTTGGCAACAGTTTGCATCTTCAAATCACACACTAGCATCATACATTCATACTACATTCTGCTCCTGCTGCTACATGATCAATCTCTAACTAGCTGAAATTTGTTTGGTTTAATCAATTCACAGTCCAAGAAAACTGATGAGCCCACCGGCAAGACCAACCTCAAGTTCTGGAAGGATGCCGGCGACATCGAATGCGTCCAATCACACATTAAGCTGATGATCTTCCATAACTTTCATGGGGATAAGAGTGAGCTTTCCTTCCTCAAGTTCTTCCTCGAGACCGCGCAGATGCTGTCGAAGCTGGTGATTGTGTATCCCAACGGAACCTTCGTGTCGATGGCCGAGGCCAAGTCCAAATTTGAGCCTTTGTTCGCTGCAAAACGGGCTAGTACATGCTGCTCGCTTGTGGTCTTTGAGGGAGCGTATGCTGAAGGGAAAGAACCAATTCAATTGGAAAACTTTGAAAGAGGAAAATTCTCTGTGAGGGACCCATTTGCCTTCATCGTCCCTGCTTAGTTTCGATGGAAATGGTTAGTGCTCGGTTGCAGTATCTACATGAAAGGCTCTGTTTTGTTCGTTCAGTGTTCATTGAAGACTCGTAGCTACGGTATTTTGATTCTAAAGTCTTGATGAGATATGAACTACTACTGCATCTGTGTCCCCTGTGCCCCCTTTTTTTATCTATTACTATGTAGCTTTGGCCTATGTTCACCATGTTACATCACACAACCTCTGCTAAATATGGGGCTAGCTTGATACCGCTGGGCCGAAATCAGATATTTGAGCTTATTCACGTGTTGCTGACTGTTCTTATCAATTTCCTTTAGCATATTTTGTGATATATTTATTCCATCTAAAGCATTAATTTTTTATGTGGATTCTGTGGTCATGGTTTATCATGCGTGCTGAAATGTTAATGGTCACCTGTGCTGTATATGTTTATGGTTTGTTGTTCTACTATTAATTTGTGCAGCTACTTTGATTAACTTAGCCATGCCTTAAGGTAACGATCTGACAATGATATCTGCTACATAGCCTACATGGTAGCCTTACTGATTTATAGAACCTATTTATAATATGTAGATATCAAATTATGGCTTACATCTCAAGCCTTACCATCCACTCTCAGATCTTCTCTGCAGAGATAGTGTAGCACTGTCCTTTTCAATTTCGTTAAATATGGGTCTGCAGATATTGAGCGTAAAGCATTATACTCGTAGGGTCTGTGTATATTGGATTTGGCTTCTGTGTCATGATTTATAATGTGTGTTGAAATGTTAACCTCCACATGTGCTCTATATGTTAATTGTTTGTTCTGCTGTGAAATTTGGCCAGCTACTTTGATTAATTCAGATCTTCTCTGCAGAGATAGCGTAGTACTGTCCTAGGGTCTAGACTCTACAGTACACTATTAGGTACTGACATTTTCATGTTGCACAATGTTTGTTATGTCATTGCCTTGCGCTACATCGCTAGGTTCTTGGTCTTTTGCGTTTCCATGATTTCTTCATCTGGTATGTGTGAATTTTCAGTGCTCTTACTAGCCAGCACTACTATTTGTTTTCCAGTGTTGTAAGAGACACAATACTTGAACTCTAAATTTCAGCCTGATGCAAGTTGCTCATAATAAGAAAATACTTCATTCCAAAAGAATTTATATACCTTATATTTTCCATTATAAGAGTGGGACTAATTAGGTGCTCAGGTATCCATTCTGTTGGAGGTTTGATGAGAGGCTACTTAGATAGCAAGTTGTTGCAGAAAAAAAAATGATTTCTACAGGGGAGGGGCCCTATGACATGTTAGTAGAAGAGAGGTGCAACAACACTGAAGTGTGAGCAAGAGCACTTGAACTCAGGTGGGTGGGAAGACAAGTTGTTGCAGAGAGGGATACAAAATCAACGAACTGACCGGTGAACTCGTGAACTCATGGGCCGGCAAGAAAAGAGCAAATTTTTGTTTTCCCTCTATTGCTCTCATATTTACCATGATGGAGCCATTAAGCCGGTTTTTCTAACAATGACCCTTTTGCACCGGTTGTAGTATTTGAAAGGGGTAGCTGTTGTTATGCAGCATCTCTATGATGTTCTGTTTCTGAAGATTAGGCTAGTCTCTTGGTTCTGCTAGCATGGTAACTTAAATTGTTCATGTAATCTGTAGTTCTGAGATATTACATACTTCTTGAGTCGCTTGCAACAAAATGCAGGATAAAAGGAGGTGTATTACATGCATGAATAAATATGTAGACAATGCCAATATATTACTGGTTACAACAACTCAACAAGTGATTAGTCTGTTATTTAGAGCAATGAGATGATAGCGAGGGAGATGACGGCCTGCTGGAACAGGCGTCGGCTCTCCCCTTCCATGGGCGGCGGCAACCCCTGCTCCTTGAACTCATCGCTGCAGGTCACCGGCGCGTCGGTGGTGGCGCTCATCTTTGTCTTGGCGTCGGCGTACCTCCGGTCCTCGATGGCGGCGACGGCGTCGCTGAGGTCGACCATGGCGTCGTGGAACACCATGGTGCACGCGTCGAGGCAGGACCGCCTTGGCGACCCCGTGGGTTCCTTGGCACTGAGCTCCATGATGCTGGTGTACATGCCCGCCACCCCAGACCCGACGAGTTTGGCCGAGATGACGGCCAGCCCGTGCAGGTCGGCGCCGCGGGCGGAGGGGTCGGCGGAGAGGGAGGTCATGCAGAGGGCGGCGTCGACGTTCGGGTTCGTGGAGCTGCAGCGCTGGCAGGTCTCGGCGATGATGTCGTTGGCGGAGTGGAGCCGGATGACTACGGCGGTGGAGGAGCTCAGCGCCGGAGGCAACAGGAAGAGGAAGACGGATAGGAAGAAGAGGTAGCAGGGTGGTGGTGACATCTTTGCTTGATTATTTTCCTTCCTCTCTGAGCTAACCACGGCAGTGTCTGTTCACTCTGTATATCCTTGCCATATATAGCGGTGGTGGGTGAAGCGTGTAAGCAAAATGCGAAGTGCTTGTAACTGAAACCGAAGGCAAGTTCGTTGCACTGCTACTCTTGTCAAGTTCAGAGATTCCCAAGACACATCATCTTGATTTGTTCACTTCAGTGGCTCCCATGTGAATTTTAGCAGAATTTTCCGACACTTCTTGTGGTGTCACCAGTGAGATCAGGGTTGTAGCGAACATAGATTTTAGTCGAAGAAAAAGAGTGAACTCAATGAATTTAAAAGGTGGAGAAGAAGAGTCAGAGAATCCGTGCCGGAAATTTTCAGAACCTTTTGTGCTTGCGACAGTAACTGAACATGTGCATCATATATAAGTGCATAACCAAGAAGTGTTAGATTCGTTCATTTTGTAACATGTACCACCAAAAAAACTAAAGTGTTAATAACTCAGTTTTAAATCATTTTTTTTTAGATAAAGACTCAGTTTTAAATCATGGTTGCAAGACTCGGACTTGAGAGAGTGCCTGACCGGAAATATGCTCACCGCCCAGATGGCGGCTCCCACATCTTGCGGCCGGACAGGGCAGCTATGGACTCTCAGGCCCAGCGAATGACAAATGTAGTGTAGGTCGGTGGGTGGATGCTGAAGCTGAGCTCGATCTGGGCATACATTTGATGACGATGACGGGTTCTCTAGTATTGCACTGCATGCCAACTTGCCAAGTGACAACCATGCTAGTCCTTGGTTGATTTCTAGTGTGCACGTTGGTTGATGTTTTTTTCCATACGACTTGATCATGAAGCCGGGCTCAAGCATCACCTGCAGCCACGGATAACCTTGCCGTCAGACCATGTACACCACCTGCAGCCACGGATAAAGACAAGCCGGAGGAGGAGGTGGAGGTGGAGGCGCATGCGACAACCATGCCCTCTCCTCCTCCATGGAGAGGCGGAGGGCTTCGCCCATGCCCACCAATGCCCTCTCCTCCTCGCTCATGCACGTCGGCATGAGAGCTCAACCCTAGCCTGGTCGGTGGCGGCACTGACAATGCTATGCTGGGACTCCCAAGCGAGGAGGACATTAGGAGGGCAATCCTCCTCGTCATCCTCCTCCTCCTCCTCGTCTCGCGGGACTCCCACCCTCGACCCTTTGAAGTAAGGGTGGCGCGGCTCCTCACCGGCCTAGTGCGCGTATGGGTGCCCCGTGTAGTCAGGCGAGGAGGGAGGGTACGCTTGGCGTTGCATGATGACCTGCCGCTTCTGTGCGAGCATCTCCGCCAAACACGTTACGCCCCCGAAGGTGGGGTCGTCGTGGTGGACCGTGAGAGGAGGCTGTAGTTTGAACTCAAAATTGTTTACAGTACATGTGTTACTCTGCAATGCTGATTTACTGTTTTCATAGCTACTAAATTATTTCGAGTTTAAGCTTACAAGTTTATGTTTCTATAAAACAATAAATTTCCATTGCAATCTATTATTGTTGAGATTTTTTTTATAGATTTTAAATATAATTTTTCGTGAATTTCAATATTTCTTACTGTACTAAAAATTTGCTTTCCACCTGATAATGAGTTCAAGTTGCAGACGCGCACGCGCTCGTGACCACAGTACAGTAAACTCGGACGAAATCTTTGTTCGGTCAGTGCACGCATGGCCATGGATACATCTTTACCAGAGACGACACAGTCTCCCAGGAGGAGTGTCCAATGCCACTGTGCTACACTACCACCTCCGCCGGCCTGCTCCCAAGAAACTCCACAGTCCATCTTCTCCACCAGGGCCAGCCGCCGAGTGCGTGCGATGAAGATCCTCGAATCCCCGCTCATGGGCGAATTCATCGGATTCCTGAAGGCCAACTGGGGCGGCCACTCCCGCGTCAGCCAGCGCCGGCGCCGCCTGGCGCAGCTGGTCGCCATGGTGCGCGGCGTGGCGGACGCCGCCGAGGGCCGCACGGCGGTGCGGGGAAGCTCCCTCTACCGCTGGCTGCAGCTGCTGCGCAAGGAGGCGCTCCGCGGCCAGGCGGTCCTCGACGCCACCAGCGACCCCTCGGCCGTCGTCGGCTCCGCCAAGAAGTTCCTCGCGGGGGTCAAGGCGCTCTTCGTCTGCAGCGCCGAGGTCGACCGCCTCACCGACGCCGTCGACGCGCTCGAGCGGCTCGCGGGGCCCGGGGCCGACCTCCACACCTTCCTCAAGGTGCTCCGGCTCGACGACGCCGCCGCCAACAATGCCATGGACGTCGACGGCGAAGACGCGTTCGCCCCAGCCTCCGCCTTCCCCCGCGGCATTATGTCGACGAAGGGAGCTACAGCTACTCCGCCGCCACCGCGCCGGGCGCCAAGAGGAAGCGCAGCGGGAGCTCCGGCGTGGACCAGGCCGGCGACGGAGATGGCGAGGCGGCGGCGTCCCACGGCCGGGTCCTATGCCTCGACCGCGCGTACAGGCATAAGCGCCGTGCCCTGGCGTGCAAGCGGCATGCCAGCTCCGGCGCTCCGCTGCCGGCGGGGCCCGACCGGTCCGTGGCGGTGGCGACGGCGATGGCCAGGGTGCGCCGCCGCATCGGTAGGCCCACCCTCGGGCGGCCGTTCGCGCGGATCTCCTTGCACTGAGCCATTCTCCTGCATTTTGCTTCTAGAATGTCGAGAAACCTGATGGATTCTGTGGAAGATGTTTGATTACTTCTTCTTCGTCCTAGCTCCTGGACTCGTGACACAGTTCGTTCGGTTAACTTGTGTGATGTTAAGTTGTTAACTGCTAGCTACTCTCCTAGTTCAGTCGCTTTTTTTTCAGTTCAAGTTGTGGTATCAATTCACTGATGATGCACTCCAACAATTTGAAGCATGACAGCACGAAATTAACGAGTAAAATGCAACGGGGCGGCGATTAACGAGTAAAATGCACCGCTGCAGCGGTTTTTCAGGTGTGTTCAGTTCAACTAGGTGGAACGGAATCATCTTGAGCCCCGTTCTTGCGTTCGGTTGCGGAATGAAATGTAATGGAGTAGTTCATCAGAATAGAATATTCCCTGTAGATCCGAAATACATTGATCCGCCGGGTGACTGTCACGCGCTAGTTAATCAAGTTTAGCATTAATTAACCCAGTTTAGCATTAATCTCTTTTTCTTATCTATAAAATGTTTTATCAAACTATGAAAAAAACATAGAATTACATCCAAGTAAAATTTCAAAAATTTATCGTTAAAATAATATGAGTACTACAACAATGGGAGTGAAGTCACAACATTCGTTCACACAAACATAGATCAAATAACAAACATAGTTCAGATGAGTAGAGAAGATAAAACTAGTCGTCTCCCGTCTCCCGGAAAGATTCCTGCCAATGCCACTGATGTTCAATCAAATTCTTATGGAGTTGTTGGTGAGTAACACAACGACATATCTTCTCGTGCATATTTGGGTCGTGTTCGTGTTGCCGCTGTTCTCTGGGCCCTGGTCATTTCCGGATGGAATCTGTCAAAGGACGTTGGAGATGTCCTTGGGTAATTTTTTGCTCCAAAAAAATATTTTCGAAACATATCATAATTAGATTTAGTTTTAAATATCTTGTCACGAGTAATCTAACGGTGAAAACGCACTTTAAATCGGATAAACGAGGTTACGTTATAAGACTTTCTATTTCGTGTTAAATTTGATGACGTAATCAATTTTATTTTGTTATTTGCATGCACCAGCCTTTGAGGTTATCTCGTGTTTGATTTGTCAGATTATTCTAAGAATAAGCTTGACCATTCTTAAAGTAGACAAAAAGAAATAAGCACAGTCAGTTGGGCCCCAGCTCAAGTCCCAGCCGATTCTTATTTAAAGCATCAGTAGCAGTGTCCTCAAACTGGTAACCCTCAACACCAGTTTGAGGGCCGGGAAAATGCGAGTTTGAAGGCTCAAAACGGCCGGTGCAGATCGGTACCCTCAAACTAACCCTCAAAACAAAATATTCTGTTTTGAGGGTTAGTTTGAGTGTACTGATCTGCGCCATGGCCTTCAAACCCTGAAAACATAATTTCAGACAACACACCAAAAATGACAGCAACATACATGGTTTGCAAATGGATATTTAGCAAAACACAATCATGAAACACACATATCATGAAACAAACTTGTAAATGATCATAAATGATGCATGATTCATAGTTTTACATCACATAATCAACATATGTCCTCCCAAAAGATCATCATCACCACCACATCGGTGACTCAATCAAAGTTCTCCACACCGCCGTAGCCACCACTACTCATCGGAGACTCACCTCGGCGAGTAGACGACGCACCACCACCACGCAGTAGCCTCTTCCTCTCCGCGATGTCCTCCTTGGTCTCCTTCCACCACGCCAATTGGTCTCCATCCATGTCCTTCGTAGACATCATCATGTGCTCCTTTTCCTCGGCCATGACCTCTTTCCATGCCTTTGCTTCCTTGAGCTTGATCATCCTCTCCTCCAATCCGGCCTTCCGGTTGGCATCTTCCCGTCTAGCTTCCAATTGTGCAAGCTTCACCTCTTTCTTTTTCTCGGTGATAATGAGTTTGGTCTCCAATGCCTTCAATGTCAAGCTCTTCTTCGCCTTAATCATTTGATAAAGCTTGTCCTTCAATCTTGATGCATCCGCTTCCAACTTCATCATTTCCTTGGCCTTCTTGGATGCCTCGGGTTTGGCATGGTTCCTTCCTTCATCCTCACTATCTTCCATATTGAGCATATCCGATTTCTTAGGTGCGGATTCTTGATCCCTTACTTTCCACTTATCAAGCTCTTTAAGCAATGCCCAACAATGCTTGAAGGCAAAATGTTTTCCCTTGGAACCGGCCATTGACGTGGGGCTGCCTTGCGGGTAGCCCACGATGAGGCTACCTGGGCCGCGCCAAGGATGGAAAGGCCCGCAGAAGGCCCACTCGGGGTATCTCATATCCTAGTCCAACTCGGATATGTCTTGTAACCTACCGTATCTGTATCAACCACCCGAGACCTGGCTACCTATAAAGCCAGGAGGGTTGCCCGTCCTAGAGGACACGCTGAGAACTACCACAAACCCTAGCGAGATCACAATCTCGCCATTGTAATCGCTACTCGAATCAATAACCAGACAAGCAGGAGTAGGGTGTTATCCTCCGGGAGCCTGAACCTGGGTAAACCTCGCCTGTTAGCCGTCGTGATCACCTTGCACTCTACTCTCTCCCCATCAATCAACCCGGGGTGCACAACCCTGTGACTTGCCGAGATACAACCTCGTCAATTGGCGCCGTCTGTGGGAAAGACAACAAGTGCTAGGATCATGGTCGCACCGGCTCCATCCGCAATGAAGATCGGCGCATCCGCCATCAGGGAGTCGATCCGACTCGGCTCCTTCGAGTACGTCATCCACTCGCAAGCCCACCAGTCGATGTACGCCGATCTGGACAAAGGTATACACATCACCTTCGGCTCCATATTCTGTTGCATCGATAGTCGTGGCATACTCAGGTCTACGACTACCGCGCTACGCGCGACGGCGTCACCAAAATCGCCGACCATCGCGCCCGCTGGACCCGTCAAGATCGCATCTGCCGCACCCGCGGAGATCGCGCCCGCGGAACCCGTCAAGAGCGCATCTGCCGCACCCGCGGAGATCGCGCCCGCGGAACCCGTCAAGATCGCATCTGCCGCACCCGCGGAGATCGCGCCCGCGGAACCCGTCAAGAGCGCATCTGCCGCACCCGCGGAGATCGCGCCCGCGGAACCCGTCAAGATCGCATCTGCCGCACTCGCGGAGATCGCGACCGCTGGACCCGTCAAGATCGCATCTTCCGCACCCGCGGAGATCGCGCCCGCCGAACCCGCGAGGATCGCATCTGCCGCACCCGCAAGGTTTGCACCAGCTGCACCCGCGAAGAGGACACCTACACCGACAATCAAGTCAAGACCCACCTCCACCGCCGCGCCCGCACGCACGGTCAAGGGCACGCGTCCGACATCAACGCCGCGCGCGCCCTCATCTTCGTGGAAGTCTCAAGTCTACCCCAAGCCACTCGCACTGTCCCCGTCGACTGCGGGTACATGGACAATCTTGAAGAGACGCGACAGTAAGTGCGCCGCGCGCCACGTGGCAGCAATTTTCGACCCCGAGCAAGACGAGGGTGACAGAAGCAGCAGCGGCAGCACCAACTCTCCAACCCAAGTCTACCCCAGGCAAGTCTTCATGGCCGGCACAGCACCGCATGACGACGGAGATGAACCCGTATACCCGCTACAGGTGGACATGCCAGACAACACCAAGCTGGTCATCACGCGGGACATGGCGATCCAAGCCATGAAGCATGTGGACGAGGGCACGTTCCCCCCACCCAACGCATCTCGCGAGGACCACCTGGCGGTCCAGTACTTGCTACGCAAGGAAGGCGAACGGATTCGCGCCGAAAAGGCCGAACTTCTCAGGCGCAAAAGGGACGCGGATGCATCAAGCGCCAGGCGGGCCGCCCTCTCCTTCACATCCTCCACTGAGGTGAACCAGGGAGCACGGCGAACCAGAGCCCGTGTCCCTCACATGGCAGAAGCTGACCGAACAAGGCTAACCCGCAACCTCGACTCTTCCTTCGTCACCGAATATGAAAACGGGATACCCATCCCAAAAACAGCAAACGCTGCATTGATATCAGTCGAGACGTACCTTCGGCTCACGCAGCCACCAGAGGGCGACGCGCGCTCGCTCCTCCACAAGCAACAAATTGCCTCCATAAGGGCAATCGAAGAAGCTCTAGCGGCCCAAGGGCCAGGTAATCAAGCTCATGGACCAACGACGTCGGGCATCCCGGCGGCGCAGCGACAGCCAGTCAAGGACCTTCGAGACGTCCTGACACAGAAGACGGTGGACCGCAGCCGCAAGGAGCGTTCGGCTAACGCAGCACAGGCGGATGATCATACCGACCGCGACTTCGAGCCATGTGGTGCGGCATGTTTCAGTTTCAACATCCGCGACACCCGCATGCCCAAAGGCTTCAAATTGACGGCCGGCACACCAAAGTACGACGGGAAGCAAGACCCGAAGTTATGGCTTGAGGACTACCTTATAGCTTGCACCTGCCAAGGCGGAACATCGACAACAGCAATGCAGTACATCCAGCTCATGCTGACAGACTCTGCGCGCGGGTGGCTCACAAGTCAACCCAAAGATTCTTTCCGAACGTGGGAAGAGTTCCAGGACAACTTCATCAAGAGTTTCTCGGGAACATTCGCCAGACCAACAACCTACATCGAGTTGCAGGCCTGCAAGCAAGGGAAAGACGAGTCGCTCCGATCTTACATCCAGAGGTGGACACTCCTTCGCAACACCATGGAACCCGTATCAGAGGACAGGGTGATGGACGCCTTCATGCATGGCGTTTCTCGCCGCGACCTCCGGGAGGAATTTGGTAGGCTCCAGCCGAAGACCACAATAGAGTTAATGAAGACAGCCAACCAATGGGCTGAAGGAGAGGACTACGTCCGCGAAACTTCTCCCAAAAAGGAAGGCGAAACAAGCAACTGGCGCGATTCACGTCAGAAGAGGAAGGCACGATACACGCACGACTCAATCGAGTTAGTAGCGGCGGGTTACGAAACCCCCCGCGAGGTCAAGCGTGAGGACAGTCGACAGCACGAGCAAAGTCGACAGCCCAGCTCGAGCCAGTACAACCGTGGCAGCAGAAGCGTCGACCGCAACGACGGAAGTCAGAAGCGCGAGTGGAAGCGCCCGTTAACTGCGGCAGAAGAACTGATGCAGCCCTGCAAACATCACTCGTTCCGCAACCCGGTAACAGGAAAGTATGGTTCAAACCACCTGCTGAAAGACTGCCGCAAAGCAAGAAAAATATACCATGCCATGCAGCAAATCATCGCCCCGGTGCAGGCCATCCAAGCAGCACCGCAGCTGGCCATCCAGGCAGCACCCGCCAATAATAACCAAGTGCAAGCGACATTCCCCCAGTCGCAGCAGCAGCAGCAGGGTCCGCCGGCAGCAGCCGACGCGTACCCAGCCGCACGAGGACAGCTGAACATGATCCAGAAGGGACCCCCGTCGAACAGGAGGCAGAAGATCATCACACGCCAAGTACTCCAGGCCATCAACAGCCCGCGCGCGGTACCAGACTACCTGCGCGGGTCTGAGACACCAATCACATTCTCCAGGGCAGATCACCCAGCAGAGGTAGTCCGACCCGGACACGCCGCACTCGTGATCGAGGCCCTGATCGGCGACTACAGCCTGAAAAAGGTATTCCTGGACGGAGGCAGCGGCATCAACATCATATTCGCCGACACCCTCAGACGAATGAATAGATCGACAGAAAAATTGCCGGAGTCGGAGACCACCTTCCACGGCATAGTACCAGGGCAGCCAATCACACCCATGGGAACAATCACACTCGACGTCATCCTCGGAACACCCGAACACTTCAGGAAGGAGTCGATAGACTTTGAGGTCGTCGACTGGAAGTCACAGTACCATGCCATCCTCGGACGCCCAAGCTTTGCCAGGTTCATGGCAGTACCCCATTACGCCTACCTGATGATAAAATTACCCGGGCCAAAGGGAGTGATCACAGTCCGCGGCGACTTTGGCCTCTACAACAGTTGCGACCGCGAGTTCGCCAAGATCTCCGAGTTCTTCGGCGTCGAAGAGCACTTCAAGGCCATATCAGCCGACAATGACAAGACCATCTTCCCGGCTCGCAAGAAGCCCGCCAAGGACGCAGCGTTCAACACAAATGACGACACTGTCACCCACCAAGTCCATCCGACCGACAGTGAAAAGACAGTCAAGGTCTCATCTAGCCTGACACCCGCATAGGAAAGCGCGCTCGTCGAGTTCTTACGTGAGAACTGGAAAATCTTCGCATGGCAACCCTCTGACATGCCGGGGATACCCAGGGAACTCGCCGAGCACTCTCTGAAAGTACACAAGGACGCAAGACCTGTCAAGCAATCCATGCGACGCTTCTCAGGGCCCAAACGAGACGCTATCACCATGGAAGTCGACAGATTATTGCACGCCAAGTTCATCCGAGAGATCAAGGACTCGGACTGGGTCGCTAACCCCGTTCTAGTCGAGAAAAAGAAGACGAAAAAACTACGCATGTGCGTGGACTTCACCGCAATCAACAAATGCTGCCCCAAGGACCACTTCCCGCTCCCACGGATAGACCAGATCATCGACTCGACCGCAGGCTGCGAACGCCTGTCTTTCCTGGACGCCTACTCAGGTTACCAGCAGATCAGGCTGAAGGTCGAGGACGAAGAGAAGACAGCCTTCATCACACCCGACGGCGTTTTCTGCTACCAGACGATGCCGTTCGGGTTAAAGAACGCAGGTGCCACGTACCAGCGGACAATGCAAGCATGCCTCAAGGGGCTAATCGGGCAAATCGTCCAAGTCTATGTCGACGATATCGTCGTCACTACCCGGAAGGAGGACACCCTAGTCGCCGATCTACGCAGGGTCTTCGCCGCACTCGACGCGTACCAGATCAAACTCAATCCAGAGAAGTGCGTGTTCGGCGTGCCAGCCGGAGAGCTACTAGGGTACCTTGTATCCGCACGAGGAATCGAAGCAAATCCCGAGAAGGTGCAGAACATACTCACAATGCCAACACCAACGAAGCTCAGGGAGGCGCAACGATTAGCTGGCCGAGTCGCAGCTCTCAGTCGGTTCATTAGTAAGTTGGGAGAAAAGGCCTTACCCTTCTACCAACTGATGAAGAAGTCAGACAAGTTCGAGTGGACGCAAGAGGCGCAGGACGCGTTCGACCATCTCAAGAAGACATTGACAACCTCCCCGGTCCTCGTGGCACCACTGGAAAACGAGCCGCTCTACCTGTACGTTTCAGCAACAAACAGGGTGGTGAGCACGGTACTCGTAGTCGAACGCGAAGAAGAAGGACACAGCCACCCGGTGCAGAGGCCCGTCTACTACCTTAGCGAGGTACTCACCTTGTCCAAGCAAAACTACCCGCACTACCAGAAGCTGGCATACGGAGTTTTCATGACCTCCAGAAAAGTCGTGCACTACTTCTCCGAGCACCCGATCACGGTGGTAAGCTCTTCCGGACTAGCAGACATCCTCACGAATCAGCGCGCGACACGACGAGTCGCCAAGTGGGTTGTCGAGCTAGGACCATGGGGGCTGAAGTATGCTCACCCGAAGTCCATCAAAGCCCAAGTTCTTCCAGAATTCACCACGGAGTGGATAGAAGCCCAGCTACCGAACGTCCCCGACCTGTCCAACGCATGGACAATGTACTTTGATGGCTCCAAGAAATTCAAGTCAGCCGGGGCAGGAGTCGTGCTCATCTCCCCCAAAGGCGACAAGCTCAAGTACGTCCTACAGATGGACTTTCCGACGCCATCCAACAACGAAGCCGAGTACGAGGCACTGATCCATGGCATGCGGATGGCCAAGAACTGCGGTGCAACGCACCTCATGATCTACGGCGACTCCTACTTGGTGGTGCAGCAAACCATGAAGTCCTGCGACGCCATCGCCGACAACATGATCGCCTACAGAGACCTCTACAACCAGATGGAAGGAAACTTCGACGGCTGCGAGCTACGCCACATCGGCCGCGAAAGCAACGAGGAAGCCGACGCCCTAGCTAACATGGGCTCAGACAGGGTACCAGTTCCACCCGGCGTCTTCCTCGAGTGCATCACACAGAGATCCATCAAGACTCAGGGCACAGCAAGCACTACAACCGCAAAAGGCGACGCCAACCCGCCAAGCCAAGAGAAGGTCCCCATGGAAGTCATGCTAGTCGAAGCCACATGGACAGGACCATACCTGGCATATATACTACATCAGAAGCTGCCAGCTGACCCAGTCGAAGCGAAGCGCATCATCAGACGCTCCAAAAGTTTCACCGTCATCAAAGGGGAACTCTACAAAAGAAGCATATCAGGAATCCTTCAAAGGTGCATAGATCCAGTCGACGGCCAAGCCATCTTACTCGACATCCATGCGGGTACCTGCGGGCATCACGCAAGCAGCCGGGCACTGGTGGCCAAGGCGTTACGAGCTGGGTTCTATTGGCTCACAGCCATGCAGGACGCTGAGGAGCTGGTGAAGAAATGCACAGGGTGCCAGGAATTTGCCAACAAGCCGCACGCCCCAGCATCACAGCTCAAAACAATACCACTAGCCTGGCCCTTCGCCCAATGGGGCCTGGACATGGTGGGCCCGCTGAAGAAATCCTCACCCGGAGGTCATACTCACCTCCTGGTCGCAGTCGACAAATTCACGAAGTGGATCGAAGCCGTGCCCATCACAAGTTCGACTGCGTCCACAGCGGTCAACTTCATCAGGTCAATCATCTTCAGGTTTGGAGTACCTAATGGGATCATCACCGACAACGGCTCAAACTTCACAGCCGAGGAATTCAAAGACTTCTGCTCAGAGCAGGGGATCAAGCTCAACTACGCGTCGGTCTCACACCCACAGTCCAACGGACAAGTAGAGAAAGCCAATGGATTAGTCTGCAACGGCATCAAGAAGCGACTGCGCGTGCCCCTCAAACGCGCAGCGGGCGCTTGGGTGGAAGAACTGCCATCAGTCCTCTGGAGTCTGCGAACAACACCCAATAGATTTACCCAGTACACGCCATTCTTCATGGTGTATGGTGCAGAAGCGGTCCTCCCCTGCGACATCAAGTTCGACGCACCAAGAGTAGTCGCCTACGACGAGTCAGAAGCAGAGGAAGCACTCGAAGACAGCAGAGACACCCTGGACGAAGCACGCGACATCGCCCTGGCACGATCAGCAGTGTATCAGCAGGACCTGCGCAATTATCATACAAGGAGGCTGCGACCAAGAGCGTTCGTGGCAGGCGACCTGGTTCTTCGACTCAAGCAAAAGAAGGTGCACAAGCTCGCTTCCCCATGGGAGGGCCCGTACATCGTAACAGAAGCAATAGGCAATGGAGCATACCGCCTAAAGGACTCGAAGACCGGAGCGGATTGCAGCAATCCATGGAACATAGCACAACTACGCAGATTCTACGCCTAGTTCAAGTAACCATTATACAAGAAAGTCAACGCGGCAGGTTTCAGACGCGCTCTTTTCCTTACCAGGGTACCTGCGGGGACTGGAAGGTTTTTAATGAGGCGGCCTGCTCGCAAGAATCAATAAAGTGATTTGAAGAAAATCTGTCTCCTTTTCCAGTCACTCAAGAAGCTCAAAAATCCTAGGCCGCCACTCGAACCACTCGGGGGCTGCGCCACACAGGTTGAAATAACAGCTTAGGCCGCCACTCGATCCACTTGGGGGCTGCGCCATACAAGCACATTCAAAATCCTAGGCCGCCACCCGAGCCACTCGGGGGCTGCGCCACACAGGTTGAAATAACAGCTTAGGCCGCCACTCGATCCACTTGGGGGCTGCGCCATACAAGCACAATCAAAATCCTAGGCCGCCACCCGAGCCGCTCGGGGGCTGCGCCACACAGGTTGAAATAACAGCTTAGGCGCCACCCGAACCACTCGGGGCTGCGCCAAACAAGCACAAAGTCAAAAAATCCTAGGCCGCCACTCGACCGACTCGGGGGCTGCGCCATACAGGTCAAGTCCAAAATCCTAAGGCGCCACCCACGACTTACGGGGAGCCGCGCCACACAGGTCACACTTGCAATCCTAGGCTACCACTCGACATACTCGGGGGCTACGCCAAACAGGCCAAAGAAAAATCCTCGGCCGCCACTCGAACCTACTCGGGGGCTGCGCTGAACAGGTCAAGTTCCAAATCCTAGGTCACCACCCGACATACTCGGGGGCTGCGCCACACAGGTCACACTTGCAACCCTAGGCTACCACTCGACCTACTCGGGGGCTACGCCAAACAGGACTCAGAAAAACCCTCGGCCGCCACTCGAACATACTCGGGGGCTGCGCTGCACAGGTCAAGTTCCAAATCCTAGGTCACCACCCGACGTACTCGGGGGCTGCGCCAAACAGGTAACACTTGCAATCCTAGGCCGTCACTCAACTTACTCGGGGGCTGCGCCAGACAGGAGTTAGTCAAGACCCTAAGTCGCCACCTGGTAGAACCAGAGACTGCGGCATACAGGTAACACTTGTTAAAAATAGGCCGCCGCTTGGCATACTTGGCAGCTGCGCCATCCAGGTCGAATCATACGCCCTCACTTTCGAGTAACATGTCATGTTTTCATTACTCGAAACAGTACTAGGAAATATTACAATGTATTTACAAAGGCAAATTTGCCCTCTATAGCTAACCCTGTGCATCAGACGACAGATACTCTAAACTGCAGGCTCAGCCTTTGGCGCGTCGAGAGGACCTACAAGCCGCTCGCTCAAATCCTGAACTTGCCGGATAATCCGGCGCGCAGCCGGCAAAGTCTCGTCGAAGTCGTCGTCACCTGGCAAGCCTTCAAGCACCTGCTCAAGCGGAAGATGTGGCCGGTGCATCCGAACGTACGCCAGCGCCGCGTTTGCACCAGCCACAAGCTGAGCGTCGACAACCTCCTTCAGCTCTTCGCCATCACGGAACCTCTCCAACAAGGCAGGCAACCCGTTCGGCTGCGCATTATGCGGGAAGTACACGCGGTTGACGTGCAAAAGCGTCTTCCGACAGCTCTCCAGAAGAAAGGCAGCGCGCCATGTACGATCAAGCATCGTGGCAAGGACGCGCCCCCTCGACTTGTTCACCCAGAACTGGCGAGCTTCATAGGAGTCGCCTGACGCCTCTCGAGTGACTCGCTCTTCAACGCGATCCCGCTCGGCTTCCCAATCGGGATTAACATCTGCACACATCAACTGCAAGTCAGAACGAGAAGGATAAACAATTGGGACGGCAGTCGCCAGCATGATACATACCCTGCAACTGCCGACTGATCAAGTCCATCTCTCCAAGCAAAAAATCTTCACGACGTGAGAACTCCGCCGTGGGGTGCGACTGGGAGCGCTGCAACGTCAGCTCCGTCTTCTTCAGGGTCGCCTCAAGCTCCACCACCTTGTTCTTCAAATAGGTGATCACCCGCTGGTCATTTGCGCTGCGCGGAGGAGCCGGCGCTGCCCGACGACGGCGAGCACCCGAAGAAGACGCCGCGCCACTCGGCCCGGCCAAGGGAGAAGGCGGAGCATCAGCGCGTGTGGCAATCTGTCAGGAATACGCAGAGTCAATACAGAAAGGCGACTGCCAAACACAGTTCAACTTAGAAAGAAAGAAGTCAGCAAATTCAATACTGACGATCAAAGGACCCGACATGGGCAATATTCATTACAAAACAAGAAGTTCAAGATACAGATCGCAGCGACTGCCGCATCCCTAAAACTACGCCTACTCTAAGGCCGCAGACTGCGACCGGGAACGGCCCTTCCGAACAGCCGCTTCAGTCGCCTTAGCAAGGGCCCTCTCGAAGAGCGCCACAAGCTGCGCAGCCAGCTGCGAGGCGCGCTCCTTCACGCCACTCAGCGACGCGGTCCGACCATCAGGCTTGCGAGGAAAACCGCTGACGATCTTCTCGAAGTCACCTGGAACTTGGTGGCCTAAAAGGAGCTGGAAGGTGAGCTCGGAGCCGCGTACCGTCTGCGACCGCGTGAAGTCGGCGATGGTGGTCGCGTCCCCAAACGGCGCAGCCAGAGCGTCCACAGTCGCTGGCGGCTGGTTGCCCGGGAAGATGCTCTGATGCACCACGGCCAGAGCCCCGGTCGACTTCTCCAGCGCGGCGGCAGACTTCCTCAGAGCGTCCGAGGCATAGGCGCAAACACGGTCGAAGAAGCCAACCGCAGTCGCCAGTTCGACGGTGTCACTCGAAGCATCTTATGGAGGAACTCCACCGCAAGTCTCTGCGCCAGAATTCAAAGTCAGGACAAGAAAAGGAACGAAAACTAAGTAAGCGAAAGGCTGACACTCACCCCCAAGAGCAGCGGCGAGTGAAAGGAGGCGACCGATTTGAGTCTTCTCCTGGGCGACCCGCGCCAGCTCCCGCTCTTGAGACTCACGGAGAGCCTTCTCAAGCTCATTCACCCGGCCAGTAGCCTGGTCCAGCGAGGAACGCAGGTGGTCCCTCTCCTTCTCCAGGCGAACATAAGCCGCGGCTGCGTCTAGCTGCTGGCGATAGTATGGCTGAAAATAAAAGAAGCACGATGTCAATAAAGTTGCGGGCGACTATACTAGTCACCCACACCTTCGGGGGCTACTCCCATCGGGAGCGCTGATCGCGCACCCGATGAGAAATCAGAAGAACAAGGACAACAAAAGAAGACTTACGTGGTCCAGGAGCTCAAGGTCATCGACAGCCGAAGGAGGAGCCCGGCTAGACGAGGCCATGACGTTGGCCTCCACGTGCACCTTCTCCCCCACCACAGGTGTCTCCAGCCCAGTCGAAGGGCCAGAAGTAAGCTCCGTGTCCCGAAGGGGAGAGCTGACGTTGCCAGAGTGGTGGCTGCAGTAATATCAAGAACACAAAAGTCAAGTAAACGGCGAACCCGCAAAAGTACTACTCGAGGAACATGTTGCGAGGAAACCAGCCTGGGGGAGCTGGCGTCGTCGAAGCTCGACAGCGACGGCGAAGGCATCCGCGCGAAGGACCGCGGCGCGGCAGAGGCGACTGGAGGAACGTTGAGAGGTTCCTCCCAGCCACCCGAAGACTGCGCACCCGGGGACGTCGCCACGGCCTCCTCATCAGCAACGCCCCTGGCAGGCGACGACACAGTAGCAGACTCGCCGCGGATCGGAAGCTTCCGCTTCTTCCTCGCGGGTTCCTCCACTTCGTCTTCCTCCTCCACCTCATCGCGGGGAGAGTCTGCGGAGGGGATCTCCTCCTCATCATCCTCGTCCTTGATGAACTTCGACTCATCGTCAGGTCCGTTCTCAGGGAGCGGAGGATGGCTGATGAACAAATCCCGACCCTAAAGCAGAGTAGACGCAAGTCGAATCATAAGGCAAGGTAGACGCAAGTCGAATCAAAATTCAAAGTAGAGTTCGGTCGAACAAGTACAAAAAGAAAGCAATAACAGACTTACCTCAGGAACGGGTTTCGTAGCCCCGTAAGGAGCAATGGGGCACTTGACGTTGCAGGCGTCCGCGGCTCGAAGGCTGGTGATTGACCTGACGTTGGCCTCCACCTCCTCGTCGTCCAGCGGTTTGTCGCTAACGCCCTCGGCGGCCCACATCGGGTGGGGCCGGGCGCTCAGCGGCTGCACCCGAAGGCGGAAGAAGGTGGCCATCAGAAAGACGCCACCCGCCTCGCGCCCAAGGGTCTCGGTCAGCTCGCGCAGCAACATCAGCAGGGGCCGCACAGCCTCCTTCTCCACGGCAGACAGCGGGTGCGCCCATGCGCCAGTCTTCCTCAGCCCGCGCCTGCCGTCGAATGCGTCCAGGCCATCTCCGGCCGACTGGACGTAGAACCATCGCCGGCGCCACCCCTGGACGGAGTCCGACTTCTTCATCGCAAAGTACGCGGTATCACCGCGCACCTGGATTCCGAAGCCGCCCACTGGGTAGGTCAGCCCACTCTTCCCCACGTTCTTACGAACGAGGAAGAGCGACTTCCACAGCCCCCAGTGGGGCGCGACCCCCAAGAAGCACTCGCAGAGCACGATGAAGCCCGCGATGCTCAAGACGCCATTGGGGGTCAGATCATGGATCTGAACCCCGTAGGCGTACAGGAGCCCGCGCACAAAATCGTGCATGGGGAACCCGAAGCCACGCGGAATGAAGTCCGCGAAGCAAACGCGCTCCCCATCGCGAGGAGTAGGAAAAGCCTCTTTGCCAGGGAGTCGTACCTGGACTTCGTCCGCAGGCGGCAGCAGGCCTTGCGCACGGAGCACATCGACGTCAGCCTTCTTCGTCGTCGACCTCTGCCAGTCACCCTCGGGCTTCTTCATCAGCCCGGCAGCGTCGGCGGCGGCGGCGGAGGAGCCAGCAGAGCCCTTCGGCTTGCCCATTGCTTTGGTCGCAAGGTGCGTGGACAGATCGCTTCGAGCTCGAGACGGCGGTGGCAATGGCAGAGCGCAAGAGGAGAGGAAAAGGAAAGAATGGATTGGAGAAGATGACATCCCAAACGCCAGGGCGCAGTACTTATTCCTCGAAGATCGATATCTCAACCGTCCATCGCGCAAGGGCTCCGAGCGAGAGCATCCGGCCGTCCACGTGTCGCGCGGAGATACCAACCGTCGCCGCCAACCTCCTCCACTACGCACGGGAGCCGAGGCGTCGTCATCGTGCCGCGCAAATTTCGCGCCCGCTTCGGAGACGTGACAACTGTGGACCGTGGTCAGCTCTGACAACGGGGTCCACCGCGTCACGTCCCATCGGGCGCAGAGGCGTGCAACAGGTCGTCATCAATGACGTCATCAATCCAACGGCTCCAAAATCAACCGAAGAAACTCGAAAGATTCATTCGAGTAGTAAGCTTCGCAGCTGAAATCAGCAAAGTAAGATCAAGCAATGATCCGAGCACCCGAAGGAACCATTCGGGTGGCAACACAGTAAGCCCGAGCAGCCGAACCAATCAACAAAGTAAGCCAATCAGGCTGAGTAGAAGCAAGCTTTGCAAGAAGATGAAGGCAAAAGTAATTCGACTGCAAAGGTTACTCCCATCGGGAGCGGCCGGTTCGACTGAAGAATTCGAGTTCAAGCTCAAGATCAAGCAATCCAATGGCGCGTCCAGGAAGAAGGAGTCCTCTGTCCGACTCTGCGCTTCGACCAAGCACTCGGGGGCTACTGACGTGGGGCTGCCTTGCGGGTAGCCCACGATGAGGCTACCTGGGCTGCGCCAAGGATGGAAAGGCCCGCAGAAGGCCCACTCGGGGTATCTCATATCCTAGTCCAACTCGGATATGTCTTGTAACCTACCGTATCTGTATCAACCACCCGAGACCTGGCTACCTATAAAGCCAGGAGGGTTGCCCGTCCTAGAGGACACGTTGAGAACTACCACAAACCCTAGCGAGATCACAATCTCGCCATTGTAATCGCTACTCGAATCAATAACCAGACAAGCAGGAGTAGGGTGTTATCCTCCGGGAGCCTGAACCTGGGTAAACCTCGCCTGTTAGCCGTCGTGATCACCTTGCACTCTACTCTCTCCCCATCAATCAACCCGGGGTGCACAACCCTGTGACTTGCCGAGATACAACCTCGTCAGCCATGTCCTTGTACCGCAAATCGGCATATGTCTCCTACAATTGCAAGCATAGCATGATCACAATTGTGCATAATAGGCATGAACCAAAGAGTAAGGTTAAGTATACTCACATAGTCACTCTCAACGGTGCCGCTTGGTGGAGCGTTTATGACTTGATCCATAGCCGCACTCCAACGAGCACAAGCAGGCTTTATCACCTCCCACCGGTTTGGAATGCCGCCTCATTGATCTCGGCCACCTCTTCCTCCTCCTCATCCTCTTCCTCCTCAACTTCTAAGTCGAATGAATCGAGGGGAGGAGCCCCATTGTTCACCTCAGCATCGTTGAGAAGTCCCATGTAATAAGTTGGGGCCGACATTACGTCGACCACCTCTTGAGCGCTTGGGGCCGGAGCGGGAGGGGGCTTCTTGCGACTGACCACCTTCTTTGGGACGGCGTTCCTTGTCTCTCGGGCATGCTTTGGCCCCAATGAGGGAACCTTCTTCCTCTTCAGAACGGGGACGGGGGCGATGGAGGCGGGGATGACGGCGGGGGCGACGGCGGCTGTGGGAGGCACGACCGTGGCGGCTGCGGGAGGCATGGCCGCGGCGGCGTGGCCCGTGACCACGTGTGCCCGCCTCCTCTTCGAGCCCACGTGCGTGGAGGCCACCACGGCGGCGGTCGGGGCCGGGGTGGGAGCTGGATGCGTAGGGGCGGGAGGCGGCTGCGTGGGGGCAGGGGAGGCGCGGCCGGGCGCGGGGATCGGCGGTGGGGCGAGGGCGCTCGGGGCGGGAGCCGGCGGTGCCTCCATGGCCGGCGGCGGCGCTCGGAAGGAGAAGGGTTCGGGCGGTTGAGGATTTTTCCCTCTCGCGCCGCCGCGTGGTTGACCAAAATTAAGGGCCCTGCGAATTGGGCTCTCAACCTGCGTTTGTGAAGGTCCGGATGAAAAATGAGGGATGGACCTTCAATTTTTTTTGAGGGTTCACGGGTTTGAGGGCTCTGTTCCGCGCCTCGTTTCGACTTCAACCTAAAAAAGCAGTTAATTTGAGGGTTTGAAACTTTGAGGGTACTGCTAGTATGCTCTTTGCCGTATAGCACACCGTGTGGGTTACAGCTTATAACGATTTTAGCGCCCAGCGAGGCAGCGACGCACTGGATCTCAGACTTGTCTCAGTCGCTTCTCCCCAATCTATCTTCACCAGGGACTCGCCTGGATCGATCAGGACCAGCAGTGCGTGCGACCAAGAGGAGGCGATGACGATCCTCGACTCTCCTCTTCTGGGCGAATTCATCGGATTCCTGAAATCCAACTGGGGCGGCCACGCAAGCGTCAGCCAGCGCCGGCGCCGCCTGGAGCAGCTCGTGGCCATGGTGCGCGGCGTGGCGGACGCCGCCGAGGGCCGCGCCGCGCAGGGCACCTCCCTCTACCGCTGGCTGCTGCTGCTGCGCAAGGAGGCGCAGCGCGGCCAGGCGGTCCTCGACGCCACCAGCGATGACGACCACTCGCCCGTCCTGGGGTCTGCCAAGAAGTTCCTTGCGGGGGTGAAGGCGCTCTTCGTCTGCAGCGCCGAGGTCGACCGCCTCACCGACGCCGTCGAGGCCCTCGAGCGGCTCGCGGGGCCAGGCGCCGACCTCGACATCTTCATCAAGGTGCTCCAGCTCGACGACGCCGCCCCCATGGACCTCGACGCCCGCCATGGACCTCATCAAGAATCCGCCTTCTCGCTAGACTTGAGCCAACGGAGCTACTCCGCGGCCATCCAGCCGGCGGGCGCCAAGAGGAAGCGCAGCGCGAGCTCCGGCGGCGACGGAGATGATGAGGCGGCGTCCCACGGCCGGGTCCTCGTCGACCGCGCGAACAAGCAGAAACGCCGGGGCCCGGCGTGCAAGCGGTGGCGATCCAAGGCGGTGGCGATGGCCAAGGTGCGCCGCCCCATCGAGAGGCCCAGCCTCGGGAGGCCTTACGCGCGGAAAACCATGCAGTAAGCGAGCGTCAGAAACCCTTCTCCTGCATTTTGTTTCTAGAAAGTACAGAAATCTGAGCGATTCTGTCGATGATTGTTTGATTACTTCTCCTTCGTCCTAGCTCCTGGACCTGGACAGAGTTCCTTTAAGTTAACTTGTGATGTTAACGGCTACTACCTACACCTACCTGATGAAAACTACTCCTTGTTTAGTACTGTACTGTAGTTTTATTTAGTTCATTCAAGTTGTGGTATCAATTCAGCGATGATGCATTGTGACCACGGGAAGATTAACACACCTCGTCTTATGCAGGCGTGACTTCCTCTTCTAAATCCGCAGGATGAGGGACGAGTAACGGGGCTGGTAGGAAAGCTTACGGAGATGCATATGTCTTGCTTCCAGGCGAGAGTCTAGGTGCCTCGGAGCTTTTAGTTGCACTAGGTGTAGTTTTATTTGCCGAAGTTGTATGCCGTACGTAGCATTGTAACCTAACTTTGTCGTGAACTCCTGCTTTGTTAATTCAAAGTTGGGCATCAATATTACGCCTTTTACCTAAAAACACAGCACTCCAACCGGGGCGGCGGTTCTTTAAAACATGGCAGGGTGGGTTCATTTTAGTACATCTACCTGAAACTGCTCAGGGCACTTTGGCTCCCATTATTTGAGAAAAAGCACGGAAATGAAAACCGCATAGGTTGAATGTCATGGAAATCTACATATATAATCTGGTGCTGCGCATAAGATAAAAGGCACGAATGCCTAATCTTAAATTGATAAGGCCGCCAAGTTCACAACACAAAACTATTACTATATGCTAAAGCATCACAGCTTCCGAGAAACTAAACAACAGCGAGAACGACAAAGAAACAACGACAATGCGCAACAGGGTAGCCACTACGTCTAGCAGAAGAAGAAGCATCAGCCGGCGGCGTCGACGAACCGTTGAGCTCGCCAGCCGAAGGAGGACGATTTTCTGTGTATAGTAGCTCGCCCACGAACCTTCCTAGCTAGTCTTGGTTGATCGCACGAGTCTTGGCGGACTGGACACACAGCTGCTTGCCTGCATATAAGGATGCATTTCAAAATGTAGTCAGTCAGTGGAGTCTTTAGTTCCAGCAGGAGCACCCAGAAGATGATCGATCGATCTAACAAGGTCGTCTGAAAAAATAGCTCTTGTCACAGATGATGCTTCTGCTGCTCTCTCCTGTATCCTGCGTTCTGTTCGTGGGTTAGAGCTAGAGGTGTTTCGGTCTACTTGCTCCTGCGTTTTCTGTTTGGCTACGAAACTATGGTTGTCTGAAACACTGCTCTGGTTTCATGAGCAATGGAACAGGGAAGTGGTCATTTTGTACACTGAAGAAAACACTGCTTAATTACTCAATCTGACTCCCAATTCTTCTTGGGTCCGTGTACGAGTAGGAACTGCTCCAACCAATGTGTTAAACTCCAGAAGAAGAAAAAATGATGTGCTAATGTCAGTCGATTTTACACCTGTCAGATCTTGTCCGGAGATTTGCTATTTTGCTTGTTTTGTTCATCCTTTTGTATTGTTTTGCACGGGCTGATAACAGGCCGACCCAGCAAAATAAGCGAGATGGTGGACATGAATTGCTTTTGTGAAATACTAGGTGTTTTGGAGTCTGAGCTCTGTGTAGCTCGTTTTTGAAATATTCAGATTTTCCTCATGATTGTGATTAGGGGTGGGGATTGTTAATCCCACATGATTAGTACTCTCTTTGATCACTTTGTGAACCTAATCATAGCCGTCGATGCGCTTTAAAATTCGTGCAAC
The DNA here is from genome assembly GCA_026929855.1 of Poa annua. Classification (NCBI taxonomy): domain Eukaryota; kingdom Viridiplantae; phylum Streptophyta; class Magnoliopsida; order Poales; family Poaceae; genus Poa; species Poa annua. The sequence continues at coordinate 7,656,939 of CM049428.1, read as the reverse complement.
TTATTTTTTGGGAAAGCACTGGAGCACTTCGTATTTCAATTACAAGTGGGTTGTAACTGATATGTTTCCAGTTGCAAATGAGGTTGTCACTGATATTTCAAATAAGGTCTTTCGAGTTGCTTATAGGTTGCAGCTATGATTTTGAGTTGCAGCTAGATTTTTTTAATCCAATTGCAAGTGAGTTGTAATTGTGTTCTTTTGCCGTAAGTGGGTTACAACTAAGATTTTTCCACTTACAAGTTGGTTATAATTAGGTTGCAACTAAGATTTGGCGGCATCACATAACCGAGAGGAGATATAGTTGCACCAAAACTATTTTAAGCTGATACATTCATCTGTGGCACACCGTGTGTAACTATGCTATGTGTATAATACCCAATAAATTCCAAAATTAAGATAGAGGCCCATACTTATTCTTCGAAGAAATCAATCCCCTTAGTCGTCATACTTGTGTTGAAAACTTGAAATGGAGTATAATTGCTAGAGTGGCTGGTAATATATTCCTCGACTTCACGGTTGTGTAACTGTGCATTAGTTACACATCAAGTTCAACCGAAGAAGTTTTGTACTTGGTTGTAGTATTTGCATATTTTAGTTTTTCGATGAGATGCCGATGAGAGGGAAGTAAGTAACTGTGTGTCTCACTTCTCACTCTCACGTCCATTGTGTCTTCTTTTGGTCTTTGTAAGCAAGAGGGCGAAGTAACAAACATCATCCTTGCACAGTACTTCGCCTTTTTATGTTAGGAAAATCATAGTAGTCCAGTGAATGATCACCTGACAAATATAGAAGCAGCCCAAACTCAAGCTAGGGCAACATTCACTTGGAAAAACCCATAGCAGGTCAAATGATCGATCGGGGAGTGAATCAATCATTCAAATAGAATCCAGTGTGCAATGCAATTAATCGATCCCTCGACAAGTCCAAATGGGATAGCAAAAAACGAAAGTCCAAATAGGATTCGACAGTTACATGCACATGGTGATATTAAACGTACAAGAGGGTAAAGGTGACAGAAAAGCAATATCTATGTAAATGAAATACCCATACCATATTTTGATCCAATTATTATATATGTACAGATCAAAACTGTAGCTTCCTTACAAAAATCTTGACGATTACTATCCGAATTGCTGAAAAACTAATTGGAGGTCGATCAAACTGCCCTGATAATTAACAATACGGCTGCAATGAAATGGTGCCCTAACGATAATGCCCAGCCATAATCGCATATTTCAACATCAAGAGTCCTCTGACAGCTTCCATTTCCTTTTTAGTGGCATAATCTTTCCATGATCGTGGAGGAGCTTCATCTTCCCTGGTCCTGCCGGCGGCCTTGAAACAGCCGTAATCTCCATGGAAACCACCGGTGCAAGAAGCGTCAGGCATCACATAACCCATACGACCTGCAGCTTCTCTCTTGGAACGAGAACGACCATTCTTTGCTCGCTTCTTGTGATCCCGAACGGCGGCGGCGGCAGGCTGCCGGTCGCGCTTATGTCTGTTGGTGCACGAAGCGCTACCGCCGCCGCCCTTGCTCCTGAAGGCGAAGAGGCACCGCTCGCCGTCGCCTCGCCGGAAAGTGTACAGGTCGAGGCGGTCGCCCTCGCATATGCTGCTCTCCTGCCTGAACCGCCTCCAGTTGGGCCCTCTGATCCGGTACGCCGTGGTTGAGTTGAGGTAGCCGAGGCTCACCACGTTCTCCCGGCCCTCGGCGTCGAGCAAGGTGGCAGACACCGAGCGCTGGGCGTTCAGGCCGTCGCCGCGGAGCTCCTCCAGCTCCGGGAAGAGCCTCGGGATCGGCCCGCCGTGCACCTTGCCCTTCGTGAGCAGCAGCCGGTTTTGGCCGGCCTTGACGTCGGACTCGTGCAGCACCTTGAAGAGAGCCCAGTCGGCGCCGTGCACGTCCAGGCCGGCCATCACCTCCCGGTGCCGGGCCTCCTCCGCGGGGTCTATGTCGTTGCGCCGCCAGCAGGAATGCATGGCGCCGCCGCCGTTCATTTGACGCCAGATGCCACGACCTAAGGTCTAATGAAGGAGATTTATATGCTCGCCCGTGAAAGTCGGTTACAACTTATAACTGCATATACAGATATTCCTAGGTAGGATCATTTAAATGGTATAGTACAAGCACCGGCCGGGGTGTTTTAAACAGATCTTTGTTTTTAAGGATGTCAACGGGTACCGAATTGCATCGCCGTCCCGCCGGACGGACAGGGCACGAGCATATATTTCCGGCGAGTGCCCACAGCGGCGACCAACGCATCGTATATTTTTTCCACTACGCGCGGTACCGGGTAGCTACACGAGGCTATTTTTTTAAAAAATATATACTTTTATTTTCACAAATTTTAAAAATAATATACGACGCCGTGTGACAAGCGGGGCAGACGCGCGGACAACAGCCATGCATGCCGCCGGCGTCGCGCTAGACCGTCATGTCGGAGAAGACGCCTTATGATAGTGCCGGTGTCCGAGTAGAGGCGCACGATGATCCACCACTGGCGGTGGGCGACGCAATCCGATCTATGATCGGTAAATAAAAAAAAGAAAACCGATCAAGAGATCGGAGAAAAGACTTATGGGGCAGCTGATCACGGATTGGCGGACGAGCCCTACGTTTGGGATGCGCAGCCCCCTGCAGAGATCATGGAGATCAACCTCCCCGGGGGCAGCACGGCAGAAGTGTGTCGACATCGCCTTGCACGACGCAATAGGGGCAGCGGCGCTAGGTGTTGGGAGCGGCGGCGACGACGGCGCGAAGGCTAGCTGGCGGGTGCTCTAGGGTAGGATCTAATTAAGCTAATACCATGTAAAACGATAGAGACAGGAATATGCAGAATTGGTGGCTATATTATTAGGTCCCATATTAAGTCTCAGGAACGAGTATATATAGGCGTAAAATGGATCAACTTGAAGTACAAATCGATCAAGTCAAGTTATGTAGCACAATCATATGCACAATACTCTAATAGTTTACTAAATCAAACAAATCATCATTTTCTTAAAACAGGTTTTGACCCCGATTTATAAATAAAACAACTTACTACAAGTTATACAACGTTCAAAGGCAGAGGTCAAAGGAAAAACGCGGGATTCGTTGAGGGACAACACATACCAGCCCAACATAAGCTTAAAAGGAGACAATACAACTCCCAAAGGAGTAAAGCTCAACGACCAGATGCTGCGGAAAGTCGGCTGGACGCAGTATGAGATCCGCGATCATGCCATCGCCTACAAAGCGGTGCCACTCCTATAATAATCTCAAGAATTTGAACATGAAGTCAGAAACCCGTCTTAGAAAGACATGCTCAATAACCATCTTGTTGTGAATAGTCCGTAAAGTTCAGATCATCTGAGCAAACACAAACCATAAGAGGCACCTCCTCCTACCAGTACAGTACGGTTCGCCTGAACTTCCAGAAACTCAGCGAGGTCTTTGGCATGCCACTCAGGTCCCAACGGCTCAGCGAGAAAGCTTCATAGGAAGCGAGCCGTTGAACAGGAGAAGAGAATATGAGCCCCCGTATCTAGGACCGCGCATAACGGACGGGAGCCATCCCCTAGGGCCAAATGTCCACTCCCGAAGGTAGGCGATCTCTCAACAATTGCCACGTGAAGGATTTTGGTTTTCAGCGGCAAATGGGCCTCCACAATGGGGAGGTGCAGGAGAGTATGGTCCCTCTAAATAGGGCCTGATACGTAGATCCAACCAAAACTGACCCGACACGAGAGCTTGGAGACACTGTCTAGAACCCGAGAGAGATTGTGAGAGAATCGCCATCAGGCTCCCCCAACTATTGGCCTCCACCGACCCAAATGTGTGGCGGTAACCATTGTTTCACTATTCATTCTGGGTTGCGGAGTGCACCAAGAGAAGCAAGTCCGAACAGATAGGAAAGAGCTCAGGGAAAGTGTCGACGCCCACCAAATCATGAGTCTAGCTAGAAGAGGGTCGGAAATGAGAAGCCACGAAATGAGTAGTAATTTTTCAATGTATTTATACAACAGAAGAGTCGGAAATGAGAAGCCACGAAGTTAAAAACTCAAGAAGAAACAAGTCACGGCGTCGTCCAGTTTACACAAGCATTACACTTGAATCGAATGTACACTTTGGGAAAGACAAAGAGCAGCCAGAGGGATCGAGGGAAAAATATAACACCATGCATGCAAAAAAGGACGACAGGGAAGCTGGAGCTCGATCAGATTTATTCAGGGGTCCTCGCAGATGCGCGCGAGGTGCGGGTGCCACGCCACGGCGTGGCTGCCGGTGCTCATGCGCCTGCGGTGCTGCTCCTTCCTCTCCGTCTCCGGCGACGCCACCCCCAACCGACCCTCGACGTCGACGACCGCCGCGGCGGCGCTGCCTTCCGACTTGCTTCGAACGTGCTGCTGCCGGTGCCGCCGTTCGTCCTCCTCGGCGGCACCGGCACCCGTTCTCTTCTTCTTCTTCTTGGCGTCGGCGGGCAAGGACGCGGCCGGGATGAGGAAGTAGATCTCGCCGCGCTCCAGCTCGGTCTCCGGCGCCACGACGACGACGATCCGCGGCACCCCCTGCTGGCGCGTGGACGCGCAGGGCCTGCTGAGGACGTGGCCCGGGTGCGCCGCGAGGACCTCGCCGGCGGACACGGCGCGGCCGTACTCGTCGACGCGGCCGCTGAGGTGGACGATCCGGACCAGGTCCAGCGCGCCGCAGGGGAGCACGCACGCCAGGCAGCACCTCAGGCTGTTCCCCATTGCCTGATGATCAGCTAGCTCCGAGCTGCTGCCCGCCGCGCGCCAGGCCAGCACCTCAGGCTATGGTCCACGAGCTACCTAGCTTCTTCCCTGTAGAGATGTACGTATCTCTGTTCGTGGCGTGATGTGACGATGCAAGATGAATATATGGAGATGACAATGAGCTAGCTCAAGAAGAATAATGGCCAGAGTTTGGTGTGAGGTGCCAGAGTATTATAAATCTAGCGAGCTAGTCGATCAAGATCACTCATGCATGGGACATGGGTGTGTGCATGCGCGTGTCGTCCTGGCCTTATCTACATTCTTAACCAATGCTTACGCATCTAACATACTAACATCTCTCTAACTAATTAATCAGTGCATCAGAGAAAGAGCCAGCTCCCCCACACGTTCCATGATCATTATTTCTGAGCTAGAAATTGCCCTAATTTTCAGCTGTTCTTCCTCAATCGACCGGATCCGTTGGGCTCAATAATTGAGCACAGCACACTGATGCGCACGTACAGCCATGCTGCCTTGCTGGCCCTCTTGGCATGAGTGAGTGCATGCACTGCAGGCTAGCGTGAATCCACAATTAGATATGGGGAGTTTAGTTAGGCATGATTATTATATACGGAGTACTTATTAGAGTAGTCAGATGCTTTGTCTAATTGGCTGTTCGTGTTTTGGCCATGGATCGATGTTTCATCACGTACGAGTTCGTACGGGCTTGGGAATAATAACGACAAGCTTATAAGTAGCTAGAATCTACGCGTGCCGGCCACCGTGGAAACTTCGATCAACTAGCGCTAGACTATTCAGTTATAATTGTAGCGTCAATAGACGCGGTCGGAGAGACAAGCAAAGCTTGATTAAGTCTCATACAGTGCTGGATAATATCAGAATTGTTGAGAGTTTCTTCCAACAGCTTGGTCAAAATTTACACTGTTTAACTATTCAAAAATATATTGAGTTATCGCAACTATTAAGAAGAAAAATGCCTTGTTTTGGGTACAGTTGTGTCGATGCAAATAGTCCATATACGAGATGGCTGTCAACTGACAGCGCGTCCATGAATTACATGCATATTTGCTTCATTTCAATATCCAGTTTTGTGAGAGTGTTATTGTTGTTGTAACTGGTTCTCATTTGAATGACCCTACTTTTTTCGATTACGAAAATATATTACTATCAATATCGAGCGTATGCAACAAGCTAATGTCCAGAAGTAGTCGAGATGTAGAGAATACACACACACAAAAAAAAACCTTTCCAAAATGGTCCGCGTGTTGCAACGCGGTAGAAAACAACCACAACAATTGGTAACATTCAAACCGGGAAAAGGTTCTCCAATAGTGGTACCTACAAAAGGAAAATAGTGCACAAGTACCGTTGTCGTCCAATCTCACAACAAAAGTCAAAATTTGTGGTTTCACCCTGAAAAAGCCCATTAATCTCTGGCTGCGCTTTTAACAAGGAAACAACTAATCCTTCATCGGCATGTACACGCAAATAACCTAAAAATTTCACTTCAAAAATTGAGGCTTCATTCGAAGAGCTCCAGCAAATATGAAATTGTCCTATGATGTTGCCCCCACTTGTCGTGAGGAACTATGATGCAAATCACCGGTCATCAGGCTCACAGTCACTACGCGTGTACGAACCGGAAGTTGACATTGCCGCACCACCAACAAAACCTTATTCACACAACCAACTATGTAGTGTTGTCTTCTCCAAAATCCAAGATCCTTGCCTTCACACCGTCTGTTCTACAAGCAGTTCAAATTCGTACAATGAATGTGGGGATAAGGATAAGGAATATAACTCTTTTTTTTCAGTCTAAAACGTTCTATACCTAGTACTCCCTGCGTTTCATAAACTTTGTACTAGATGAGCGACACTTTTTATGGAACGGAGGGAGTAGCTATTGTATTCAGTTGTATTCAGGAACATGAGGAAGAAGCGTCGACACGTAGCAACGTAGGTACGTGTGTCAGTAGTAACTGTTTTCAGTAATAAGGAACGAGAGCGCTGCATGTGGTGGGCATGCGCGTGGGGGTGTGACTGGTGGAACAAGGGTCGTCTGTGTCGATCCGATCCGTCGTATTTGCATCTGCGTATGCACCTTCCTCGTCTACCTACCTAACATGTGTGCCTTGTTGGCGTATGCTAACCCCAGATTCCGTACGTACGTGTTATGTTACGTACAGTAGGTACGGCCGGAATACGTACAAGTTTATACCCGTCGACCGGCTTGTCGATGTGCTTGGCAAGTTGCGATCGACGGATGCACTTGTGGATCGGCAGGGGAAGTTTCTGTTTCTCCCCCCGCGCGCGGACCTTGGCTGGATGCGGCAAGTGGTCTCGTCGTTGTCGTCGTCGTATACAACGAAATCAGGTTGCAGTGATCCTCGACTGCCTAGAATCAAGTACGTACGTACTGAGCTTCACTGTTGTGTGCCCACGATCGAGCCCGAACAAGCTATAGGGTCTGGTGACCTGGTCACGCGCGCCAGGTTGCGATCCATGGATAATGTGACCATTTTTGTTTTATCTAGCTAACTAAAATGGTCGGGAGACTGCCGCTTCTTCTGGCTGCGAGCTACAGTGACCACACTTGTATACGTGGAGGACGACCAGCGCCGCCGCTCCTCGTCGGCGCGGCATGAGCGACACCGCTGCAATGGAGATCGAGTGAGCCGAAAGGTTTACCCGGGCCAGACACATCTCATCCGTTATCGACCCCATAAAAACCACCGGATCTTTGGACTGGGCCTGCTCGGATTGAGCCCAACTCTCCACGTTTTCCTGATACTTGGCAAAGGCCCTCTAAGAAATCTTAGGAATATATAGCACTGCCCTGTCTATCTAGAATCAGCTCGAGCTGGTACTGTTTTTCTTAGCAAAGTATACTTGCAAGGATATGACCATGAGTGTTCAAGGGTTAGGGGTTGTGTTTGTTCTGTGTTGAGAGCTTTCAGGTTGTCCTTGTGGTCATGTGATGTTCTTACTTTGTGAGTAGTTCGGGTTGGTTAGTATGTATCGATTTTCGTCTGGAATCATAAATTGATTAGGCAATTCTCTTCTTCCTGATTAACCGGAGCGAAAAATCTGCTCTCGTTTTCAAAAAATAAGTTGCATGTTGCCCTTGCGGATCCCCTGCCCTCATTTGCAACCAGGCGCTGTAAATCTAAGTGCGGAATCGAACTGGCTGGAACAGTTGTGTGTGACACCGTGAGTACATGCACGTATTTTACAGTAACCCACGAGCGGGAGGGTGAGAGCCGGGAGGTTAGCTGGACCGGAAAGAAAACAGAAAGCAAAAGCTAGTTGATATACCAATGACATCCCCACAACGAAAAGACCCAATGATCCGAAGACAAACCACAAGTTAACACGTCATACAATCTAGAATTATCTGTTTAGTATTATATCTAGACTAGTATTTAACTCAGAAACCTATTTCAAGTTATTAGCTAGATTTATAGACTCTTAGCAACTCTACCAAAGTTATGTCAAAACCTAAGTGTAATATGGAAAATGATACTTCCGAACATGTAAAATCATGTTGGTTTGTTAATTCCAAGAACTAAATCCATTGTAGTAAGGGAGTTTTTTAAACATCACAAAGTAAGTAAAAAATTCCTTGTAATGATAAAGAGTGAACGGTGTGATAGTTACATTAATATGCATGTGAATGTCTCCAATGATATGCTAAATTGTACATGAGCAATATATAGTCCTAGTTGTTGTATGAAATTGGATAGAACAATAAAAGAACAAAACTGTAATGACCATACGAGCTATTGAAATGTAAAAATGGTTAGTATAAAATGTTATAGAGGTTGTTTGGATAGCTTAGATTAGAGATAAGTTTATAGGAATGAGGTTTCATAGGAGAGATGTCGATAGCTCGAGGAGTGAGTAGAAATTAAAAAAGGTGATCTCGCCGCCGCCGCCGTTGAAGGGGTCCTTCGTTGTTCCCGGGCCTCGGCGTCGAGCAAGGTGGCGGACACAGAGCGCTGGGCGTTCAGGCCGTCGCCGCGGAGCTCCTCCAGCTCCGGGAAGAGTCTCGGGATCGGCCCGCCGTGCACCTTGCCCTTCGTGAGCAGCAGCCGGTTTTGGCCGGCCTTGACGTCGGACTCGTGCAGCACCTTGAAGAAAGCCCAGTCGGCGCCATGCACGCCCAGGCCGGCCATCACCTCCCGGTGCCGGGCCTCCTCCGCGGGGTCTATGTCGTTGCGCCGCCAGCAGGAATGCATGGCGCCGCCGCGGTTCATTTGACGCCAGATGCCACGACCTAAGGTCTAATGAAGGAGATTTATATGCTCGCACGTGAAAGTCGGTTACAACTTATAACCGCATATACAGATATTCCGAGGTAGGATCATTTAAATGGTAGTACAAGCACCAGGGGTGGGTGTTTTAAACAACCCGAACAAATCTTTGTTTGTAAGGATGTCAACGGACACCGAATTGTATTTCCGGCGGTGACCAACGGATCGCATTTTTTTCCACTACGCGCCGTACCGGGCAGCTACACGAGGCTATTTTTAAAAATATATACTTTAATTTTCACAAATTAAAAAAAATAATACGACGCCAGGTGACAAGCGGGCAGACGCGCGGACAACAACCATGCAGGCCGCCGGCGTTGTTGTATATAGTCCGAGTTGTTGTATGAAATTGGATAGAACAATAAAAGAACAAAACTGTAATGATTAGAGATCAGTTTTTAGGAATGAGGTTTCGTAGGAGAGATGTCGATAGCTCGAGGAGTGAGTAGAAATTAAAAAGGTGATCTCGCCGCCGCTGCCGCTGAAGTGGTCCTTTGTTGGATGGCGACAACATTGGGAAATGTAAAAATGGCGACATATTTTTGCTATCATATGATAATTTGGATATTGTTTATATCTATCATTTAAATATGATGGTTTGGCTGCTAAAGTATGAAACATGAATGCTATTGTGCAATTTAGAATTGTCACAATAATGTTTTGTTCAACAAAGTTATATTTTCTTTTTTTACAGGTTATTTACATAGTGTTGCACTAGATCTACATGTGATTTTTCCTTTTGCACTATGTTAATGGCGGTCCTCAACCTATCTACAACCAAATTGGTTGACGACGCACTAGGAGACGCATATATGTAGTTTCGATAGTTTTTGTTTGTTTCAGTGGATGATCTTTGTAGTCACATTTAGTGATACACAAGCCATAATATATGCGATACTTGCTACTCGCACTATGGTTGTAATAAATAGTTGTGTTTATCATCAACACCATTTGAAATTAAAAAACTCGCTTCGTCAACTATGGTTGTAATAAATAGTTGTGTTTATCATCACCACCATTTGAAATTAAAAAAATTCGCTTCGTCAACACGGTCACGGAAATTATCGAGAGAACTTGTGATTCTAGGAAGCGGGATATATAGAAGTTTGTTTGGCACCCCCATCATTTTATTTCATTTGGCAAACATTAAATGGAATTCAGAGAAATGACACCAACATAGCACAAACATCCTTTGAAATTCCAATTGAAATGGCACTCTGATTTCATGACAGCCAAATACGCTTGGGCATGGAATTTGAAAATCAATCCCATGAAAATGTTGGATGCCAAACAACCCTAAGAGAAATCGGTCCCAGCAAGGAAAATCAAGACGATTCGTAAAGAAGAAAGATTGAAAGACAATGCATCACTGGTGTTTGGACAGCGATGCAAGCTAGCGGGTTAGATAGACTTGCCGTTTTCGGCTAGTCATATCTTCGATGATGCGATTCGCCTAGCTCTTGGCAGATCGGCCACCATGGTCCGTCCAATCTTGTCACGGTACAGCTGAGAGCTGCGTGCATGCCTTTGCGTACGTGTCGACGTACGCTGTGCTTGACTGTAATCCTTCTTCTCATTGATTTTACAGGATTTTCATAGGTTTGCCTAGAACTGAAATCTTATCGAGATTTTACATTTGGGAGCCATCTAATTCATGGGGTCATCCCCTAGCTAGCAAATAATCACATAAACAATCTTGTAGCGTAAATCCCATAGGTAAAACAACCCCCAATCCTGACTTGTGAGTAAGTATGTAAATGGTAGCGGCGACCGCTGGTCCCCTATACGCCACCCACCAAAATTAAGGTAAACGTCATATATGGCGTACCATTTAATTAAACGTCGTACGTGGCAAAACTAGCGAAACCCACCAAAACCACGAAAGCCCAATACAGCTGACCGACACTTCTTGTTCTTCCCCGTCTCTACCACATCACGCCGCGCCGCCACCACCATGCCAGGGTCTTGAACTTGCTGATCGCCGCCACCAGTCGCCGCCACCAGTCGCCGTCACCAGCCTCCAGTCGCCGCCACCAGCCACCAGTAGCCGCCACCCGTCGCCGCCACCAGTCCCCCAGGACCCCCACCTAAGGATCTACGCATCCACAACCTCATGGCCAGCCACCGACCACCTCCGTCGAGATCTTCGGTCGACGAGAGCAAGGGCCGTGCGTCCCCAACGACGGGTAGGTCTCCTATTTCCTGCTTGTAACCCTAGCCTTTGCGTCCATAATTTCAATCTCCACTCTCCCCACAACGGCTCCCCTCTGCTCCCCTGCCCTATTTTGCAGGGCTCGCCGGCGGCATGGATAAGAGGGATTTACCCGTCATTTGTGACCCCATTGTCGGTGCCAACACCCCCATCTCACAGAGAAGAAAAGGAGCAATCGAAGTCACTGCAGACGAAGCAACTTTGTCCCCTCAACAGGAGAGATTCATGGTAAGATAGCTCTCTCCCTCGATGCCTGATTTTTAATCTCTTTGCATTTTCAATTTTCTGTTTTATGGATCTTGTGTGGTGATGATGCAGAAAAGAAAAAGAGCAATAGATAGTGCAGAAGCAGAGTTGTCATCTCCCTTGTCGCATCACATCACAATGACATCTTTGGTGGAACCGGCAACGACCAAGATTGCCACCATGCTGAATTCCATCTTACTCCCAGCAAGCTCAGGTATAGTCTTGCTGGTTTTACTTGAACCCGACTCGTATGGTTAAATTTTGTACTGCACAGCTCCTACTAACTATGTATGTGTTGTTGTATTATAATCAATCTTTAGTTGCTAATGTTGGTGGCGAGATGTTGGACAAACAAGTGGATTCCAGAGGTGACGTCATATACAACTGCGGCACTCGGATGACGTTGACAAGCAGAGTCTGAGGTGGGAAGCCGTCGACAAAGAGCAGCAGGTGTGGGATGCTATCGATGAGCAGCATAAGTGAGTCCATTTTCCTCCATACTTTGTTATGCTATTTATTTGTTTCTCCTAATTTTTAATTGCCATTGTTTGAGTGCAGATCAAGAAAGAAAGAGGATAAGAGGCAGAAGCAGCAGAAGATGAGGCGGAATAAAGAGAATAGGAAGCAAATGAAGGAGAACAAAAAGAAGAGGAAATTGGAGGTTGAGGTAAAAGCGAATGAGCTAGATACGAGGAGGAAGAAGGCAGCGAAAATACAGGAATCAAAGATGATCAAAGAAAATACGGGAATAAGCGAATGAGCCTACGGATCTGATGTGGGAGATCACTTGGCTAAGGTACAATCAGCCATTGATAGCCTCTTCGAAGAATATTCTTCTCAAATGACAGAGTCACCAGATGATTCAACACAAGAGGAAAACTTTGATGAGATTGTTACGGAAGAAAAAAATCCTCTAGCTGATTGGGACCAACATTTGAGTAAGAAAAAGAGCCAGCCTACCAGTGAGCTTGATAGATATTTGAAAGAGGAAACATTTCCTCGCAAAGATGAGTTTGATATTCTTCAGTGGTGGAGCATCCATGCTTCAAAGTACCCTGTCCTTTCTCGAATTGCTCGTGACATTCTTGCTATACCAGCCTCAGTTGTACCATCCGAGTCAGCTTTTAGCACCGGATCGCGGGTTGTTAGTGATTATAGAAGTAGGTTGGATAGCAAAACCGTGGAAGCCTTGATTTGTCTTCAGGACTGGTTGAAGCATTATGATTCACTTGCCAACATTGCAGATGATATGATCTCTGAATGAGGTATGTTCCTTCGTATTCTGGTTCTTTGTACTTGTGCTGCTTTTAACTAGCCCTTGCACTGCTTTTAAATTTATCTTCATCATAGTTTAGCTTGTTAGAATTTAGTCAAATTTCTTTCCGACATGCTACAATATTGCCCTATCAAATTTAGTCAAAAGTGATAATCATACACGCTTCAGGCACTATGTTGTTTCTCTGTAGAAGTTGTTGTATGTAGAACTAACATAGTTGTATCAATATGTTCTGTTTGCAGCTGGCACCCAAGCAGAAGATCAGAATCAAGTTGGTGTTTCTGTTTGTTCGGGTAACCTATCTGAAGTTGTTGTTCAACTGGCACTATGGAATGATTGTTGAAACATATGTATCTGGACCCATCTATCTGGACCCCCTGAAGTTGTGCAAGACCTGGTGAATCGAGACTCCTTGTCTAGGATGTTGTAGCTCTCTCTTCTTCCCCGTAAAAAAAATGTAGTATGTAATGAGAATTGTTGCCTGTAATGAGTTATGAGTCGTCTCATTAGGATTTCACTGATATGGTAATCGTTTTTTTAAAAATTATATGGTAATCGTTGAGCTAGCATCATATGGCACAGTACGGCCAAATAGTTGAGCTCGCAGCATATGGTAATCGTTGAGCTAGTCAGGATGGCAGCGCTCCAACGCTACTGCGAGAGAGCACGAAGCGGCGCCATATAACCGTATAAAACCACCAAAGGTTTTCCGTGGCAGCCGCAAATACCATGTAAATGATATGTGGCTAAAGCGGCCATGCCCGCATGGCCCAGCAAACACGCCATTTACATCCTGACTTGTGAGTCGTCTTGCCAACCCGCAGAAGCCACTCGTGCTCGCCTCTCTCCCCACTTCTCCCGCCGTCTCGCGCAGCGGCCGCCGGCGCCGGCTCCAGCGAGCGGACTACCACGCCGGTCGATCCCGCCGGCTCCCAGCGCCCGGGCGAGGTGAGGCGTCTCTTCCCCCGCCCCGATTCGGGCTCTATTCGGATTTTTTGCCGTTTTGGTGGGGGTTTTAGTGGGGTTTGTTGTGCGAGTGGCGTGGGGGCTCGGGTACGGCGTTCGCGAGTCGCTTGGGGGTGGGTGGCGGCCAATGCGGCCATGGCCGCTTGCTGCCCTCGATTTTGCGGCGGGGCGTGGTTCCGGATGGAGGAGGCTGAGGCGAGGCGGCTTCGTTCGAGCTAGGAGGTTTGGGGGAGGGAGGTTCAGGTGCGCGGCTCTGCGTCTGCGGGCTCGGAGACGGCGATTCGTTGTTCCTCTGCTAGAAGTTCGTTGGATTTACGCGTTGGTTCGTGTAATTTTTGGGGGTGCTCTGCTCTGTCAGCGATTGGAGGACGAGCGGGGGCACGGCTCTGGATGTTTCTGGCATTTTAAGCGATTTCCCGGTGCCGCGACAGTGGTCGCTGCCATTTCGGATGTTTTTTTTTGGACACCTACTAAAACTGGGGGGAACTGTGTGTGTGTGTGTCAGGGTTTATTTGTTGGGTTCGATTGGTGAATTCCGCGGAAGTAGGGGAGCGGGATCCTATGTTGACTGACACGGAAGGGTTTCGGTTCTCTCGGGTTGCTGTTTTGTTGATGCTGATGATGCGGAGCAGTCGTGCGAGCAGCACTGTAACTTGGTGTGATTTTGTAGCTCTTCTCTAGTTTTTTGGTGGCGATGGTCTGTGGGTGGGGTGTTCTACTGTTTCCTTCTAGGAGTAGTTGCGATGTGGATTGCGAGGTAGCTCACTGTAATTTCGACCTGGAGCTCGTGCGGTGGATCTATTGTCTGGAATTTTTAGGCCATGCTCCGACTGCGCGTCTCCTGGAATTCTTTCTATAATTCCTGCAGGGAGTGCTTGTATGGTGCTGTTGGAACTTCGTCAAACAATGGGTGTTTTATGTGAGAGCTAGAATCAAGAAATCTTTGGACGCAAAAACAACTACAGATTTCTACATGTCCATCGTTCAGGTTTGGGGGAATTTGGTAAACAGGGGTTTATGGACATGATGTTTATAACCAACTGTTTTGACAGTTTTATACAATCTTGCTCTCTAAGTAAAATGCGGGGTATATCAGTGCCCTTTCGATCACTAGCTTAAAATTTGTGATCACAACAGTACTTGTGTTGGTCAGTGTGATAATGATAATCTATACATAATTTTTCTGCTGCAGTATACCTACATGGTTATTAAATGTTGTGTTTTGCTTATTCTTATGTGTTTTTCAAAGAATGAGTACTGGAAGAAAGACTGAGGCCTACAATGGCGCAAAGCCAAAACGAGATCAAGGCAATGCACGGCGGTATGGTGACCAATCTTTATCTGCACGTAATCTCGGGGCAGATCAACTAGCAGGAGTTATTTTTGGCTGCACACACCAAACGATCAATGAATGCCTCTCTAAACAGCTATTTGGTTAGTAATTTATTTTGAGCCATATCATCTCTATGATAATTTCATTACAATAAACATATTCTTGTCCCCTTTCCTCTATATAAATTTCATGTACTGACATCAGATAATGCTTGATTTCAGGAATATTAGCTTGTTGCTCATCAGTATTTGTTGAATTTGTTTGATAGGTTTGCCTTCTGGCCATTTCTCCTATGTGAAGAATATTAAACCTGGAATGCCTCTATTCCTGTTCAATTATAGTGACAAAAAAATGTATGGCATTTTCGAGGCTGCAACTCATGGCCAACTTTCCATTGACCAATTTGCTTGGAGTCGTGATGGTAAAACAAAGACACAATATCATGCACAGGTATCAGCGTATCAACAGTTAGTGTTCAATATTTCTGGACCTTCAGTTTGTATGTACTATTGTGCTGGTTATAATTTTGTAAACTGATTGCGATGTGTGAGTGACTTCATTTTTATTCTTAAGGTTCGCGTCTACACCAAAACTCAGTGCCTACCACTTCCAGAGATTAAATTCAAAAGTGCTATTAGTGGCAATTATCATAATTTGCGCCACTTCTACTTTGAGCTAGACCATACACAAACAAGAGATCTAGTTTCTTTGTTTGTACCTGCTCATGTTCATGCTGTTCCAAACGCCCAGAATCGTTCAGAGTCTCCTGCTTCTGTTCGCTCTGTTGCAAAAGAAACCGATTCTGATTTAAAGGATGGCAGTCAGCTTGGTGTTTCGCTACATTCACATAATATGGTTCCTTACAAATTGGTCGATAGAAATGTCAACTATGGTATTGCCAGTACAAGTAGAACATCAGAGAGCAACTTTGGTGAGGAGGCTTCTGAGCGAGATGATTTGAATGATGGTGTAACCAAGAAAGGAATGGAATCTGTGAATGATGACCATCCACATATCAGTCCAGGTCATGATGAACAGTATGACACAATGGATGTTTTGCAAAAGTTGCAAGAATTGTCTCTTCAAAGACGGAAAAAGGCCCAATCCTCTATTTCAGTTAGAAGTATGCATGAAAAATCACCACAAGGTGCTACTCCCAGAGATCCATCTAATGCCACCTTGGAGGGTGGTGCACCTGTGGAAGACAAAACATCACTTGAGCAACGTTTTGGAAATGATGAGGTACCTTATATTATTCTATTCTTTTGAGTATCTGTTGCCCTTTATTATTTTCACAGTGTGCTCCAGATTTTCAGTGATTCGATTTCTAGTATTTTGCATAAACACACTTATGTAATGCTATTTCTGATATGTATGCAGCTGCTTCAAACCATCAATGAATTAGCCAAGAAGACGGAAGCAATTTGGGAAAATCAGGTATTGACTTATTGTTTTTGTTGAATTTTTGGGTGTAAGTTGTTATCTTATGGAGAAGTATAAATAGATGAAGCCATATTCATCATTTTCGTAAGCTCTTATTGTATGTCTACAATGATGTAATTTTGAATAATTTTCAAATGTTTATTGGAAGTATGATACTGTATATTTTCTTTACGCTCTACATGTGCATTATGTTATCCATGTTGAGTATGGTTTTTGCGTTCCAGATTGAATCAGAGCAAGAAAGGCTTGTGTTGATGGAAACTATAAAGACCATGGAAAGAAAAATTCAGAAACTGCAATACCAATATGAGAAATTACAATTGGAGTATTCAGCAGCACTCCTTGGTGAAACACACAATAAAGTTGAAGGGCCATCAATATTCCTAATAGGTGGTCATGATGGCTATACCTGGTTGCCATCCCTTGATTCGTTTCATCCTACAGCAGACAGACTAGTGCCACTAAGGCCTATGAGCTCAGCCCGTGCATACGCTGCTGTTGCTGCATTTAATGACCATCTCTTTGTTTTTGGTGGTGGTGATGGTGATTCGTGGTATGACACAGGTAAATATTCTTCTATGTGACAAATAAAGATCTTTATAGAACTGCAAGGTGTTGACTATCTGCATTGCTTTTATCAGTGGAATGCTACAACAGGATGAGCAATGTGTGGATAACATGCCCATGCTTGAAACAGAAGAAAGGAAGTCTTGCTGGAGCTACATTGAATGGCAAAATATTTGCTATTGGTGGGGGGAATGGATCTCAATCTTTTTCAGAAGTTGAGATGTTTGATCCAGCGCATGGGAGTTGGATAGACAGCTCTTCTCTGCAGCAACGTGTATGGTCTCAGATCCCTCCTAACAATTATATTGAGTAGAATGTTCTAAACTTAAATGCAATTTTTATGACTCTAGAGCTTTATTATTGTGTGTTCTCATTGTGACGAGTGATAAGTGTTAGGATCTACTCCTCTCATAAAAAATGAAGGTCCTTTTACGGGCTTAAGAATTAAGAGTTTAGGTTAATTTCAAATGTTAGTGTTTCCTTCCTTTATTATCTGACAATCTTTGCCCTCTGGAAACAACAAATTCTATAGGCACAATTCTTAATGAAATTAATGAAAGATTAAGTAGGAACAGCATTAGAAGAATTGCATCTGGAGTGCAGAAAGACATACGATAGGATGACCACGCTTAAAAATGCTTGGATTTTGGATAGGCTGGAGCAGAAAGAAATACTGTTGAGAGGCTGTTTTAAACTGCATATCTGGTATTCCTAAAAATATCAAATTTTGGGGATCATTCCTGTTTTACAACACTGATGCTTTTGTATTAGTTCCTGGTTTACTCATCATAGATCTTTAGGACAGAACTTAGTTAGCTGTTTGGGCAGCACTGGCTAAGTTGGTTTCTGTAAGTGGTTGTCTGCGTAGGCATTAGCATGACAGCTTTCTATGCATGTACATGTTATTTTTAGCACCAAGTATAGATGGTACTCTTTTCTAATCCTGGTTATATCAAACTATTTTTTTCTCGAGAAAACGCAAAAACTCTGCGTCTCGATGCATATCAAACTTTGCAATTCTGCATGCCAACATATTTCATGGAGACAAGTTGATAGCATTTCATGGAACTATGATGGGAGTTTGTGGTCTTTAGAGTAAGGATAAATGTTGGATTATTTCCACTTTAATTGTTTGGGTGCTATATTTATCTACTACACAATGCATTTTTCCTGCAATGTTGATGTTAGAACTAATAGTAATTCATACCACTGTTTGTTCCAGCGGTTTTCTCCTGCCGGAGCCGAATTGAATGGCATCCTCTATGTGGTTGGTGGTTATGATTTCAACGACGATTCATATTTACAGTTATGATCTCTCAGCATTATTTACATTCTTTCTATGATGATTATACCATTTGAACCTGCAAATTAAATGAAGGATTGTAATACCCACAGATCAATGGAAAGGTATGATCCAAGGGAAGGTTTCTGGACCCAGCTACCAAGCATGACGACAAAAAGAGGATGCCTCTCTGTTGCTGTCTTGGGAGAAACCCTGTGAGCCCCACTCTTTCTTTTTCTCTCAGCCATATGATCAAGCCCCTTAAATGCCAAAAAATTATTTAAACAATATAGTACTAGCAACAATTGAATTCTTGCATTCGGTCAGGGAATTAGATGTTACTGTAAGTTTTTACTTGACGTTTCTCCAGCATAAAACTGACATGTTTTGCAGACGTTTTCTTACAGTGAACTTATGTTTCAGGTATGCTCTGGGAGGGTATGATGGAAATGACATGGTTTCCACTGTAGAAATCTTTGACCCCCGCGCAAATTCGTGGAGGATCAGCAGTCCGTTCAGCATCCCAAGAGGATATGGGTGTGCGGTGACAGCCAATAATAATGTTTACCTTATCGGTGGGGTCAAAACCAATTCAGAAAGTGTTGAGACTGTACGGTTTCTGATATCTTACTCCCTGTCACTGACATCTTCCTATCTGTTCAAGACTCACTCCTTTCCTTTGTTTGGTTTCGCAGGTGGAAGTTTATAACGAGAGGGAAGGCTGGTCTATCCCTGGTTACAAGGCGATAGGGCCGAAGAGGTTTGCCTCTGCTATTGTCTTTTGACAGGGCTGGGCTGCAGATCTAATATCCTACCCACATTTTTTGCCTGAGCTATATGGATCCGCCCATTCGTTGTCCGCGGGTTCAGTACAGTCTGACACGCCAGTCTCAAACTCTCTTGTCGAATCACCCACTGGGGCCATGAGTATTTTTTGGCCGCCCCTTGCTCATGTACAGATCGTAGCCCATCAGTTTGGTGCTTCTCTGACACCACACCATAGACTAGATCTCACGGTAACACAAGGTCTTAACACCATTAGTTGACCTGCTGCGTCCGGGTATTGCAGTTCACTGTTGTTTCTGTTTGTTCTTCTAGGCGATACGCTATAGCACCTTGATGGTGCCTGGATGAATTGAGCTGTTCACGGTTCATGAGTGGCGACTTCAAAACGTGTAGCAACAAATCAATTTGGTTTTGAAAGCTGAAACAATCATTTCTTGGTCTGTTGTTGCTGGAATTGCACAGAATCTCTGCCTGTGTGGAATGTTGGACTATTCCTTCCTTTGCAGTTTGTGCCATATAGTCCTGAGCAGTTTGGGGGAATCTGGACTCAGGGGCAGCCCAGTGTATGGGGACTGAATGCAAAGCAGCTAAGCCAAGAATATGGCCCTAACCTGCAGACCTGCCTAACTCTCTATATAGGGGCAAATCTTTGGTTTTGCACAAGCTTGAGCAGCAAGTCACTCTGGGAGATGTCTAATCCATGTATTCTCCTCATACTGTGTGGCCTGAATAGCACACCGGCTGAACTTCCAACATATCACTTTAGACAAACAGATTTTTATCGTAACCAAATGTTAGCATAAGAAATGTTTGTAGCCTGATCACAAGAGTAATTGGTCACGAAAGCACAGAATGAGATTCTCCAGGTTCCGAACTCACATCAACAGCACAAGTTTCCCAAACAGTAGCATGGGCATCAGGGTCACCAACTTGAGTTTGAAATGTGCACTGCATGGGAAGCATAAAGTCAGATTCTTCTTTATGTCCCAATTAGAAGGAGATAATTTTCCAGCCAACTACATATTCCAACCGAGAATCTACTTTACCCAAAACTATGCCGTGCCTCATTGGACTAAAATCATACTCCCTCCATTCCAAAGAATAAGACCTATATTTTTTAAAAAAAGTCAAGCCAAGTAAAGTTTGATCAAACTTTTAGAAAAATCTATCAACAAATATGATAATATATAGATATCATATGAAAATACAGTTCATGATGTTTCTAATGACATTGATTTTATATTTTGCTTGTTCATACTTTTTCGTAAAACTTGGTCAAACTTTAGATGTGTTGACTTTTTCAAAATAATATAAGACTTATTCATTGTAACGGAGGTAGTATACTGTACGAAGTTTTATCCAATGTGACATTGCCTTTTTTTCCTCTTTATAAGCACCGAGTACTTCAGGGCTCAAAGCTTCCTCCAAACATCAGGATGGCTCACAACTTCGTGCCTGATGCATGGGGCTGGATCACCACCCTGCCCCCATTCTCCCAATGGCGCACCGGCACCATGTCCCTCTGCATCTGCGCCACGCCGTCGCCGTCAGCTCCTTCCCAGCCGCCACCGATGAGCCTCTCGGTGACCAAAACACCTCCCACCGGCCATCCTTCCTACCTCACCTTCTCCATCTCCGCAAACTACCACGAGCCGATCTACCTCTGGACGTCGAAGCCGGTGCACCTGAAGACGAAGACAACACAGCAGTCCCTGGACGAGCAGCACACGGCGCAGCTCTTCGTGGACGTCGTGAACCAGGTGCTGAAGTACGGGCCAGACAGCAACAACAGCAGCAGCAAGCTTTCCTCCTTCCGGTTCCCGGCCCAGCACCTCGCCGGCGGCGGCGGCGGCGGCTTCGGCGACGCGTTCAACATCGCCTTCCTCTCCCTCGCCTTCCTGGTCTGCACCTACGAGGCGCCCCGCGACCTCCGCCGCGGCTGCCTAGACTCGCTGAGGGTCCAGCTGACCGGCTCCAGGTGCAGGGGCCCCGCGAGGACCCTCGTCAGGATGCTCGGCGCCAACCTCGAGGATCGGTGGATGCGGACCATGAACCTCGCGGTGACCAACTGGATCGTCGAGCTGCGGTCGTCGTCGTCCTCGTCGCGCCACGCACCGCCGCGGCCGTTCTCGTACGCGGTCCAGGCCAGCGGGCTCTGGAAGGTCCAGCTGTACTGCCCGGTGATCGCCATGGGCATGGACGATCCTACCGCGGCGGCGACGCAGGACGAGCGGCTCCTGTTCTCGCTCACGTATCAGCAGCTCGAAGGCGTGGTCCAGCTGGCCTACAGAACTGTGAGGAGGGAGAACTGGGTTGATGTTGATGTCAAGGTCGACAACATAAGGTCAGTGGTTTTCACATATGATAACTAATCTTCATTCTCTTTCTTACAGCAACCATTCATCGTTCTCAGGTGCGACGTGGAGTCTCTGGTCTCGGAGACCCTCATGGCGGAGCGAGGATACGGGTCTGAAGAAAAACACTTCCCTTCCCGCGTGATGCTGCAGATCACGCCCATGCAGCAGACAGACGTGCTGTCCGTCTCCGTCAGCAAGTCCTCCGACAACCCCACCCACGAGTACGGCCTGGAGAAGGGCGTCGAGGCCTCGTTCGACCCGCCCAACTCCTTCGGCCTCAGGGCCTCCGCCGCCGAGAGCCTGACGCTGGCCATGAAGCCATGGAAGTTCGAGCAGTCCGCGCACGGGAGCACGGCGACCCTCAACTGGCTCCTCCACGACGGCGCCAACGGGAGGGAGGTCTGCTCCTCAAGGCCTTCCAAGCTCTCGCTGCTGCAGCCCAGGGCATGGTTCCGCGACCGGTACTCCAGCGCGTACCGCCCCTTCACCAAGCAGGGCGGCGTCGTCTTCGCCCGCGACGAGTACGGGGACAGCGTCAGCTGGAAGGTCTGCGCGTCGGCGCTGGGGAAGACCATGGACTGGGATGTCAGGGGATGGATATGGCTCACGTACTGGCCTAACAAACAGAGGACCTCGCATAGCGAAACCAGGAGGGTTGAGTTCAGGGAATGTCTGCGGCTTCCCCTTGCAAAGTCTCCGTAGGTTATCTGTACAGTTTGGAATGATCTGTATAACGTTGTTAATGGTGGGTATGAATGTAACGCAGCTATAAATAAACAAGTTCGTTGTATTGTAGTTTTACTATGCTATAAGGGCATGTACAATGGTAGGAAAGACACGCTTTCTCTTAACCATCCACGTCATTTAGGGAAGATAAAATTATAGTTATACAATGCATTATCTCTTGTTGCCATCCCTAGCAATTAATGAGAATTAATTATATTTTGGTAGGAAATTAAAGTTTTAAGAGAAGACAAGTGGTATAATGGTGAAATTAGTCTTCTCTTATTTCGTAAGAGATCATCCCTTAACTAAGGGAAGTCAACCTTCTCTTTCTTCATTCTTTCTCCGTCACATAGACAATTATCCTACGTGTCAACGTTAAGAGAAGGCTGACATCACCCCATTGTACATGCCCTAAAGAGGCAAGAACATAGGGATGCGAAAACAGCACCCAGTTATCCTATTTAAACTTCATTCTATACATGCCTAGTACAATTTTTTTGGACAAAAGCTCGTCCATGGTCTTCCTTGGCTAAGAACATGACGGCAAAGACGTACCGTGTGTTTAACACGGTATCCAAATTAGTGTACATCTAAGTCAATTAGTCAAACTATACTAATATAGACCAACTTTATAGAAGAAAGTAGCAAAATCTAATTATGACATAAATTGGTACATCGTTGATAATTGACTTAGAGTATGGCATAAATTGGTAAATCTAAATGACATAATTTTTTGAGCTTTGCGAACGTGAGTGTGCGCGACGAGTTTGCGTTGACCGGCAAAGCATCACGGCCTAATGGGCGAACAAGCCGACGTAACTTAACTACTTCCGGCCCGTCCAAGCGCACTTGAAATACGTGCAAGCTTAATTATGGGCTATGGCCCTGGAGGGGAAACTGATTCCGCACGTGTTCCAGACAGCCCAGGGATGATGGCAATAGTCCATACTCGTTCTGTTTCAACAAAAAAGAAAAGGTTCAACAACCCAGTAAAGGGTGTTTGGTTAGGCTTATGGCGTTCTGAATTACGTAGCACAACCCCGTTCATCTGATTTACAAATGCATATTGTTTGAAGTTTGTTGTTACTACGTATCTTAATTTGTAGTATCATGCTATCAGATCGGAGTTGTTAAAAATGACATCGTAAAGCCATTTGGCACAATCAAGAGCTATGGTATGTTCTCTACCCTTCTTTGTTCTCGCAGTGAACATTTTGTTAATTGGCTTTAAGATAAGACGATGGTAGACCAGAGATATTTAATACTATACAGGAGTCAAGGTGCCTGGTTTGCATCTCGTAGGAACTTAGTTGCCAAATTGCTAAATCTGTGGAATGCTGAATTGTAGGTTTATATAGCTGTACTACTATCACAACCAATCACCTGGCTTTTGTATTGTGCATTTTCCCTCTATGTTTTGTCCCGTTATAATGAGGTTCAATTGCATTTGCTGGCAGGACATTCATCTTACATTGCTCCCAATCACCTGGCTGTCTTTTGTTCCTGACCTAAGAGAAATTGCTGCAACAGCAAGGTACCAAGCCACGACGCGTTTAGCGAAGAACAGGCTGCATACATCCAAGAACTTGACCCTGTCAACAACGCAACAAGTCAAGTGTCCCCCATCCTGATGGCATTGTTCGTGGCGAAGCTTAAACATTTCTTTCTTGTCTTGTTTTAGTTGTTGTCATGTTTGTATTGTAACACTTTGAGTGTGTCAGATTTAACAATCTGAGTATGATCCAAAATTATAATATTATTTGACTGCTATTTCAAGCTGACTATGACTAAAGATTAATTTGCTTTTAATTTACATGAAAATAACAAAACGTATGTACGTTGACGTCATCTTCCAATATTGACGAAAATTGTGACAAAGCCACGAGCGTGTGTTTGGCCCACATGACAACAGCCACATCAGTAGCATAGCCACGTCAGCAGCCATGTCAACTGACACGTCAGCGGTCAACTGTCAGCATCATCAGCGGCCACGTGTCAGCATCCAGGTCAACAACCATGTCAGCATCCACGTGTCAGCATCCACGTCAACATACAGGTCAACAACCACGGCAACATTATTGACCGTCACCAACATGTCAGCGACTTTGACCGGTCAAAAAAGGGGACGAACCAATCAATGACATGATTTTTGTCACGCATTGTGTTTATCGGTGATAAATTTATGAATGAATGGTGACAAATAATTTTATCATGCATTCCATCAATGCGTGGCGTGAAAAAATGCGTCACCGAATATCCGGAATGCGTGACGCGATTTTGTCGTGGCTTCACTATTTTGTAATCTGTGACGAGGATTTTTTGACGGGCTTAGTGACGCCCTAATATCGTCACGAGTGGGTAATCCGTGACAAATTTCGTTAATAAATGAGTGTGTCACAAAAAGTCAGTTCGGTTGTAGTGAGAGACCTTGATTTATCTCGAACTTAAATCACGGAATTGAATCAAAATATGCAGGGCTAACGATTGAGGAAATATCACGTTTCTACGCACATGTCGTGGCTTCGGACTGCCTTCGGGAAATTTCTTCCTTCGCCTAACGCGCTTAGAGGAGAGCCGTGGAAGCTGCCGAGGTAACTTTTGTATCTAAGAATATATTTTTAAACTGCTCTTACATCATTATTGTGTTGTGTGAGGGAGGGGGACATTGGCCCCCCTCCCATGACCCTAATTAAGTGATGGTATATGTCTTTTATCTAGCATAACTAAATTTTGTAGACTAGCCACAATGGGGTATAATAGGTGGTATCATGCATGCCATGTTGGTAAAACGTTTACGTTTCACTGCAATTAATGAAACAATAGATGATTGTGGTATCGTAGGTAGATATCGTAACCTAACAGATTCCAATGCAATATGAGTCTAGCACCTAATAATTATAATGTTATATGAATCATATGTTACTAACCATTCTACATGATATTAATATATGATACTCTCCATTGTGACTCTCTTAGACCATCCAGTTAATAAGGAGAAAGATCCGTACCAACATTGATAAAAAATATTTAATCATCATAATCACGATATACTATTGTAGCATGGAACACGGACCCGCACCATATCACCTCATGGGAAAAAGGGAAAGTGCATAAACTGATAATACCATAAATACCATTAGTACTATTTATGATAGTTTTTTTCGGTTTACCGAGTACTAAAAAGTAATGTAAAACGAGAAAGAACTCATGTTATGTCACCGACTATAAACCAGAAAATAAAACCCTATCGAAATTAATCAGATAAAAAAGTATGATCACCGTATACTACGTCATTATGCCTCAAAACATATAGTACGAACACTTTCAACCCATGTGACCACACGATATAAATCCCAAATGCACGGGTACTTGAGCATGTTTTAAGACAGAAAATTATGCGGGAAAGAATCTTGGATAGTGTGTTATGCAACTCATATATGTAACAAATCCTTATAATTTTTAGCCAAACCCATGGTTTTCTTACTGGTAATTATGAGACAAACTTACAATATGGTTAATGAAAACTACATTCACAAACTTACGGTCTAATATAGAGATAAATTGAAATAGATCATGGATGTAACCAGCAAAAGCTAGATCTGTATCATCCATCGTCTACTGATACTATATTGATTTATTTACAACATATGTCACTTCTATCACATGCAAAACAAACTAGAAGTGAGTAGAGCATGGAGGCTCACCGATTCTGCGGAATCGACAAGGCTCACAGAAAATAATGGTCACGCCTAACAAAATCTTTAAACCATATAGCACCGCCGCAATGCCAAATGAAAAAAAAGTTACGACAAAAATATTTAGTTGTCATGGCAATACTAGATCACAACAATGGAGAAACGAACAAGATGTGTAGGCGTAACAAAAAAAAACGCTTTTTCACTAGGACAAAATCGACATTACCTCGCCATGGGATGGACACAGGAGCGTGCTGCCGATGATCCTCCTTTTAGACGGAAGGCACAAAGTGCCCTACTTTAATTTAATAAAGTCGTAACGGGCGGCAAAGTACACAGGATTTTGGCCGGCAAACATAGTCAGCATACACGCTTACAAGCCGGAAGGCAGGCTGGTTAAGGAATTTCCTCTCTATTGTGAACTTATTGCGAATCAGCCACAAACCCCAACAAATAGCCGCAAAAAGAACACGCAACACTTTGCGTTTATTACCTCGAAAGGCCGCAAGCACAACCAGGAGGTCCTGGAACGAAGAGGGATTCGAGTCCACCCGGAGGGCCTCGCGAAGACCACTCCAAACAAATCTAGCGAGGATGCAGTTGAAAAAAATATGACTTGCATCTTCCGGCTCCTCACACAGGATGCACTGTCCATTGGAGGGGCCATGTAGTAGCTGGATCTGGTCATTTGAAGGAAGTCTATCCCTACCAAGTTGTCACAGGAAGATCCTGATTTTCATTGGCACCGTGCTTCCCAAATATCAGACACTTCGGTAGGTTCCTTGTCATGCACCGATAGAGGCTTTCGTAGAAAACTTGCCCGAGGTATCCAGCGCCCAAGACACACCGTCTCGTTGTCGATGATCCTCCTCTGACGTCCCCTCTCAATTTGGACACCCCCCGGGCGCGTCAATCAGTGGGTCGGCACCTCGATGCTCGTCCACCAGTTTTCACATGAACTAGGATACCCACCCCCCGCTGCCAGATGCATATCAGTACCAAAATTTGAACAATATCTGAAAGATTTGGACTACCGATGCTGTCACCAAACCGCGTGAGTTGCACGATCTCAATCCAAGTCGGTCGCGATGTGAGCACTTTTTAAAACAGAAAAGTTCTTCCGTAAGAATTCGATTTTGCTGAGTATCACGAAAAATGCACCAAGGAAGATGTTCAAAAGAAGTTGAAGTTTTATCTACAGATGTTCGAAAAACCTATCATGCTGACAGCTATCCACAGAGTTTGTGGATTGATAGAGGTAAATGTTTAATTTTCTCCATAAGGTTATCTTGTTGCGTAAGTGCTCTTGAGGTGGTGGAATCTGACTTGGTTAGATATGATGTGTTTCTGATGGTCTTGGGCCTACTGGCCCTTTTATATATCTCGTGTGCTTGCTAGTCAAGATGTTATTTTCGCAGGTTTGCCTTAATTAACCATGCCATGTTTTGTTTTTGGAATTTGTCGTGTGTCAAACACGGACACCGGGTAAGCTAAGTCACCTCCCCTTTGTATTGTTTGGGAGAGAAACAGAGCGCGAGGGATTCCCGTAGGCATAGACGAAGAGTTACCAATGCCACGGCAAACACATGATGTTTATTCAGGTTCAGGACATCCGAAGAGGATGACCCTACGTCATGTTTTATATAGTGTACAATGTTTCTCTCCTCCCCTCCCTCTCTATTCCTTGGGTTCTTCGCCTGGGAATGGAACTAATTCGTCCCTCTCTAGATACAACTTTGTCCAACCCCTTTCTCGTGTCCCTCTTGCCCTCTTTATAGCGAAGATGAGTTTCTTGTTTACAAGAATATCAGCAATCCAATGCAAGTGAGTTTACATCTCAGTTACACAAATCATCAGAGACAACAACACCAACCAACCAATGTCTCCGTGAGCTAGCTAGTTTTTTCACTACACCCTGCTTGTACAGTGGTGCAGTGCTGCCCTGGGTTACGAGTTGTCTGCATCTATAACAGTACAACATGTGGAGGAGCCCTGTTTGCAGCATGTCGAGCGATCATGCACCACCATTGCGCTTGGCCTTCCTGTACTCCCACGGCTCATGTGGCTTCTTCGATGCCCAAAGGGCCTTGCGGGCGGCCTGCGCCTGTCTCTGCCACTGCAGGTAGATCAAAGAGTTGATGGTGTATTTCAGGAACTTAATTGGCATAAATAATTTGCTTCCATGTAAATCCACAATCTCTGCTTGTTTTTTTTCACCGGGCCAATGATCAAGTAGTAGCAGTACATGTGTATTTCAGGAACTTAATTTGCACAAAGGATTTGCTTCCATGAAACCAATTTACCTTGGCAAAAATGCTGAATTTTTTTCTCAGGAATGGCAAGGCACATGGGACGGAAAGTCAAAACTGTTTAAAGTTCTTCCTAAGTCGCTTCAACCTATGCTGTGTTAGTAATCGTGTATACAGTAGTGCTGTTAGTAGTTCAGTTAGTGCTGTTAGTGGTTCAGTTAGAGGACCTATTCTTCAGGCATAGCTGTTAGTTGGCTAGCGTGTATATATATGTGTAATCCCCTTGATCAATACAAGCAAGCAGTGTTGCACAACCTCTCTCTCTCCGATAGCTCTGGTTCTGACATGGTATCAGACTTCTAAAGATCCACACATTCCGCTGCCCCTCTTCCCTCGACGACCATGAGCTCCTCCTCCTCCCATTCTTCCTCTGGTTCCGAGTCTGAAGAAGATTTCGGCCTACCAGTCGCAACACAACCCCTCCCCACCCAGCTGCTTCAAGGTCTGCGCATCCGCGATCACGTACACGTCACCCTCGACTACGAGAAGGAGAACTACGGCCTCTGGCGCCGCCAATTTCTCTCTGCCCTCGCCAAGTTCGGCCTCACCGATCATGTCGACGGCTTGCCCGCGCAAGGCACCTCTGACTGGGTCCTCAACAACTTCGCCGTCGTCTCCTGGTACAGCGCCACCGTGGCGCCTGCAACACTGGAGATCGCCGCGGATCGCAAGGACACGGCGCGCTCCCTCTGGCGCTCGCTACGGGCGCTCTTCCGCAGCAACCGCGACACGCGCATCACCTACCTCCTCGACGACTTCCACAGCTTCACCCAAGGTGATCTCTCTGTTGTTGATTACACCTCAAAACTGAAGCAGATGGCGGGCACTCTGCGCGATCTAGGTTGTCGCCTGCGGGACAAGGACCTCGTCCACAAGGTTCTGCGCGGCCTCGACGAACGCCTTCAACACGCCGTGCCCCACATGACGCGCGGCCGCCGTCCCACCTTCGTCAAGATGCGCTCCTTTCTTCTACTGGAAGAGCAGCGTCGTCGCGCGCAACGCCCTCATGGCCCAGGCCCAGGCGTTCCACGCCGCGCACCACGCGTCGGCCCCGTCCGCTCCAACGCCGTCCTTCAACATGGCGATGATCGGCGCCCCGGCTGCTGCCCCAAGCTCTTCTTCAGGCTCTCCGGGCAAAAAGAAACGCAAGAAAAACCCATCGGCACACGCCGGCTCCTCGTCCGGCGGGGCGGCGCCCAGCGCCGGAGGTGGTCACCGCGCTTCTGCACCGACCGTGGCGGGCACGTTCCAGGCCTGGTCCGGCCTCCTTGGTGCACCACCAGGCGTCCCACGAGCTGCACCTTCTCACGCACTTCAGGCGACCTCAACCGCTCCAGCTCCGTCGCCGCCGCCGCAGTGGGATCAGAACGCCCTGATCGCCGCTCTGAAACAGTTGTCCGTGCAGCCTCCTTCGGCACAAGGCGGCGAGTGGGTCTTCGACACTGGCGCATCCTCTCACATGGGCTCCGGCTCCGGTATCATACCCACAACCCTTTCCTCTCCTCCTTCTTCTCAGATCGTCGTGGGTAATGGTGCCTCTTTGCCCATTACCGGCGTCGGTTCCGCCGTTCTTCCATCCACCTCTAGGCCACTTTCTCTTCTTGAAATTCTCATTTCACCATCTCTTATCAAAAACTTAGTCTCTGTTCGTGCCTTTACTCGTGATAATTCGGTTTCGGTTGAATTTGACCCGTCTGGATTTTCTATCAAGGATCTGGCTTCCAAGAAGGTTCTTCTCCGATGTGATTCAAGCGGCGACCTTTACCCCTTCGTTCGTCCTCGTTCCTGCCTCACAGCCGCCGTCACCGTCGACTTATGGCATCAACGGCTCGGCCACCCCGGAGTTGCGACCCTCGCCAGAGCTTCCTCCTACTACGAGTTTCAATTCAATAAAAACACCTCGCCTCATTGCGAAGCATGTCGTTTAGGCAAACACAAGAGACTACCTTTTTCCCATTCCACTACTACCACCTCTTTTCCATTTGAGCTTTGTCATTGTGACCTGTGGACAAGTCCTGTACTCAGTGTATCTGGTTTTCAATATTACTTAGTAATTCTTGATGATTATACGCATTATGTATGGACCTTTCCCATTCGTCGTAAATCTGAAGTTCATGGTCTACTCTCCCGATTTTACTCATTTGCTAAAACACAATACTCTCGTTCTATCCTTGCGTTTCAAACAGACAATGGCCGAGAATTTGATAACTTAGCTAATCGAGCTCTTCTCTCATCCAACGGAACACTTCTTCGTCTAACTTGCCCATACACCTCACAGCAAAACGGAAAGGCAGAACGCATACTCCGTACACTCAATGACGGTGTCCGCACGCTCCTTCTTCACGCCTCCATGTCTCCTTCATGGTGGGCCGAGGCACTCGCAACCTCCACATACGTTCGTTGAATCGGTGTTTCCGTTCAAAACTATTCCCAAACCATCCGTTCCCGAGCCATGCGCCGATCCTCCGCCCCCTCCCTACGTCGATCCTGCATGGCGCACCTGCGCCGCCGGATCAGCCCACCTCGCCTCATGTTGGGCCCACTGCTGGTCAGCCCACTGGGCCGTCGCGCAACCCTTCTTCCTCCACCACGGATCCTCCTGCTCATCCGATGCTCACGCGCAGCCGCCGCGGCATTGTTAAGCCGAATCCGCGCTATGCCGCAATCGCTGCTCCTGTCATCTCGCCCCTGCCCGCCTCAGTTCGCGCTGCCCTTCGCGATCCAAATTGGCGCGCCGCGATGCAAGCGGAGTACGATGCTATCGTGGCAAACTCCACCTGGACGTTGGTTCCTCGACCCCCTAGAACTAATGTGGTCACTGGCAAGTGGGTTTTCAGGCACAAGATGAACTCTGACGGCACGCTTGATCGCTACAAAGCTCGGTGGGTGGTCCGTGGATTTGCTCAGCGGCCAGGAATCGATTTTGGAGAGACATTCTCTCCGGTCGTCAAACCCGCCACAATCCGGACCGTCCTCAGCATCGCATGCTCTCGCGACTGGCCTGTGCACCAATTGGACGTCAAGAACGCCTTTCTTCATGGCATCCTTGAGGAACAAGTCTACTGCTATCAGCCGGCCAGCTTCGTTGACGATGCTCGTCGTGATCACGTCTGCCATCTATCCAAGTCGCTGTACGGCCTCAAGCAGGCTCCGCGGGCCTGGTTCCAGCGCTTCGCCGGGTTCGCCAACACCATCGGGTTCGCTGCTTCCCGCTCAGATGCTTCGCTGTTCATCCTCCGGCGTGGCCACGACACTGCATTTCTCCTCCTGTACGTCGACGACATAGTGCTTACAGCGTCTTCCCCGACACTGCTACACTCCATCATCGCCAAGCTGCAGAAGGAATTCGCCATGAAGGACATGGGTGCTCTCCATTACTTCCTCGGCATCAGCGTTCGTCGCACACCCAGAGGTTTCTTCCTCAGCCAAGCCCAGTATGCAGAAGAGCTTCTTCAACGCGCAGGCATGTCTAATTGCCAGCCAGCAGCCACTCCTGTCGACACAGCGCCCAAACTCGCCACTGACTCTGGAGCTCAAGTCTCTGATCCATCTGAGTACAGAAGTCTAGCTGGCGGCCTGCAATACCTGACGATGACTCGACCAGACCTGGCGTATGCGGTACAGCAAGCATGCTTGCACATGCATGATCCACGAGCCAGCCATCAAGCGCTCATCAGGAGGATTTTGCGGTACGTCCGTGGTACATCCACGTCCGGCCTCCTTCTTCCAGCTTCACCATCCTTGGAGATAGTGGCTTACTCCGATGCCGACTGGGCCGGCTGCCCGGATACACGCCGATCAACATCTGGCTACTGTGTCTACCTCGGCAATGCTCTCGTCAGTTGGTCTTCAAAGCGCCAGGCGACCGTCTCCCGCTCCAGCGCAGAGGCAGAATATCGAGCGGTAGCAAATGCTGTCGCCGATTGTGTTTGGCTGCGCCAACTTCTTGGCGAGCTCGGCTGTGATCTTCCGAAGGCTACCGTCGTCTTCTGCGACAACATATCCGCTGTGTATCTGTCCACAAACCCTGTTCATCATCGGAGGACAAAACACATCGAATTGGACATCCATTTTGTCCGCGAGAAGGTGGCGCTGGGCGAATTTAGAGTTGTACATGTTCCAACCACACAACAGCTAGCTGACATCATGACGAAAGGCTTGCCTGCATCTGCATTTCAGAAGTTCAGATCCAGTCTGTGCGTGTTGCCTGACAACGACGCTTTGACTGCGTCGGGGTGTTAGTAATCGTGTATAAAGTAGTGCTGTTAGTAGTTCAGTTAGTGCTGTTAGTGGTTCAGTTAGAGGACCTATTCTTCAGGCATAGCTGTTAGTTGGCTAGCGTGTATATATATGTGTAATCCCCTTGATCAATACAAACAAGCAGTGTTGCACAACCTCTCTCTCCGATAGCTCTGGTTCTGACATGCTGAACTCTACGAACATTGTATGTCGCATTTGTTTGTATGCAGAAGGTGATGTTATTCTTGTTTACCTGCACGAACACCCCGCCTGCGTGGACATCTCCGACAGACCTGCCGTAGTGGTCGGTGTCGTAGACGTGCACCGTGAGGCACTTCCCCTCCACCAGCTTCACTACGTTGTTCCTAGCGGAATGCAGAAGCTAATTTACTTGTGCTTAGCTGCAACATCTTGAGCTTTCTCATGACCCTAAGCAACACTGCTATTAAACTACTCCCTCCGTTTTACAATATAAGATGTTTTAGATATAACACATGTTGTTTAGATTCATACTAAAATGAGTGCACATTTACACTAAAACATGTCTAGATATATGTGTGCACATATGAATGTGAAAAATGGTTAAAACATCTTATATTGTGGAACGGAGGGAGTACTACAAGAAGTCAAGAACACAGTTGCAAGCAACTGAATTTTTTCCCCCTGGAAAGTCAAGGCACATGGGACGGAAAGTCAAGACTGTTTGAAGTTTCCTAAGTCGCTTCACCCTATGCTTAACTGTACCGAACATTGTATGTCGCGTTTGTTTGTATGCAGTAGGTGATGTTATTCTTGTTTACCTGCACGAATACCCCGCCGGCGTGGAGGTCGCCGACAGACCTGCCGTAGCGGTCGGTGTCGTAGACGTACACCGTGAGGCACTTCCCCTCCACCAGCTTCAGCAGCGCCTCCTTGGCCTCCTTGCCGTACGGCATCGCGCTCTCCGGCGCGTCGATCCCACTGCAATTCATCTCATCTCAGTTCAGTTCGCACACCATTAGAGATCAACAAAATTCATACAAGGCATTCGATCTTGATCATCGAATCAAGTATACATGGTGTTGGGCAAAACCAAACTAACCTTAGCCTGATCCTGTACTTCCTCGCGAGCACATCCTGGCCCTTGGCGTTCGGAACTTGCCTGCAAAAACAACCATTCGGGAAGTTTCAGAACTGTCACAGCACTCACTGAACCATGCTTACATCCATCCATGGACAATGAGAAATCTGACCCCGAACTCTGCACTGACCTGTATCCCGCGTCGGCGAGGGTCTTCTGGATCGCGTCGGCCTTGGGGTAGTCCCTAGCGGCGCGCAACTTGGTCCGCTCCGCCGCGGCCTTCTTGATGTCGGCGGGCACGCTGCCGGCCTCGGCGCCGCTTCGCTGGTTATCACTTCTCTACGGAGTTTTTTGATTCAGAAAAGAGATATGAAAAAAGAAATAGTACCTGTTGAGAAGCGTAGGTCCAGGATGGTCAAATTGGACGTATCTATCATGTGCATCCTGGTACTGGGGAACTAAGATCGAACAATCGGTCAATGAAGAAGGCCATCCAACCGTGGGGGACCTAATCGTAAACCCCATCCCAACCTGGGGTATGCTGGGATTCGCGAAGAGCAGCAACTTACGATGTTCATGACCAATCGGATCTTGACGTACCAGTAGGTTGCCTAGTGGCATGATCAAAGCCGATGATCGTAAGCTATGTCCTCCATCACGATCTCGAATGAAACTATCCATGGAATCGTGCGCCGTGTGAAACGTAGATCATCGCCGTTCTTAACCGAGACTCAGGTTAAGCTCCGTCTCGGAACCGCCGTGGGGTTAGGAGTAAAGCATCCCGAGGTTGGCGCATCTCGTTGGGCGTGGAGAAGCATTGGGAACCCCAATATCTTTCTTCGGAGCTGTAATTCTTGATTTGCCCGTTCCTAGTCGTCATGGGAAAGAAATAAGAAATAAATAAGAAAGAGATTATTCCCCTAGAGCTTGTCCAGTACCACCAGTACTCAAAATGCATCTCCGCGCGTCTACCTGGCGCTTTTATTAGCCGCCTTGCATGCAAGCGAAGCGCTATTGGCGGCAATTAATAGCTCACTGAGCGATGAT
The DNA here is from genome assembly GCA_026929855.1 of Poa annua. Taxonomy (NCBI): domain Eukaryota; kingdom Viridiplantae; phylum Streptophyta; class Magnoliopsida; order Poales; family Poaceae; genus Poa; species Poa annua. Next base: position 7,622,342 of record CM049428.1, on the reverse strand, counting down.
TGATGCAGTCAGTCAGTGCCCTCGATTATTTCTGATAGAAGGATCATGGCGCCTTTTTACACCCTTTTTTTTCCTATTTTGAAACGCAAATTGATAAAGCCACCTGGCGAGTAGGAATAGTTTCGAGTTTCTGGTATGTTTTCTTTTGAGAATCAAACCTCTAATGGGTTTTTGCTACCAGGCCATGTTGATGGGGTCTATCTAAATAGAGAGGAACCTACTCGATCACTCCATTGTGATGACAATCACACCGAATAATCAAAAAGCTGGATGAGAAGATTCATCCCATTTTGGCGAGAGGAAGGTTAGAATCACCTGGGCTACGGATTTGTCGGTTAGTTGATTCTCGAAACAAGGTCATTCGGAAAAAAAAACAGCCGCTTTGGCTATATGGCATAAAATGGAAAAACTTGATGGAGATTTCTTCTCCATTTCCATGGTACAGTCTCTTTGCATGCTACAGTTCCATTACTTACTACCTGAATTTGCTATATACGAAATTCTGACATCTACGGTACTACGTCCACGTACACCGTCACCGTGTCACCGTCGGCCACCACCTTGGCGTCCACCGGGAGCGTGTGCAGCTCCGTCTTGACAGGCTTAGAGCATCACTAGCGGTATCATAAAAGTCCAATCCTTAAAAGCGGAATAAGGGTTGAGAAATGACAGTTGTAAAGATTAGAAACTAAGAGCGTAGATCAGTACCCTCAAACTCAACCCTTATAACAAAATATTTTGTTTTAAGGGTTGGATTTGAGAGCACTGCTAGAATATTCCGTTTGATGGAATCATCGGTGTGCATCTACAAATATTTGAGAACCTACAAATTAAAACAAGCAAACCAGGAAAATTTCATACCTGTGCGTCAGCGTCGGGCGGTGACGGAACTCGCATGCGGAGGCGCGGCGCGAGCTCAAGGCCAGCCGAGGCGAGGCGGGCGCGAGCTCGAGGCCGGAGCCCACGGGCGGAGGCGAGGTCAGGCGAGGCGGGCGCGAGCTCGAGGCCGGAGCTCGCGGGCGGAGGCGGGGTGCCGGATCCGGCGCCGCGTGCTCAGGTGAGCTCGCCCACGGCCCGCGGCGACGAATCGGGTAGTTGTGGCGGCGAATCGTGGGGCGGGGCGGAGGCGGGCGCGGCGGCGGAGGAGCTCGCGAGGCGTGGGCATGGCAGGGGTGGGCGCGGCGGAGGCGAGCGCGGCTCCGTGCGGCGCGGGGGCGACCGGAGCCGGTGGTGGCGTGGCAGCGATGCGGCGGGCGGCGGCAATAGCAGGGTCGGGGGGAGGAGGATGAAATTTCCCTCCCGCGCGCGTGCGACGGGCGAGTGCGGTTGGGCCTTTTCGCCTCCAACCCTCACCTATACAGGTTGGGAGGAGGAAACCCGGGTTGACCCTCAATTTTTTTACGGCTTAAGAGTTTAAGGGATCTGGGATCTGCTAGTTTACGTTTTGTCAACCGAATCCGTAAAAAAACAGTTATTCTTAATGGTTAAGCCTTTTAAAGAAGAGTGTGCCGGTGCCCTCGACGAATCGATCCGATCGATGAGCAGGGATGGCCCGCTTAGCGCAGAGTGCGATTTCAGTACAACAGACGTGGTAATCTTACCTCGACATCCGCCTTCTTATGGTTCTTGAGCGTGAGCACGGCGAGTTGCGCGGCGTCCTCCGCGTCGTCGGGTCGGCCTGGCCTTCTTCCATGCCACATGTAGCTTCTTGTACCTGGCAAAATCAACACCAAAGACGTACAGAATTTAGAAACAGAAAGCCAATCCCCAAAACCCCAACATTTTGCGATCACAACCTTTGCTGCTTTTATTAAAAAAAACTAATAACCAACATCTTCAACAGAGACCTTTATATAACAGTAGTGTTCATTCAGGACGTCCATGGTCCTGGCCCTGATCGTTGATTGGATAAGTACTTCTATCAAAGCTATTTGTTATTCGAACATGTAGGGTCAACTTAAGTTAGGTTTGATTAGTTGTGTATTACTGTTGGTTTGGATAATGAGACGTTCCGCATGGTAGATATATCAAATCTATATTACAGAAATTAAATATGGAGACGCTGGATGTTTTGGGATTATTATAATGGTTTCTATTATTTTCAAATTTATTCTGAAGGGTTTATATGGTGAACATGAGATGTTCCATGTCTCCAACGTATCTATAATTTTTTATGTTCCATGCTATACTATATCAAATTATTATATATTTATATGCATTTTATATAGTTTTATATATTTTTTGGAACTAACCTATTAACAAGATGCCAAAGTGTCAGTTCCCTGTTTTCTGCTGTTTTTGGTTTTAGAAAAGTAGTTAAGGAAATATTCTCGGAATTGAAAATAAAAGACCCTAGAATTATTTTTGGAAAAGGAACGTTAACACCGAAGACGAGACGTAGAAGAGCCACAAGGCGACCACATCACCCCGTGGCGCGGCTCCTTTCCTGGCCGCGTCAGGAGGTGGAGTGGGCCCCTCGGGCGCCCACCGACATCGCCCTTTCGCCCATAAATACCTACTGACCTAAAAACAATCGCACGGTGTTCATATTTTCCTCCACGGGTCCCGAGCCGCCGCCGTCGTCAACACCAATTCAGGAGAGATCAGAACTGCTCCCCGGCACCCTGCCGGGAGAGGGAATCGTCCCCGGAGGCCTCTACGTCGTCATGACCGCCTCCGGGCTGATGCGTGAGTAGTCTACCCTTGGACTACGGGTCCATATCAGTAGCTAGATGGTTGTCTTCTCCTCTTGTGCTATAATTTTTAGATCTTGTGAGCTGCCTATCATGATCAATATCATCTTTATGTAATTCTCCATGTTGTGTTTGCTGGGATCCAATGAATATTGAGTACTAAAGTTATTGCTTCATAATATATCATGTGTGTTCTATTTAATGATCTTGCATGCTCTCCGTTACTTGTGTGTGCTTTGGCCAATTAGATGCTCGTAACTCCAAGAGGGGGTATTTATGCTCGATAGTGGGTTCATGTCTCTATTAAATCTGGGGCAGTGACAAAAAGCTCTAAGTTGTAGATGTACTGTTGCTACTAGGGATAAAATAGTAGTACTTTGTCTAAGGATGATGTTACTTACTTACTTTACACACTGTGTTTAAGGCGATAATCTGTTGTATACAACTTTATACTGAAAGAATTGCGTTCGCTAACCGGAAGGTGGATTATTAGTTATAGATGCGGTTGGAACGGTGTATGTTTGTAATGCCCAAATGAATCTCACACTAGAAATCATGACATTGGTATATGAATTGTTATGCACTTCATTATCTATCAATTGCCCAGTTGTAATTTGTTTACCCGCATGAATGTTATTATTATTTATGTAGAGACACCACTAGTGAACCGTGGACCCCGGTCCTTCTTTTTAATCTGATAAATCACCAACTGCAAACTTGTTACTTTCTGCAAACAAACATCCTTCTTCCACACATACGTTTAATACTTTGTTACACCAAACCGGTGGGATTGACACCCTCACCGTTGAGTTGGGACAAAATATTTTGATTGTGTTGTGTGCAGGCTCCACGACAACTCAATACCACCAAGAATCGCTGACGCCGTTGACACCTCGAGGAAATTCTCATTTCCTACTGGTTCGATAACCTTGGTTTCATAACTGAGTGAAATCTTACTGCTACACTCATCACACCTTCCTCTTAGGGTCTCCCAACAACACGGAACTTGACCACCGTGAGCATCACATGTGCATCCCCGCTGCAAAAAAGAAGGGTGTCCGAGCTGACAGACGACGTCGTGTCCACGACTGTGTTATATGTTTCCTCCCGCTTAGTTGTAGAGTGTCGTCGACCTTCTAGGTACTACTACGGCTATACGTGTCCAACACCCAATATTCCAATTTATTACATCGATATGAAGCAATCTATCTATTTGTCGTACTGATTGTGTGTGCGTTGTTTTGAAGTGCAACGTCGAACATGGGATATGCTTGTCCTGCCAAGACATGTCGGAGCTGCCAACAAAGAGGTGTAACCTGTGCAGAGACAAGGCTGCATGTCACGGCTCCCACCTATAGAGGCTTATGCCGGGGATACGGCCTCGACCTCTGCCCGGACTATTACGGCCCCCACGCCCGTAGCCATGTGTGTCGTGGACGGTGCCGCTGCTTGAGTGAGGCAAGGCCGATGGTGACCAATGGATTGAAGTAGCATTTATACTAAACTTGTGTACTTAAATAAAACTTATTAGTTGATTTCAACACTTATGTACACTATTTGACTACATAACTACATTGTGTAATGTAAATTATAGTATCCCCCCCCCCCCCCCCCCCCCCCCCACAAGGTTCTAGCGTCTACGGTTAAAGTATAATTCCCCCATGGAAAACTTAAAGAATAACTTGCAGCAAAAGTTTTTCATCATTTGTAACATAGATCCCTTTAACCGATTTTTTTAAAATAAATTGTCCATCACCATATGTTCACATATTAGTTTGTGATGCTTGTGTTCCTTATTATATATGTCCCCGTGTCTATTGTAAAATCATTTATTACATTGGTTCCCACAATGTGCATGCTAACAAATATCATGAAAGAGTATTCCCGTAGATAGGTAGGTATAATATATATGAAGGAGATATGCCCTACAGGCAGTTAATAAAGTGTATTCTTTATCATATCTCGTTTGTTCATAATAGGTTTTTGTGTCATGCTATAACCTTTTAAACGGAAACATTAATAAGGGTGTGATGCGTAAACAACCAGGTCCCTAGTAGCCTCTACTAAGATTAGTTTCGTTGCGCGATTGATGATCGAGGTTTCCCGATCATAGGGCATGGCGCCGGTCGGCAATGGAAGTCATATCGTTGGAGAACGATGTGATGGACATACCCAAATTTGGAGGACGTAGTCGTTACACCTTTGACCGTGATATCAACTCTTATTGTTATTCCTGGAAGATACTTTGATCGCACCAAACGTCGTATCTTATATAGTATGACAATAACGGTGATACTTTTGGGTATCAGAAAGGAGTAGTTGAGACGAGGGGTCAAGAGCGGGATTTGCCAGTCCGCATAGCAGGATAGATACTCTAGGGCCCACTCGGTGAGATCATGTCTAATGAGCTTGCAAGCATGTGGCTAGGTCACGGAGACATGAGATCATAGACGAGTAGAAGATAGCGTTTTCGGTAACGAGGTCAAGCTAGGTATGGAGATATCTATGAAACGATACTCGGACACGCTAAGTATCGCTATGGCAAAACATTTAAGACTTTGCGTTCAGTTTTGATAGATGAAATTCATTCGTTATATCACAGGGATTACTTCATGGGGTCCAGGCCTACGAGTTAGTCGTTGATCATAGAGGAGTCTTGATCATACCTATTATTATATCGAACCGCTAGGGTAACACACTTAAGGGGTTTCGACAAGACAACCGGAAAGGAAAGAGATCACCGGGAATGTCCCGGGAGAGGTCCGATGGAGATCGGGCAGCGACGAAAGAGTTTTCGGAGTTAGAATAAATTATATATAATATATTTGATATTAATTAGTGTAATTAATGTGCAAATATGATTTTATATATTTATTTTCGAATTTATTAAGGCAGATTTCCCTAAATGGGCCTTCTGGTCGAAAGAAGGCCTAAGAGGGGAAAATTCCCTAGGGAATTCGGTGGGAGGCTTGGAAGCCGGCCTAGGTGGGCCAGGGGCCCACCAGGACCGGCGCACCAGCCATGCCGCACCAGGCTATGTGGGGATAGTCCCACATTGCCTGGTGAGCAGGTTGGCTCCCCCTGGGAGCCTATATAAGAAGGGGCACCCCTGGCCTTTAAATTCACCAATTAATTCCCCAATTCTCTCTCGATTTCGTGATTCCCTTTGTCTGAGTTGCGCCGAGTTGAGAGGGGGATCTCTTCCACCATAGCCCGCTGCCGCGCTGCTGGTGTTCCGGTCCAAGTCTTCCGCTGCTCGTTCTGGACTGGAGCTTCGGAGGCCGTCGTTTCCGCCGTACGTGTGTAACGCCCTACGAGGTGCTGCGCTAGCGGTACTCGGAGGTCTGCTTCCTCTACACGACCTTGAGGTCGGCTTCGTCGGTCTTCATCGACAACATTTGTGCGGGAACGTAATCCCCGCTTTCGGTCTACAAGGGTATGTATTCGGATCTTTGTTCGTACTACTATATCTGCATAGAATAGATCTTGACATGTTTTAGGTTATCGTTGCTAGGAATTTTTTATCTGCACCCGATCCCCTACAATATAAAGGAATAAGACATTCACTACATAATAGTTTTTTCTTAACTAACTGAGTACACCATCACTCGAACCACGAGCACACGCACATACCATCCTAGCTACGCCTACTAACATGTTGTCTTGTTACTGATGACTACATTTTGTGCTCATCATTTCTTTTATTTAATAGTTGTAATCTTTATATTTATTTTAGTTCATATAATTTAGCTGTTATTTTTATACTTAGCGTGTGTTTTGTTATGATTTGTAGATATTTAAGGTGGAATTTAACCTTCACTGAGAGCTAGCAGATGAAATAAAGGAGAAACAGTCGCTCCGTTTGGAGGAGAATTCTCAAGATTATGCCAAATGAAGAAATAACCAACATGATAGTTGCATGCGTGTTTATTGAACCATCTTCAAACTAAAATTCAGATGAACCGAGAATAATAGTGAACCAAAAGTATCGGTGAACGAAAAAGGACCTAAAGCTCGGGTCATCCTAAAATAATAGTATGTAAAAAAATACGGATAAATCAAAAATAATATTCAACTTAATATGACATAAAACTCAGGTGAGCCGAAATTAATAGTGAACCAAAAATACTCTTGAACCGAAAATAACACTGAACCAAAAAGGACATAAGATTCCGATAAACCAAAATAGTGAACCATAAAACACCGATAAACCAAAAAAATAGTGAACCAAAAGAAGACCTAATAATCTTGGGAACTGAAAAGAATAGGAACCAAAAAAGGGTGAATCGAAAATAACAATGAATTAAAAGGACCTAAAATTCATATGAACCGAAACAATGTTGAACCGTTTTTAAAATGAACTTTTTAAAGTGTAAAAAGGTTTTATATCTGAAAGATTACATTATTCAAATCTTAACATTTTATAAATAGAAATTTATTTTATCAGAAAATTATCAAAAGTAATAAATTAAAGAAATACGAAAATAAAGGAAAGGAAAAGAAAAAACATAAAAAGCGAAAAAAATTAAAAACAGGAGAACATGTTAATAACTGGAAAATAAGAAATTGAAAATTCATGTACCTCCAAAAACATTAAAAGAAGAGAAAAAAACTCGCTGTTGGAATGAAACAGCGCGCAGAGGAAATACTATACCATACTACTATATATAAAAGGGCGTCATTTTTGCATCTAGATCTGCTATCCACGTCGCGTGGTGAACGACAGCCGTCCGATTGTGTCGATGGACGACCCAGATGCACCCAAACCACACCCAAATCGCGCGGTACTGTAGCACTTGCCTCTCCTCCAATCACGCGACGACACGTCGCCCGGTGACCAGCCGGTCATCCCCGGTTTGAGCGGTCACCGTAGCTGTTTTGCAGAAAAACCACAGACAGATCGAACGCATGCCCCGCAGTCCAAATTTTAACGCATAGAGGGATATGTTCGCAATTCCACCAAACCTAATGGACTTTTCTACAAAATCATCCCGCACAATCACCACACCTCCTTTCTCTCCGCGGAGGTCGCTGTCGTCGCTGACGCGTGCCGCCGCCACTGCGCGCCTCCCGGTCAAATCTACGGAGGCGGGAGCTCCGTCGTCGCGCCCGCTCCATATTCTCCGACTTTCGCGTGTCGGAACGCCGCGCTCGGCGTCCACCGCCGTTCTACATTTTCACTGCGGCCTTGCCCGCGCTCAAGCTGCGTGCGTCCCCACGGGCCGCCCCGCCGCTTGGCCGATCGCCGCAAGCCGGCCTCCCTTCGCAGCGCCACGCCCCTGATCTGATGTGCCCGGAATCGTCCTTGGAAGGCCGTGAGCAAGAGAAGGAGCTGCGGGATTGCATCTGGAATTGGAAGATGCGGTGGCGGTTGGGCTCGCCCACGCTCTCCATCCACGAGACCATCCCGACGCGGAACTCCTTCAAGTCGGAGAATATGTCATATACTCAATAGGTCTCGCTTATATAAAATTCCGGAGTATCTTTTGCATATGCAACATGATTATTTCATAGGCCCTGGTATTGTAAATCCCATTCGCTCCCTATCCATTGGTTAGTTATACACATTGGATTTTGATTCTCATCCTAGATTGCATAGATGTACAGTGTTTCTTATGCAAATTGGGAATGCCTTCTATCATTATTTGTTCATTAAAAAAATAGTGCATTTCACATTTATTCCCATGAACATTTGTGCATCTTACGTCATTCTTTCATGTAAACTTGAGCTAATTCTGTTTTCAACAAACATGAATCAGATAAAATTTCCACATACATGTAACCCTTCAGTTAGTACTTGTGTATCTGTAATCTAATTGACTGATTATACTTTACGAATACTTTAAATCAATAGAACACTGCCTCCAGTAAACAAAGATTGATGTATTCAGAGTCTTTATTTCATATTGATTTTGTTTTTATATTAAAAAACTAGAATCGGATACTTTTCTTAAGTGTGATACTCTCAAGTGTTTATAGATCCATAAGTGGTCGCTTGCAAGCATGGGCTTTGCTTCAGAGTGCAGTTTGAATCAAGAAATCGGAAGGCATCTTCTGGTGAACACATTAGGTTTGTCCTAATATTCAGTTGTTATTACAAATGTTTATTTTCTATTCAAGTGCTTGCAAATTAGTTAAGAATTCCCTTGGACAGTTACTTTGAGTAGCATTTTCCGAGAATGAGATGTTGTGAGTAAATGCTACATGGCATCTCCTTTTCATGCATTTTGGTAACATACACCTATGCGGGACATGTGCATGGGCAAAGTAAGTAAGGTACACAGTGACACATCAAACTATAACTAATAAGAGAGTGCTTTCTCCAGTAATATTGAAAGGACAAATGGAAAAATCCCATTTAGTTTAGTTTGATAGAACAACAAAGTTGGACTGATGAGAACTTGACCGTGGCAAGATGGTTAGGAGGATGGTTGTATCCCCAGCCCACCAGAGTTCAAACCCCAGGTTTGACGCTGATGTTCTCATTTAGGCGGAATATTCTTTCAGTGGGAGGCGACGTTTCCGTCGACAGCGAGGCGCCCATGGTGACTTCGTCAGTCTCAAGACCCGCCGGCTCAGTCTCTCGGAGGTGCTCATAGGGGTAGGGTGTGCGTGCGTTCATAGGGGTGAGTGTATGCGCGTTTATATGAGCGCTTGCGTTGTATTGTGTTTCTCAAAAAAAAGTTGGACTGATGGCTAACAAATTCTTATCAGAATCGTCTTCCTGTGTTTTCAAAGGATTGTGCTCAAAGTCCATTATGACCAAAAAAATATAGCCACGATTTTGGAGATAAGCGGTAAGGGTGAACACATTGCTTCAACAGTGAGATATATGGCTTTCGAGGTAAGACCATCATTTTGGTTAGATGTCATCTCTCCCCTTGGAAAACATATTTTTAAACAGGCTAGCTCTTCTATCCAACATAAACAATGTCCTATATGTTGATGGTTTTACTTTTGTTTTGTTAGGTAATATATCTTAACAAACTATCTTATAATTTATACGGTTTCACTACTTTCCTATGCGTTTTGTTTGATATGACTGATTTTATGAATTTCTGTTCATATGGTCATATTTGCCCCGACAAAGGAGCTATGTAAAAAATCTACCCAGTGAGATGCGTAAAACTCACTAAAACTTGTTCTCTCGTACTGCATACGCATCGATCTGACCTTATCGTCATGGCAAACATATACAACTAAAACTTGTTCTCTCGCGCGGTTTCAAGTAAATAAACAACCCAAACCAATAATGCATTTCCTTCTTAGCAGCTCGCCGAGGTGGCGCCATGGCACCCACCCGAATTGGCATCAGCAACCTGCACATCTTTCCACCTGCATGCCACCTAGCTAGCCACGGAGAACAGACACTACTATTATCGGTAATCTAATCCCAGTGTCTCGCCGAAAGCGCCATGGAGGAAACCGGAGCAGTCGGCAACAGCGACGTCTGAACCCTGAACATGCCGACATGAGGTCCTAATCTCAACGATCAGCGTTACTAGTACCATAACAGCACCCGCCATTCCTGCCTGCACAATAAATCCTACGCCACGCCACGCCACTCCCCGCTCTCTCTCCGCTTGGCAGCAGATCTCGTGAACCGAGCCTCGCCGCGATTCGTTCCTTCCAAACGGCTCTGACGGCGCAAGCACGTACACTGGCATCCCGCAGATCCACGCACCTGAATTCTTTTCAAATCCCGGAGCGGATTGCGCACGCACACCCACGCGTAATCCTCCTCCTCCGCCTCCTCGTCCTTCCGGCGGCCATGGGGAACAGCATCTACAGGTTCCTCTGCGGCGTCTGCTCCGAGCTCTCCGACGCCGCCTTCACCCCGCACGGCGCCCACGACGCCGTCGCCAACCTCGGGCGCGACATCCTCAACTTCCAGCGAACAAAGCAGGTACCTTACCTGCTACTCTGAATTGCATCTACTTTATATGTGATGGTTTACAAGAAGCCGACCAAGACTACAACTTTCTGGTTTCAGGTTCCGGAAGGGCTCAGCCGGCACGTCGTCTCCTCCCAGAACGCGCAGGCCAACTGGTACGATGAACTCGACTTTTCCCCTTTCCTGTTCTTTCTTGTTTCTTCTTTGAGTTCCAGCGATTTTGCTCCGTGTAGTTTAAGTTCGAGCTGGTGACGCGTTTGTCAAAGATCCAGAAACAGCTACGTATTAGCTGCTTGGTGTGAGACTGTGAAAGCGACCATTAACAGAGGAATTGGATAAATGCAAATACGACGGGGGGAAATCAAAACATCACTTCAGTAAAGTAGTAGTACAAATTACAGTAGTAACTTGTTAGGTTCAGTCAAGTGCTAATATATCAGTTAACATATTCGCCTACCGGTAATTAAACCACGAAATGAAGGATTAATCCAGTAAGGCTAGCAGCTGTCCTGTGGTAAAGAGGTAGTAGGATGTTCCCGGAGGTTTCCTGGATTTTAATTAATTCATCAATACTCGTCAGCAGTAGGAGATAAGCTCGTGATCGAAGAATGTTGGGGCCTTGGGGAATGGCTTTCTGTTTCTAAATTCCGTGCGTCTTTGGTGTTTGGTGATGCAAGGTACAAGAAGCTGCAGGTGGCATGGAAGAAGGCGAGGCCGAGCCCGACGACGCCGGAGGACGCCGCACAACTCGTCGTGCTCACGCTCAAGAACCACCAGAAAGCCGACGTCGAGGTATCTACGATGCTCATATCTGCTCCATCACAATCACGCCCTGCACCATCCGGTCGTCCCTGCTCATCGATCCATGTCTGTTCCTACTACAGGGGTTCCTCGCGTACTACGGTCTCCCACACCCGAACGGGGCGGCGCCATCAGCACCAGCACCGGCACCGGCGCCGGCACACTCTTCTGCTCCGGCGTCTCACCCCACTGCCCCCACTCATAAGCCAGTCAAGGCCGAGCTGCACACGCTCCCGGTGGACGCCAAGGCGGTGGCCGACGGCGACACGGTGACGGTGTACGTGGACGTGTCCAGCGGCGCCGAGGCCGGCAGCGTGCCCGCCGACATCAAGAAGGCCGCGGCGGAGCGGACCAAGTTGCGCGCCGCTAGGGACTACCCCAAGGCCGACGCGATCCAGAAGACCCTCGCCGACGCGGGATACAGGTCAGTGCAGAGTTCGGGGTCAGATTTCTCATTGTCCATGGATGGATGTAAGCATGGTTCAGTGAGTGCTGTGACAGTTCTGAAACTTCCCGAATGGTTGTTTTTGCAGGCAAGTTCCGAACGCCAAGGGCCAGGATGTGCTCGCGAGGAAGTACAGGATCAGGCTAAGGTTAGTTTGGTTTTGCCCAACACCATGTATACTTGATTCGATGATCAAGATCGAATGCCTTGTATGAATTTTGTTGATCTCTAATGGTGTGCGAACTGAACTGAGATGAGATGAATTGCAGTGGGATCGACGCGCCGGAGAGCGCGATGCCGTACGGCAAGGAGGCCAAGGAGGCGCTGCTGAAGCTGGTGGAGGGGAAGTGCCTCACGGTGTACGTCTACGACACCGACCGCTACGGCAGGTCTGTCGGCGACCTCCACGCCGGCGGGGTATTCGTGCAGGTAAACAAGAATAACATCACCTACTGCATACAAACAAACGCGACATACAATGTTCGGTACAGTTAAGCATAGGGTGAAGCGACTTAGGAAACTTCAAACAGTCTTGACTTTCCGTCCCATGTGCCTTGACTTTCCAGGGGGAAAAAATTCAGTTGCTTGCAACTGTGTTCTTGACTTCTTGTAGTACTCCCTCCGTTCCACAATATAAGATGTTTTAACCATTTTTCACATTCATATGTGCACACATATATCTAGACATGTTTTAGTGTAAATGTGCACTCATTTTAGTATGAATCTAAACAACATGTGTTATATCTAAAACATCTTATATTGTAAAACGGAGGGAGTAGTTTAATAGCAGTGTTGCTTAGGGTCATGAGAAAGCTCAAGATGTTGCAGCTAAGCACAAGTAAATTAGCTTCTGCATTCCGCTAGGAACAACGTAGTGGAGTGGTTATGATTTTCTTGAAAGATGCTAAAAATCCCCTCTATGCTTCCTACGCAGGAGCAAATGTTGAAGAAAGGCTTCGCATGGCACTACGCTGACTATGATAAACGCCCGGAACTTGCCAAGGTAAAGTTGATCATTGGCTTGACCAAAAAATACAAGCAGAGATTGTGGAGTTATTTGGAAGCAAATCATTTACTGTATGAAAATTAAGTTCCTGAAAGGCATCACCATCATCTCTTTGATTTGATCCACCTGCAGTGGCAGAGTCAGGCGCAGGCCGCCCGCAAGGGCCTGTGGGCGTCCAAGAAACCACAGGAGCCGTGGGAGTACAGGAAGGCGAAGCGCAATGGGGGAGCGTGATTGCTCAACATGCTGCATACAGAGCTCCTCCACATGTTGTACTGTTTCTTGTGTGTATGTTGTAACCATGGACGGCTGATTGATTCATATGCTGCTCTGCAGACTCGTAAATCAGGGCAGCACACCTGCACCACTGTACAATAAGCAGGGTGTAGTGAAAAGAACTAGCTAGCTCAGGGAGACATTGATTGGTCATTTGGTTGGTGCTGTTGTATCTGGTGATTTGTGTAACTGTGATGTACTCTCACTTGCATTGCACTGCTGATGTTGTTGTAAGAAAGAAACTGATTCATAGGCTGGATTGACGCAGCCATATATGTTGTGTTCTTAGATGCTGAGTGTTGATAAACAGGAAATCATGTGCTGCAACGAGCGGGCTACGTGTATTTCCCAAAATAATTTTTTTACCAGACCTCATCTTTGGGCTGCGATCTCCTGCATTGCGTTAATATTTTACTAGGTAAATTGGCGCGGGGATATGTCGCACCCGTCGCGCAAGCTTTGAGATTGACATGAAAAATGTCAGCCAACCTCATCAATATTAACATCCTAATAAAATGCAGGGTTGATTAATTTTTTGTTCATAAAATTAGATGGATCCATGCTTACTACAACAGAAATATATGTCCATCTTAGTTTGCTACAACCTGTAAGTTACTTAATTTACTATTTTTTACATGTACATAGTCCATATCAAACAAAAGTCACATGGATGCAGTTGTCTGAATTATTCGTTATCTCAAAGGATGTCCTGGTCGAGGTCTGCTATATACATCAAATGGTAATTTGCAAGTGGAATGTTATACAAATGCAGATTATGCATGCTCTTTGGATGATAGAAGATCAACATCCGGCTACTGCACATTCGTTGGGGGTAATCTTGTTACATGGCGCAGCAAAAACACATAGCGTTGTACCTCGGTCCACTGCTGAAGCAGAGTTTAGTTCCATGGCACATGGTGTATGTGAAGTTTTGTGGCTGAGAATCCTTTTAGTGGAACTAGGATTGAATCAGTCGAAGCCACTGATGTTGTATTGAGACAATAAGGCAGCACTTGATATTGCACACAATCCGGTTCAACATGATTGAACAAAACATATTGAGATTGACAGGCACTTCATTAAGAAAAAGTTGGATCAAGGAATTATCGTTATGCCATACCTGAGTTCCTCAAACCAGCTTGCCGACATCCTAACTAAGGGCTTACCAGATAGGTTAATTTCTAGTCTTTGTTGCAAGATGGGGTTGTATGATGCATTCACCCCCATCTTGAGGGGCATTGTTGAGGTATAAATATGTAAATATGTAGTATTAGAGGACCAAAATGTAAAGGAACGAACAATATAGAGTAGAAGCAGTGGAGCGAAGGGTCAAGATGCTCCCAGAAATTCACCAACTTGTTGCCTCTTCCATTCTCCAAAATCTCTCTTGATTCACAGCACACACTTCCTCCTGCCGAGGACTACCACACTAGTGGAATGGATCCGGTGATGACCACATTAGTAATGAAGCGCAGGTGATGAATCTAACATGGAAGATTCATGTTGGTTATCATACGAACTTTTACCTTCTGAGGATGACTGATACATGTGATTGGTAGTACTATAACATCCCAATTTTCTCAAATTAGGATGTTATTTGATATGCAGTCATTCTAGGCACATTTTCATTTCAATGCATTTGTGGATATTGGATCGAGGGAATAAAAAGACATGAGGAGTTAAATATAGCACTTGAGAGGTGACAAAATCCAACCCTACGTGGTCTTTGTTTGATACTAGGCAATCCGGCCGAGGTCACGAAGAGGCCAAGGACAGGCGTGGTTCCCATTGGTTTTCGTCTTAGTCGCAGCTAGTTACAATTTCTACAAAGATACAGATGTCACAAGTTAACTTACATGTATCTACACATGGACAAACTTGTGACATTCTTTTATGAACGTATGGATAAAATATAACTCGTTTAAATTGTATTTTTCTATGGAGAAAAATGCAACTGAATACGGGTTACACTTTTGTTTGATTTATCGTTGCACTTTTCTGAGATGGCTCATCTCAGTTTAAGTGAGAATCAGCGAAACCGAAAATATTAACGAGGCGGAACGGCTAGCACACGACCCGACCCGCCGCCCAGCTCGGTTCGAACGCCGCCGCCGAGCCGGTTGGGCCTCCCTTGCCGCCTCCGCGGGGCAGCGGGCAGCCGCGCCGTCCCCCATGTTCGGAGGGACTCCATTCCCTCAAGTGCCCGGAGGCACGAACGCCGCTCACGGCCACAGGCGTCGCCGCGAGAGGGGAGCCCATGGGCTGGTCCATGCCGATGGCGGCGTCGCCAGGAAGCGCCGGTCGCTGTCCCCGCCGCGGGCGCTGCTTTGCTTCGTCGGCGCATTTGTCGTCCTCGCTAACGCTCGCCAGGCCCTGTTCCCCAAGGTATTGGCCTCCCGGCTCCTCTCCGAAACTGCATCCCAAATTCCCAACCAGTGCTACCTTTAGCCTTTTGTCTAGACCACTAGTGAAATTAGCAACGATTAGTGCGGATGTATCGGCTATTCGGCTCCAGATCTTCTCACTAGATTAGATTTGGCACACGCGATGAAATCTGGCATGTTTCTGTATCCTTTCCGGAGGTTGCAAGCAGCATTCTGCAGCTTCAGGTCACACTGACTGTACTGACTGAATCCTCCCCTAATTCGATGTCTTGTTTGGTGGTTGCAGGAGTCGCTTCTTGGTTTCTTTTGGAGCACTCCCACGGGCGTGAAGTACAAGCTGCACACGCTCCCTGTGAGGCATTTGCTGTCCTTGATGTTAGTATGTCCTTGAGCATTGTCCAGGAATGCGAATGAGTGCCTAACAAGTCTGTATGCTAGTTTCCTAGGTGAATGCAAAGGATGTGGCCGATGGTGATACGATCACCGTGTATGTTGACACGGCTGACCTTCATGAGTCAAAAGGACATGTGCCCCATGAAGTTCAGGAAGCCGCTACTGAGCGGATCAAGGCGCGCGAGGCCAGGAACTACGAGAAGGCCGATGCACTTCAGAAGATCATAGTGGATGCCGGATACAGGTCACTTCGAATTAACATAATCAGTTGTGTATCCGTGTGTGTTGTCAGCTTCTATAATTTCCATAACGTCCTTTCTTTTTAGTGCAGGCAAGCTGCTAACTTAAGAGGCCAACATGTTCTGGCAAAGAAGTACCGGATCAGGCTAAGGTTTGTCCCACTTAGGGCATCCACTATGTAGTCTTTTAGCTAGTCCATAAGGAAAAAGTAGTCTATAAGGACAACTTTATACATAGTGGGTGCTATCCATAAGCAGTCCACACGGTCCGAAACTTGTGGATTGTCCACAAGCTTGTAGTCCACCCATAAGGATTAAAATATCATTACTTTTACAGCTACAGTGTGCAGGACAATAAAATACAAATATTTAATACAAAGCCGTTACAAACAGATAGCCGTTACACAATCGATCCAGCTCCCAACTGGTTTCAGCCGTTGCACGTCCGCTTCTCCTTGCCTGTTGCCTACATAAACATATTTGGGCATCAATTTCTTCCTCAAACACAAGTTCAAAACCCGATTTCTTTCTCCACCACAACTCAACACCAGTTTCTCAAACCGATGGATCCACACAAGCAGTATGAAGTTCCAGATCCCCCAAATCCACAACTAGCAAATGCAAATATGCAGTACTCTCTAGGCTGCCCACCCATACAGCATCACACAAATCCCCTCCACTCCCAGTACATTCCACCACCCAACTTCATGCAAAACTTCCATCCATTTGCTTCTCCCAACCAGTATCAACAATACGCTCACTCTCCAACAAGTTATCAAGGCATGCAACCTCAAGTGAATATGGGGCACTCACCTCAGGAAGCATATAGATATCCAACAACAAGATCATCGCCGCTTCGACCTGTCTCTTTGTTTGGAGGTGTGGGAAACACATCTTCGACTGGTTCAGAGTCAGCCACTCCACTATCTGCAAGAGAAGAAACACAATCAGTTCCTGTAGAAGAATCTGATAGCAGTGAAGAAGATGGGAGGAAAGGGGCGCGCATCAACTGGACAGAAGAGGAGAACAAGCGTCTTGCGAGTGCCTGGATAAAGCATTCAGTTGATTGTGTCGCTGGCAATGGGAAGAAGGGGCCATTCTACTGGAAGCAAGTAGGTGATGAGTTCAACAGCAACAGACCTGTAAATGGGACAAAAAGGACAGTCAAGCAAATGATCAATCATTGGAGCAGTATTAACAAAACCATTCAACACTTTAATGGTGTTTATGGACGAGTTAGAAGAACTTATGCTAGTGGGCAATGTGATAAAATGCTTATGGATACAGCTCGTGAGATGTACAAAGGAGAAAACAAGGAAAAACCTTTCACACTCGAGTATTTGTGGGAGATACTTCGTGAGCAACCAAAGTGGAAGAACATATATGCAAGGGAGACAAACAAGAGAACAAAGATCTCAGCATCAGGAGCATACACTTCATCCTCAAACCAAGAAGATGAAGACAACAATCAAGAGAAGCGTCCGGAGGGACAAAAGAAGGCTAAGGACAAGCGAAAAGGGAAACTAAAGGCACAGTCTTCCGAGGACAAGCCATCAGAAGACATGTTACTGTTTCATGATGCTATTGGAAAGAGATCAGCAGCTTTAGTGCAAACAGCAGAAGCGTCAAAGGAGAGGACTAAACTGACTAAAATGCAAACATATTTAGATCTGATGTCTAAGGACACTTCAAACTACAATGATGCAACACTGCGCCGACATGAGCAAGTTCTGGACCTTTTGGGCAAAGAACTATTTCCAGAAAGTTGAAGTATTTGCAGGAAGAGTGGCTAGAATGGTGAAGCTCAAGTTAGCTAGTTTAAGAAAGTCTATGTCTTTGTAATATGTTAGTTTAAGACCAATTTAGGTTGCAGCTCGTAATATCTTTCATTGTAATATCTTTGTAAACTCCATCTATTATGTGTACTATCTTCATAATCAATGCAAGTTATGTTTTAATTATAAAACGTTGATGTTGCACTAGTTCATGTTGCATTAGAGTGCAGAAAATAGCTGCTGCAAGTGAAACAGGTCATATAAAATATAGCAACTTGATAAACAAAGTGTATATAAATATAGCTGATTGAAAGTAAAACCAATAGCTGCTGGCAAAATTAAAGTAAACAAAAAAAATAGCTGCTGGATAGTGGCAGAGAATATAGCTGTTGGAATACTAGCTGTTGTGAAACTAGCCGTTGGAAAAAAAGCTGTTGTGAAACTAGCCGTTGGAATCTCCATCTATAAAGGGCCAACTCTCCCTCATTTCTGCACAACACTCCATCCACCAAACAGCCCAACCACTCCACCAAAGATGTCTGAAAGTTCAGATGATCCTATCAACGATGGCTACCTTGAAGAGCTCATCGAGGAAGAAATACATGATCCATATGTGGCTGAAATGGAAGCTCAAGTTGAAGCGCGGCTCGAAGCAAGATTGGTAGCTGGGCCAGAGCAGCAGATGCGCCACTCCAGGACACACATTGAGAGAGATCACCAAGGTGATCATGATCGATTGTTTGCTTTCTATTTTTCCAATCAATCAAAATATACCAATGCACAATTCCGTCGAAGGTTTCGGATGAGAAGGCCTCTGTTTGTGCATATTGTTGAAGCCCTTGGTAGATGGTCACCTTTTTTAATTGATTGCTTGGCTATGTTTGTTTGCTTGGCTATGTTTGTTCAAGGTGTTCCTCAAACTTCAGCATATGATTGCTTGGCTATGTTTGTTCAAGGTGTAAAGGAGATATTTGGTGAGAAATATCTTAGAAGACCTACTGACGAGGATGTCAAACATTTGCTTGCAATAGGGGAAGCTCGTGGGTTCCCTGGGATGCTAGGAAGTCTTGACTGTATGCATTGGGATTGGCAGTTATGTCCAGTTGGATGGCAGGGCCAGTTTACACGAGGTGATCATGGGGTGCCCACTATCATGCTCGAAGCAGTAGCTTCTCAAGACCTATGGATCTGGCATGCCTTTTTTGGGGTTCCTGGTTCTAACAATGACATAAATGTGTTGAACCAATCAACATTGTTCACAGAAGTGCTGCAAGGAAGGGCTCCAGAGGTTAAGTTCAATATTAATGGGTCAGACTACAGTTTGGGATACTATCTCGCAGATGGTATTTATCCAGAGTGGGCAACATTCGTCAAAACAATTCCGCTACCTCAATCTGACAAGGATAAATTGTTTGCACAACAACAAGAAGGAGCAAGGAAAGATGTGGAGCGTGCTTTCGGGGTTTTGCAGAAACGTTGGGCTATTATACGCCAACCTGCACGCCAATGGGACAGAGATGAAATAGGTGATATTATGTATGCCTGCATTATTCTGCACAATATGATAATTGAAGATGAGAGGGAGGAGACACTAGATTACAATTATGAAGAAAGGAGGAATACACAGCAGATACATGGACTTTCCCAAGGTCCAATTCACGGGGTTAGTGTTGTCCTTGACAAGAACAAAGAAATTCATGAACGTGTGACACATCGAAGGCTGAAGGCTGACTTGGTAGAGCATATCTGGCAACGTTTCAATTAGCATTAGGCATAGAACTAAATAGTATGTGAGCTTGTTTTTGTAATTCTTAGAGCTTATTATCATTATATGTGCTATGTACTATCTATCTTGTTCTATTATCATTATCTGTGTACCAATCTTGTTGTGTCCTAAAAGGCATGCATACACTAGAAAATTTCGAACAGATGGTCTTGTAAGCTAAGGTAATTGCAAAGCAAAAAAAATTAATCTTTCCTGCGCAAGTCAGTATAGCACTAGGAAGGAGATGATACCTCAGGCAGGAAAATTAGGTGTAAGCAGCCACTGCCGTAGCATCTTGCTTCCATGAACGTGGTCGCCGATAGAGAGAGCTGCAGCAGCCTGAGCAAGAAAATACTCTCGTACACCAATCCTTGAAAGCCAAGAACAAATTCCAGTAGAGAAAGAGAGATGGGGAGGAGAAGAAGCCCAGCGCCATTGTTGCTGATCCTCGCCGTCGTCCTCGCGGCTCTCCCTCACCTCATCGAATCCAGCGGCAGGCACGACCACCACCACCAGGGCCAACGCTCCCATCTCCAAAGCAGAGGTACGAGACCTTCTGCTGATCCTCGCAAGAAAACAGAGGAACGAAGCAAGATGTTGACGCCTTGACGGAGCAGTGTGGCAGATCGATCTGGTCAGGCTGCCGTAGCATCCCGCCGGCCCCCACTTCCGCCTCCTCCGCAGAAACCTCGCATCCGAGGCGCTCAGCCCGGCCCGCATCGCGCACTTCGCGGCTGCCAGGAGGTCGGCGTGCGACGGCCTCGTCTCCAGCCTACGCGCACAGCAGGAGCGGCAGGGGCGGGAGGCCGTGACGCTGAGGCCGGATCGAGAGGAGGGCGTGGCGGATCGAGAGGAGGGCGGCGGATGGGAACGTGGGGAATGGATAGGGTTGGAGGAGGGGAATCGCACGCGGCGGTGATTTCGCGCGAAGGAAATGCGGTCGGTATTCTCTTCTCCTGATGCGTGGGACCCAGCTTAAGGTTAAGTTTGACATCAAACATAGTGGAGAAGTCTGTATGCCACAAGACTGCTCGGTGGGGCCCATCTTAAGGACAAGTTATCCGTATACATAGTTGATACCCTTATTGGTCTCAATGGATGATAAATGACTTTGTTCTATCTGTACTTCTTCTGTGATATACTACGAATTGAAACGAATGCAACGCAGAGGGATTGACGCACCGGAAAACTCTATGCCTTATGGTAAACAGGCAAAAGAGGAGCTAGTGAAGCTGGTGCAGGGAAGAACCTTAAAGATTTCCATATATGATACTGACCGGTACGGTCGACTCGTTGGAGATGTTGAGTGCGATGGAGTATTTGTGCAGGTACGATGTCAAGTTTTTTTTTGTAATCTTGAATTCTAGCATAATCACTTTGGATTGTCCTTCTGGATGTCTGTGTACCGGAAGTAACCAATGGAAATACTGAATTCTCTTTTGATCCATGTGCTCTTTCACTTCTTTTTAAAAAAATCTAGTGTGGCAGTTGCCTGTATACAGTGCAAAAAAAAATGCGTTAAGAATGAAATTTTCCTATGAATCAGCATAGCAAAGCTTTATATATATTAAATTCTGCAAGAAGAATCCTCAATTGCCTCTACTGAAAATACGTAACCATGTTAACCACTTTGCGACATTTTGACAATCAAACAGATAAGTTTCATCACGTTTTTGAAACAGGAACACATGCTTAAGAGAGGGCTCACATGGCACTACACTGCCTACGATCGACGGCCGGAGCTCGCCAAGGTAAGCAGTAAACACCTGATAGCCCCAGTCTCAGTTCACTTGACTGAAGAGCAGTTCACCTGACAGCACTAGGAAAATCATGAACATTTCATCAGCTATATATGTACATGAGAAGACCTTGACAAACTGAAATTGTGTCAGTGGGAGAGCCAGGCGCAAGCGAGCGGGCTGGGCCTGTGGGCGCTGCCGAACCCCAAGAAGCCATGGGAATGGAGGAAGGAGAAGCGCACGAAGAAATGGTGAGTCAGTCAGCCATGACCTGTGACCAAGAAGACTCGTGAGATTTCTAGACCAGAACAATACCAAGAATGTCTACCCTGTACCTTGACACTTTCATGATGTAACAGCTGCTGCAGTGTGAAGCAGACAGCATTAAGTGGTGAATTAAATCCAATTGGGGATGCACACATTTGTTGCATTAGATTGTTATAAACCTGTAATATCTTTTAAACAAGGTCTGATTGACAGTTTGAAAAATATGATCAACTTCAGCTTTGTTCCCGGCGTTCTTGCCATGTGGAGGACGGACTGGAATCAGGACTAAACTTCAACAGCTCCCACCTTAATTTTGCCAACCATTTGAAATTTAAAAAATTGCCGGTGCCCCGTAAAATGGGCTCAATTATAGTATATACACACCAGCTGAGGATGGTAGCGGAATTCAATCGAAACATGACGCGAGCATGAGAAAAAAAGTAGGAGATAGGTACCCCGACACCAGCACCAATGCACGCCACAACAAGGTGCTGTGTGTTTTTGATCCCGCGCACGCGATCATCTATGTGGGGAAACGCGGATCCCGTGCTAATGGCGAAGATGATGACGCTGCAGACGTATAACAGGTTACTGGGCCAGCCACAGTTACAGCGGCGAGTCTTCCCTGCAACGGCGGTGTCGGCGGCGCAGAGAACGTTGTCGCCTCCAGCAGCACTGTTCCGGCTGGGCTCCGCCGCCGCTGCGACGCAACCATGATGATCGGGGTTCTCGATGTCAGCCACAGTTACATGCATCGGCGCGAGGGAGGAGCCGATATCCATGATGTATGGGTTCGTCGAAAAGAGCGTGGTCAGGGTGTTATTCTCATGCATTGGTGTAGCGCTCTTCCTCGCGGCTGTTTGCCATGCCTTTCTGTCTAAGGTACTTCTCTCACAAGTTCATTCCTGAAATCCAACTACGAATGAAGTTATTGCTACTAGATGCAATCTTTTTCATGAGTTTCTTAGGCTCTTAGCGATGCAGATTTAGATGAGGAGGACTATATGTCAGGTTTCTGAAGAGGGAGACAACTATTATACATGCCATGTTGATTTAAGATTTAGGAAGTGAAGGAAAACATAACCTTTACGCTTGTTATTGTCCTACTTTAGTCTCTCTTTTTTTTTGAAACGAGCTACTTTAGTCTTTAGTGACTTGACATGCTTTTAAATGTTTCAGGAGACTTTATGCCTCAGTTCCTTTTGGACTGTTCTGTTTTCCGCTATCATTGTTAACTGGTTGCAATACAATCCTGTGATGAAAGGTGGGCGCTGAGGTTATAAATCTTACATAAAAGTGAAATCACGTGCTCATTTTCAATATTATGGTTAATTTTCTGCTGAGTCATTGATGATCATGCCAGCTTTTGGGGTTCAGATAGAACAACGCTGTTTTTTTTTCTCGATAAAGGGCGCTTTATTAATTAAAAAGTTTAATCGTTTACACCCAGCCTCTGCATAGCGAAGATGCACACAGCTGAAACACAGTACATAAACCAAAACTGAATAAAGGCACATTACATATCATAAAAATGAGCAATTGTAACTACGCCTGAAGTTGTGGTGACTCAATCCGTAGATTATGCTGCCACCCATGATGGGAAAAAGTATCCCTCGCCGTGTACTCCAACCGTGCACAGACCTCCATAAATAGGTCTCGGTGTTCCACCCGCTGAAGAGACGACCATGAACGGAGTATACCGGTACACCGGTAGATGATCTGTAAGGGAGAAAACAATTTTTCGTTAAATATTTTATCATTTCTACATAGCCATAGCGACCAAATCATGGCAAGCGCTCCCACCCTAATAAGCTTCCTAAACCTATTATCGATACCGTGTAACCAATTCCCAAAGAAATTGGTCACACTGCAAGGGGGATAAAGGTTAGATGCTACTTGGATGATTGACCATATAGATCTCGCGAATCGACACTGGAAGAAGAGATGTTTTATTGTTTCGTTCTTATGACATAAAACACAACTCTTACTTCCCTGCCATTTTCGTTTAGCAAGATTATCTTTGGTTAGGATTACTCCACGACGAAGGTACCATCCAAACACTTTGGTTTTAAGTGGTATCTTCATCTTCCAAAGGAGTTTGTTGTTAACAACCGGTATATGAGTCTCGGATAAAGCATTATACATGGAGTTTACCGAGAATTTGCCATTCTTGTGTAGGTTCCATCGAAATTCATCCGGCCCGGTTGAAAGTTGTATGTTGACCAACCTTTGTAAAAGGGTTTGCCATGCAACCAACCTTTGACCAATCAAATTTCTTCTGAACGTTACATCTGAAGGTGAGGTTGCCATTATTGGTATCACTTTTGTAACGAACGATATTATATAATGCCGGATATTGTTCTCGGAGTGAGGTATTACCTAACCACGAGTCCTCCCAGAACCTTATATGAGACCCATCTTTAATAGAATAATGTCCAAATCTGAAGAACTGTGTTTTTGCAGCCATCAGACCAGCCCAAAAATGCGAGTCACCATGCTTCCAAGAAACTTGTGACAGCGGTTTGGAACCAACATATTTCCGCTTCAGGAGGGTTTGCCACTGTCCACTTTCGGTCAGTAACTTAAACAACCATTTACCTAGAAGAGCCGTATTCTTGACCTCAAGGTCATGAATTCCCAACCCTCCTTGGTCTTTAGGTGTACAAACCACACTCCATTTAACCAGTCGATATTTCTTCTTCTCACTATCCCCTTGCCAAAAGAATCTAGACCGATAATAATCTAGCTTTTGAAGCACGCCTTTTGGCAGGAGGAAGAAAGATAACATATATAGTGCCATATTGGTGAGCACCGAATTTATGAGTATCAGTCTTCCGCCAAGGGACAACAATTTTCCTTTCCAACTACTTAAGCGTTTTTGTAGTCTTTCTTCAACGCCTTTCCATTCGGCAACAGTAAGGCTCCGATAATGAATCGGAATGCCTAAATACCGAATCGGAAATTGACCTTGCCCACAACCGAAGAGTTCGGCATAGAGCTCGGCCTCGTCTAGAGCCTCGCCAAAACAGAACAACTCACTCTTATGGTAATTAATTTTCAGACCGGAAAGCTGCTCGAAAGTTGCTAAAATTAATTTCAGATTCCGAGCTTTTTCAGTGTCATGTTCTATAAAAAGAATTGTGTCATCGGCATATTGAAGGATTGAGAGACCCCCATCGACAAGATGAGGAATCAAACCTACAATCTGACCGTCCACTTTAGCGCGCTCAATCATAATAGCAAGCATGTCCGCCACTATATTGAATAGTATGGGGGATAATGGATCACCCTGTCTAAGACCTTTTCGAGTTTGGAAATAGCGTCCAATGTCATCATTAACTTTGATGGCCACGGTACCTCCAGATACGAAATTGCGAATTAGAGCACGCCACTCATCAGAAAAACCTTTCATTCTGAGAGTTTGTTGGATGAAAGACCACTTGACTTTATCGTAAGCTTTTTTAAAATCTAATTTAAGAATGACCCCATTTAGCTTCTTGGAATGTAACTCATGAACCGTTTCGTGCAACACAGCTACCCCATCAAGAATATTACGTCCTTGCATAAAGGCAGTTTGAGACGGTCGCACCACATGTTCAGCAACTGTATTAAGACGAATCGTGGCTACTTTTGTAAAAATCTTGAAACTAACTTTCAAGAGGCATATAGGTCTAAATTGTTGAATCCTTTCTGCCTCATTCACCTTAGGTAACAAAATTATTTCGCCAAAATTCAACTGAAACAACTCGAGTTGATCCGCATGAAGATCAGTAAACATAACAAGAAGGTCCTCCTTGATGGTGTCCCAGAATGTTTGATAAAACTCTGCTGGCAACCCATCCGGACCCGGAGCCTTGTTATGTTCCATAAGGAAAATGGCCTTTTTTACTTCCTCCTCGGTGTAGGGGGCCGTAAGTAGGCTATTCTCCATAGCGGAAACTAAGGGGATATCCTCCGTTCGGGTTTCATCCATTGTGAAGTTACCTTCATCAGGTTCACCGAACAGATTTTTATAATAATTAGTAATGTAAGCCTTTAGTTGTTCATGGCCTTCAATTCTTCCATCCTCATGGACAAGCGAATGAATGCGTTTCTTCCGGTGTCTACCATTAGCAACACTACGGAAGTATCTAGTATTCGACTCTCCTTCAAGAAGAAATTGAGACTTGGACCGTTGATACCACTTGAGCTCCTCTTCACGTAGTAGGTTTGCTATTTGCTCATTAGATTGACTTTTCAGTTCAATCTCATGTGTAGATAGCGTTCGCACTTCCGCGAGGGCCTCAAGCTCATCAATAATGGATGACAGCCGTTGCTTTTCTCTCCTAAGAATACCTGTAACATGACGTGCCCAACCAGAGAGATGTTGGCGTAAAGCACGCATTTTGTTATTCCATCTCTCAATAGGGGACCGTCCCTCTACCGGTCTTTCCCATACATTCTTAACCATATCATGGAAGCCTTCCCTATGTAACCAACCAAGTTCAAATTTGAACGGTTTTCTACATATAGGACGTGGCGTTCCCGTGTTTAGAAGTATAGGAGCATGATCAGACAGTCTCTCAATACGTTCTAGAGCGCGAACCGTCACCAGTGGGTATTTGTTTTCCCAGTCGGTGCACATTAGCACGCCGTCCAGTTTTTCGTATGTCCGATCAGGGAGACTGTTTGCCCATGTGTATTGTCTACCAACCATTGACACCTCTCTAAGATCTAAACTGTCGATGACAGCATTAAATAAAAAAGGCCAGTGGCTATCAAAACGGCCTTTACTCTTCTCGTGCGCAAATCTAAGCAAATTAAAATCGCCCCCAATTAAAATAGGGTGTGGATTATGAAGGAGATATGCCCTAGAGGCAATTAATAAAGTGTATTCTTTATCATATCTCGTTTGTTCATAATAGGTTTTTGTGTCATGCTAGAACCGTATTAAGCGGAAAGATTAATGCGGGTGTGATACGTAAACAACCAGGTCCCTAGTAGCCTCTACTAAGACTAGTTTTGTTGCGCGATTGATGATCGAGGTTTCCCGGTCATGGGGCATGGCGCCGGTCGGCAATGAGAGTCATATCGCTGGAGAGCGATGTGATGGACATACCCAGATTTGGAGAACATAGTCGTTACGCCTTTGACCGTGAGATCAACTCTTATTGATATTCCCGGATGATACTTTGATTGCACCAAACGTCGTATCTTATTTAGTATGACAATAACGGTGATACTTTTGGGTATCGGAAAGGAGTAGTTGAGACGAGAGGTCAAGAGCGGGATTTGCCAGTCCGCATAGCAGGATAGATACTCTCGGGCCCACTCGGTGAGATCATGTCTAATGAGCTTGCAAGCATGTGACTAGGTCACGGAGACATGAGATCATGAACGAGTAGAAGATAGCGTCGTCGGTAACAAGGTCGGGATTAGGTATGGAGATATCTATGGAACGACGCTCGGACGTGCTAAGTATCGCTATGGCAAAAGGTCTAAGACTTTACGTTCAGGTTTGATAGATGAAAGTCATTCGTTATATCTCAGGGATTAATTCATGGGGTCCAGGCCTACGAGTTAGTCGTTGATCATTGAGGAGTCTTGATCATACCTGATATTATATCGAACCGCTAGGTAACACACTTAAGGGGTTTCGACAAGACAACCGGAAAGGAAGGAGATCACCGGGAGCGTCCCGGGAGGGGTCCGATGGAGATCGGGCAGCGCCGAAAGACTTTTCGGAGCTAGGAAAAATTATATATATTATGTTTGATACTCCCTCTGTTCCTGAATGTAAGAGCTATAGTTTTCTGCACGGATATTAAGATATGAGTATTTGACATACTATGGATTCATTTGTTTTAGACAAAATTCAAAAGAGAGGACTCCCTAATAGATAACAAATGAAAACAATCCATAAAATCACTCCGTTCGAGAATGAAACTCACTTTTTCATCGGTAAATTCATCCAAAAATAGTTGTAAACCATATATTTTGGAATTTTTCTCAAAAAACTATAGCTCTTACATTATGGAATGGAGGGAGTATTAATTAGTGTTATTAATATGCAAATATGATTTTATATATTTATTTTCGAATTTATAAAGGCAGATTTCCCTAAATGGGTCTTCCGGACGAAAGAAGGCCCAAGAGGGGAAAATTCCCAAGGGGAATTCGGTGGGGGCCAGGAGTGAAGGGGATCGTGGGCAGAAAACAATAATTTTCCTAGCAACGATATCCTTAAACTAGCCAAGATCTATTCTATGCAGATATAGTAGTACGAACGGAGATCGGAATACATACCCTTGTAGACCGAAAGCGGGGATTACGTTCCCGCACAAACGTTGTCGATGAAGACCGACGAAGCCGACCTCAAGGTCGTGTAGAGGAAGCAGGCATCCGAGTACCGCTAGCGCAGCACCTCGCAGGGAGTCGCACACGTACGGTGGAGACGACGCCTCCGAAGCTCCAGTCCAGGACGAGCAGCGGAAGACTTGGACCGGAACACCAGCAGCGCGGCAGCGGGCTATGGTGGAGGAGATCTCCGACTCCTCTTGCTCGGCGCGGCTCCAACTTGGGAACCACGAGATCAAGAGAGAAATCAGGAATTAATTGGTGAATTAAAAGGCTGGGGGTGCCCCTTCTTATATAGGCTCTCAAGGGGAGCCAACCTTGCCAGCCAGGCAATGTGGGACTATCCCCACATAGCCTGGTTCGGCCAAGGGGGTGCGCCGGCCCCCTGGTGGGCCCCTTGTGGCCCACCTAGGCCGGCCCCTAGGCTCCCACCGAATTCCCCAAGGGGGTTTCCCCCCTCTTGGGCCTTCTTTCGTCCGGAAGGCCCATTTAGGGAAATCTGCCTTAATAAATTCGAAAATAAATATATAAAATCATATTTGCATATTAATAACACTAATTAATATCAAACATAATATATAAAATTTTTCCTATCTCCGAAAACTCTTTCGGCGCTGCCCGATCTCCATCGGACCTCTCTCGGGACTGTCCCGGCGATCTCCTTCCTTTCCGGTTGTCTTGTCGAAACCCCTTAAGTGTGTTACCCTAGCGGTTCGATATAATATCAGGTATGATCAAGACTCCTCAATGATCAACGACTAACTCGTAGGCCTGGACCCCCTGAATTAATCCCTGAGATATAACGAATGACTTTCATCTATCAAATCTGAACGTGAAGTCTTAGACCTTTTGCCATAGCGATACTTAGCACGTCCGAGTGTCGCTCCATAGATATCTCCATACCTAATCCCGACCTCGTTACCGACGATGCCATCTTCTACTCGTTCATGATCTCATGTCTCCGTGACCTAGTCACATGCTTGCAAGCTCATTAGACAAGATCTCACCGAGTGGGCCCGAGAGTATCTATCCTGCTACGCGGACTGGCAAATCCCGCTCTTGACCCCTCGTCTCAATACTCCTTTCCAATACCCAATAGTATCACCGTTATTGTCATACTAAATAAGATACGACGTTTGGTGCAATCAAAGTATCTTCGGGGAATATCGATAAGAGTTGATCTCACGGTCAAAGGTGTAATGACTATGTTCTCCAAATCTGGGTATGTCCATCACATCGCTCTCCAGTGATATGACTCTCATTGCCGACCGGCGCCATGCCCCATGACCGGGAAACCTCGATCATCAATCGCGCAACGAAACTAGTCTTAGTAGAGGCTACTAGGGACCTGGTTGTTTACGTATCACACCCGTATTAATGTTTCCGCTTAATACGGTTCTAGCATGACACAAAAACCTATTATGAACAAACGAGATATGATAAAGAATACACTTTATTAATTGCCTCTACGGCATATCTCCTTCAAGGAGGGCTGCCCCAAGTGGGCCAAGGGCCCACTAGGGGGGCCGGCGCACCTCCCTAGCAGAACCAGGCTATGTGGGGATAGTCCCACATTGCCTGGCTGGCAAGGTTGGCTCCCCCTGGGAGCCTATATAAGAAAGGGCACCCCCAGCCTTTTAATTCACCAATTAATTCCCGATTTCTCTCTCGATCTCGTGGTTCCCAAGTTGGAGCCGCGCCGAGCAGAGCAAGGGGATCTCCTCCACCATAGCCCGCTGCCGCGCTGCTGGTGTTCTGGTCCAAGTCTTCCGCTGCTCGTCCTGGACTGGAGCTTCGGAGGCCGCCGTCTCCACCGTACGTGTGCGACTCCCTGCGAGGTGCTGCGCTAGCGGTACTCGGAGGCCTGCTTCCTCTACACGACCTTGAGGTCGGCTTCGTCGGTCTGCATCAACAACGTTTGTGGGGGAACGTAATCCCCGCTTTCGGTCTACAAGGGTACGTATTCCGATCTCCGTTCGTACTACTATATCTGCATAGAATAGATCTTGGCATGCTTTTAGGATATCGTCGGTAGGAAATTTTTTGTTTTCTGCACACAATCCCCTTCAGTGGTATCAGAGCCGATCTATCGTAGATATAGCTGTACGCTGTTAGAACCCGTGCTCTGCACGGGGCACCGTTCCTGTTATTTGCTACCCTCTAGCGTGCACTTGTGTATTCCAGCGGCATTGAGTTGATGAAGCGGCCCGGACCGACTTTACGCGTACGCTTACGCGAGACTGGTTCCACTACTGACATACGGCTTGTACCGTATATGTGGCTGGCGGGTGACAGTTTCTCTCTCTTTAGTTGGTCTTCGCATTTTCAATGGAGGGCCCAAAAGGGATGCTTAAACATGCAATTATTGGATCGTTGTTGTGGTCATAAGATTCGTAGGTATGAAGCGATTCTATTTACGAAAGCCCCAAGCCACGTAAAATATGCAAAAGATAAACTAGAAGCGTCTAACTTTATTTTACAGGGGCTATGTGATATGGTCAAGGTAGGTTTATTAAGTTGTTTATAAACTGCGGGCGCCAAGAAGACCATGGCGCGATGGACTATATCACATTGCATTACATTTGATGTTTTGTGTGCATCTTATTTTGTGTGATTGTGTGTTACACGGCGGTAGCTGAGTAAGATGATCCCTTCAAAATACCACTAGTGTTCTCCCTCCAACGCGCACCACCAATAAAGTTCTACGTTATGAGGCAGGCCGTGATGATCGGGTGTCAGACATATCTTCGTTCGCATACGGTGGGTGTAAGCCATGTTGCACAAGCGTCAGCGTGGAGGTCTTTGGTGGCGAGCCTAGCATACTCAGAGGTATGGCCTCGGAACAGGAAGACCGAAAGGTCGAGCACGAGTCACAAAATTGGTGTGGCGGACGATTTTGTCTACTCTTGAAGTTGTGCCGCCGGCTTTGATGATGAGGGGTGGTGCAATGGATGGGGGTCGTGTAATCGCTTAAACGACCAGGAGGGATGTTCGTTTGAGTGGGAGTTATGTTAGTTATTTTCTAAAATACTATAACTCAAAATTATTATGAACAAAGTCTTATGTTGTTGCAAATTCCATTGTAGATGTCTCGCCCCTCGTTTAACCTAGGTCTGTTTCTTGAGAAAGAAAAGCTTAAGACCAATGGGTCAAACTTCATGGCCTGGTTCCACAACCTGAGGATCCTCCTCACTCCCCATAGGGTGGCCTACGTCATTGAGGCCGCCATAGGTGACCCTCCTGCAGATGATGCCTCTGAGGATGAGAAGAAGGTCTTCCAGACCCGATCGGAGGATTTTGCCTTTTTCCAGAGTGGCATGCTCTACGCCATGGAAGCCGACCTGCAGAAGCGCTTTGAGAAGATGAGCGCCTTTGAGATCATCTCGGATCTTAAGGTTGTCTTTGCGCCGCAGGCTAAGGCTGAGAGATATGAGGCTTCTGAGCTTTTCTTCTCAGCCAAGATGGAAGAGCATAGCAGTGTGAGCGAGCATGTCGTCAAGATGTCTGGCTACGTTCAACGCCTGAATGCTCTGGAGTGCAAGATTCCTGATGAGCTGGCGATTGACAGGGTGTTGCAATCGTTGCCACCAAGCTACAAAGGCTTCGTCATGAACTACAACATGCAGGGCATGGCTAAGTCCCTGGGTGAAGTGTTCGTGATGCTCAAGACTGCTGAGGTAGAGATTAAGAAGGAGCACACGCTGTTGATGGTCAACAAGACCGTTGATTTCAAGAAGTCCGGTGGCAAGGGAAAGCAGAGCTAGAAGTCCCGGAGGGAGGCAAAGTTGGCTGCCAAGCCCAGGACTAACAAATCTGGTCCCAGAGCTAGCGTGGAGTGCTTCTACTGCAAGGGGAAGGGTCACTGGAAGCGCAACTGCCCCAAGTATCTGGAGGATAGGAAGTCTGGCAAGACGGTCGACAAAGAGCAAGGTATATTTGATATACATGTTATAGATGTGTACCTTACATCCGCCCGGAGCAATACATGGGTATTTGATACTGGTTCTGTTGCTCATATATGTAACTCTCAGGAGGAGTTACGGAATAGAAGGCGGCTGGCGAAGGATGAGGTGACGATGCGCGTCGGCAACGGATCGAGAGTCGACGTGGTGGCTGTCGGCACGCTCCCTCTACATCTACCATCGGGATTAGTTTTGGTCTTAAATAAATGTTATTTTGTGCCATCCTTGAGTGTAAACATTATAAGTGGGTCTTGCTTGTTACAAGACGGTTATTCATTTAAATCAGTGTCAAGCAATTGTGCTATTTATATGAATGATATCTTTTATGTTGATGCTCCCGAGAATAACGGTTTATTCTTATTGAATCTCGATCGTAGTACTCACATCCATAACATAGAAGCCAAACGAATTAAGTGTAGTGACGATACCGCCATGTTTTTGTGGCATTGCCGTCTTGGTCATATTGGTATAAAGCGCATGAAGCGACTCCACTCCGATGAACTCTTGGACTCGTTGGATTTCGGATCCCTCGATACATGCGAACCATGCCTTATGGGCAAAATGACCAGGACACCGTTCAAAGGTTTCGTTGAACATGCGTCGGATTTGTTGGGGATCATACATACAGACGTATGTGGACCAATGAGCGTTTCGACACGCAATGGTTATCGTTACTTCGTCACCTTCACTGATGACTTGAGTAGATACGGTTATATCTATTTGATGAAACACAAGTCTGAAACGTTTGAAAAGTTCAAAGAATTCCAGAGTGAAGTTGAGAATCAGCTTAATAGGAAAATCAAGCATCTCCGATCCGATCGCGGTGGAGAGTACTTGAGTTTTGAGTTTGGCACACATCTGAAGAGTTGTGGCATAGTACCCCAACTTACGCCAGCCGGAACGCCGCAGCGTAACGGCGTGTCCGAGCGACGTAATCGTACTCTACTGGATAGTGTCCGATCTATGATGTCTCTTACCGATCTGCCAGTGTCCTTCTGGGGTTATGCGTTAGAAACAGCCGCATTCATTTTAAATAGGGCTCCGTCCAAGTCCGTTGAAACGACGCCGTATGAATTATGGTATGGCCAAAAGCCTAAGTTATCGTTTCTGAAGGTTTGGGGTTGTGAGGCGTACGTTAAGAAACTACAGCCCGACAAACTTGAACCGAAGTCGGAGAAAGTCGTCTTTGTAGGATATCCGCGGGAAACCGTTGGGTACACCTTCTACAACCAAGCTGAGGGCAAAACTTTGGTCGCGAAGACCGGTACCTTTCTAGAGAAGGAGTTTCTCGCGAAAGGAGTAAGTGGGAGGAAGGTAGACCTCGATGAAATCGTTGATCCTGAACTCGAGTTTCCGAGTGGCGCAACGGAAGCAATTCCGGAAACGTCCTCCGTGGAAGGAGTGGGAGAAACTGTCGAGGAAGATGTTCTACCTCGTAGGTCTGGTAGATCTCGGATCGCACCAGAATGGTATGGCAATATGGTTTGCACCGTCATGCTAGTCGAGCAAGACGAACCTACGAACTACAAGGAGGCGATGGAGAGTCTAGAGTCCGAGAAATGGCTTGAAGCCATGAAATCCGAAATAGGATCCATGTATGATAACAAAGTGTGGACTTTGGTGGATATTCCCGAAGGGCGCAAGGCCGTCGAGAATAAGTGGATCTTTAAGAAGAAGACTGATGCTGATGGTAATGTGACCGTCTATAAAGCTCGGCTTGTCGCAAAGGGTTTCCGACAAGTTCATGGAATTGACTACGATGAAACTTTTTCACCGGTAGCGATGCTTAAGTCTATTCGGATTTTGTTAGCGGTAGCTGCCTACTATGATTATGAAATCTGGCAGATGGACGTCAAAACGGCTTTCCTGAATGGAAACATTGAGGAAGAGTTGTACATGGTACAGCCGGAAGGTTTTGTCGATCCAGGAAGTGCTAACAAGGTGTGCAAGCTTCAGCGATCCATCTATGGATTGAAGCAGGCATCTCGGAGCTGGAATCTTCGCTTTGATGAGGTAATCAAAGGTTTTGGATTTATCCAGAATATGGAAGAGACCTGTATTTACAAGAAAATGAGTGGGAGCTCGGTTGTGTTCTTAGCACTGTATGTTGACGACATATTGCTAATAGAGAATGATGTGGAACTTCTGAATAGCGTGAAGAAATATTTAAACAGTAAGTTTTCCATGAAGGACTTAGGAGAAGCTGCGTATGTTTTAGGCATAAAAATATATCGTGATAGATCAAGACGCCTATTAGCACTAAGTCAGAGTACTTATCTTGATAAAATTCTGAAGCGTTTTCATATGGAGAAGGCAAAGAAGGGTTCTCTGCCGGTTATCAAGAATAAGATATTGCGTAAGGCGCAGTGTCCGGTGACGGAACTGGGTAAGGCCGAAATGACGAAACATCCTTATGCTTCAGCCATAGGATCGATCATGTATGCAATGTTGAGTACTAGACCGGATGTGGCATTAGCTCTAAGTTTGACAAGCCGGTTGTAGAGTAATCCTGGAATGCCGCATTGGGTAGCTGTTAAGAGCATTCTTAAGTATCTCAATAATACAAAGGAAATGTTCCTTGTGTATGGTGGCTGCGATGAAGAACTTGGCGTAACGGGTTACGTAGATACAAGTTTCTGCTTAGACCCCGATGATTGTAAGTCACAGACAGGTTATGTGTTCAAGGTGAACGGAGGCGCCGTGTGCTGGAGAAGTGGAAGCAACCCATAGTCGCACAATCTACAATGGAGTCGGAGTACATTGCTGCCTGCGAGGCCGCGAATGAAGCTGTGTGGCTGAGGAAGTTCGTCATCGAACTTGGAGTGTTCCCAAGCGTGCAAGACCCCGTGATCCTCTTCTGCGACAATACGGGTGCCATTGCGAACGCCAAGGAGCCAAGGTCTCACTCCACCGCCAAACACATTCTCCGACGCTTCCATGTGATACGTCAGTACGTACAAGGAGGCGATGTGAAGATTTGCAAAGTGCATGCGGATCTGAATGTGGCAGATCCGCTGACGAAGCCTCTTCCGCTTGATAAGCATGAACATCACCAGTTAGCTATGGGTGTTAAGCTTTTACCAAGTTGTAATCTAGATTAAGTTGTACTCTAGTGCAAGTGGGAGACTCAAGGAGATATGCCCTAGAGGCAATTAATAAAGTGTATTCTTTATCATATCTCGTTTGTTCATAATAGGTTTTTGTGTCATGCTAGAACCGTATTAAGCGGAAACATTAATGCGGGTGTGATACGTAAACAACCAGGTCCCTAGTAGCCTCTACTAAGACTAGTTTTGTTGCGCGATTGATGATCGAGGTTTCCCGGTCATGGGGCATGGCGCCGGTCGGCAATGAGAGTCATATCGCTGGAGAGCGATGTGATGGACATACCCAGATTTGGAGAACATAGTCGTTACGCCTTTGACCGTGAGATCAACTCTTATTGATATTCCCGGATGATACTTTGATTGCACCAAACGTCGTATCTTATTTAGTATGACAATAACGGTGATACTTTTGGGTATCGGAAAGGAGTAGTTGAGACGAGAGGTCAAGAGCGGGATTTGTCAGTCCGCATAGGAGGATAGATACTCTCGGGCCCACTCGGTGAGATCATGTCTAATGAGCTTGCAAGCATGTGACTAGGTCACGGAGACATGAGATCATGAACGAGTAGAAGATAGCGTCGTCGGTAACGAGGTCGGGATTAGGTATGGAGATATCTATGGAACGACGCTCGGACGTGCTAAGTATCGCTATGGCAAAAGGTCTAAGACTTTACGTTCAGGTTTGATAGATGAAAGTCATTCGTTATATCTCAGGGATTAATTCATGGGGTCCAGGCCTACGAGTTAGTCGTTGATCATTGAGGAGTCTTGATCATACTTGATATTATATCGAACCGCTAGGGTAACACACTTAAGGGGTTTCGACAAGACAACCGGAAAGGAAGGATATCACCGGGAGCGTCCCGGGAGGGGTCCGATGGAGATCGGGCAGCGCCGAAAGAGTTTTTGGAGTTAGGAAAATTATATATATTATGTTTGATATTAATTAGTGTTATTAATTTGCAAATATGATTTTATATATTTATTTTCGAATTTATTAAGTCAGATTTCCCTAAATGGGCCTTCCGGACGAAAGAAGGCCCAAGAGGGGAAAATTCCCAAGGGGAATTCGGTGGGGGGCAGGGGGGCTGCCCCAAGTGGGCCAAGGGCCCACTAGGGGAGCCGGCGCACCTCCCTAGCCGCACCAGGCTATGTGGGGATAGTCCCACATTGCCTGGCTGGCAAGGTTGGCTCCCCCTGGGAGCCTATATAAGAAAGGGCACCCCCAGCCTTTTAATTCACCAATTAATTTCCGATTTCTCTCTCGATCTCGTGGTTCCCAAGTTGGAGCCGCGCCAAGCAGAGCAAGGGGATCTCCTCCACCATAGCCCGCTGCCGCGCTGCTGGTGTTCCGGTCCAAGTCTTCCGCTGCTCGTCCTGGACTGGAGCTTCGGAGGCCGTCGTCTCCACCGTACGTGTGCGACTCCCTGCGAGGTGATGCGCTAGTGGTACTCGGAGGCCTGCTTCCTCTACACGACCTTGAGGTCGGCTTCGTCGGTCTGCATCGACAACGTTTGTGCGGGAACGTAATCCCCGCTTTCGGTCTACAAGGGTACGTATTCCGATCTCCGTTCGTACTACTATATCTGCATAGAATAGATCTTGGCATGCTTTTAGGATATCGTCGGTAGGAAATTTTTTGTTTTCTGCACACGATCCCCTTCAGATTATCCTTTGCAAGATTAACGAGCTCACGTAAAAAGTCAGCCTTAAAATCATCTTGAGCAGCTCCATAAACAGCAACAAGATTCCATTGAAAGTTATCAGCCTTGTTGCGGATGTGGAGTTTAACATGAAACTCCCCCACCGAACTAGCTAAAACGTCCATGGTCTCAACTCGTACACCGACAAGGATGCCACCCGAACGGCCTCTAGGCGGACGAGAAACCCACTCATAGTCCCTACCACCAGAAAGGCGATTGAGGAAACTAGGCGTGTAATCTCGTTTACCCGTCTCCGAAATAGCCACAAAATCTAAATTCTGATCCCGACAACAATCAGCAATATGAACATGTTTAGCCAGTCTCGTAGACCTCTGCTATTCAGAAAACTGCCATTCATCGGGATACAATTTTAGCTTTCGAAACTTTAGGCCTCTTACTAGATCGCTTTTCAGCGGAATTTTTGGATTTGCGACCGGAAGCTTTTAGATCATATAATGAACTTAGCTCTGTCTCTTCCAAACCAACCTCTGACACGACCCCAACAAGACTAGAGAGAAGCTGACCATCCATTGTGGCATTCGCCTCCTCATCGTCTAAAAAATGGTCATCTGACATAGTGGAAACTTTAGGAATTACCGTTAAACGGTCATATTCCATATGTTTCAACACACGTGCAGAAACCGAAATAGCATTACTACTTTTACCAAGAGAAACACCCAGGCTACTCAAATTTGAAATTATGCGGGAATCAGAAAAACGCAAAAAGGATTTAGAAGAGGAAGCGGGTGTACCACTACTATCAAGGTTTTGTTGTGCCTTACGCCGCATCGCCTTCTTCGTGGTATCCTCATCAGTCGCCAAACCCCCACCTGAGTCCATTGCGTGTCTCCCACTCCGCCTCAAAAGACTAGTTGGTGCAGGAGTCACCGGCACGGGCTGCATGGTAGGCGTCGAAGGAGCGGAGGGAGCAGCGATCCGAACCGTAGCCCTCGGAGATGTCAGAGGTGGAGTAGAGACACCCTCCTTGGCCACCGGTCGGTGCAGCTCCAACGTGGACGATGAAGCAGTAGGTGGCGGCGTAGGCGCAGTTCCTGGGGCAGGTGAAATGTCACTGCAGCCCTGCCCCTGAACCGGCCCGACCTCCTGTACCGAAGCTAGTGGCACAGCGTCCGTGCTCGACGTCGAGAACGCAGCTGCAGCGGGCGAGCTGGTGGGAGCGTCGCGCAGTAGCCCACCAACGTCGATCGAAGGCTGCAAGCTGCTCTGAACTAGGCCCACCCGCGGCGACGCACTGACCTCCAGCGCCTCATGTGCAGCGGAAGCAGAGGCTCCGACCAACCCATCAGCAGTCCCAGGATAGGTCGTCGTCTCCAGCTGCACCACACTGGTCTCCACCACACCTAGCGCAGCAGAGACAGAATCACTGACCGACCCACCAGCAAGCTTTGGCGACTGGAAACCAGAGACACGACCCAAATCTAGAATTGTACGCTTGATCATATTCGGTCTCCCACGTGTAGGCGAAGCCGACCGAGAAGAAACACGAGTAGTACGAACCGGATCAGCTACCAGAGCCGGTGACACCCTTTTGATCCTCTCCACAATTTCAGTAGCACGTGGTGTACGTGGACTAGGATTGTATGGCGTGACAGCCACCAGCTGATTAACATGCGGCAACGTGGAAGCAGAGACAGATTTACCATGAGAAGCATTATTACCCATAAGATTGGAATCAACGTCCATATTGGTAGCCGAGGGGTTGGCACGGCTAGACTCTTGTTGTTTGCCACTGCCATGAGCATCATCAAAACCAGCCTCGCCATCCATGTCATCGTCCTTCCGTTTCCAAAACTGAGGCTTGAATTTAGAATCAGGAGCAAAATCCTCAGCCTCAAGCCGAAAACGAAACTCATACCCAAACAATCAAACCATGACCACAGCCTTAACATAATTGCCAGAAGCATCAGAATTAGTCTCAAAACATTTTGTGTCCATCATTGCGACCTGAACATGAACAATTCCTCGACTCCACAATGTAACGAGATCAACATCCTGCGGTGCCCCAAGAAGAGAGGCAATCGCCCAAAGTCCGTGGTAGTGACGAAGTGCATGGGGTACCCCCTCAACCTAAACCCAGAAGGGCTTCAGAACATACAACGGTGAGATATCCTGGAATTTCCAAGTAGAGATAGTAATCTGAGCCGAGGAAGAAGGCACTCCTAGTTGCATACCATCAATACGCTGAAGATCATCCGCTGAAGGTACCGAAATAGTGAAAGCATTCTCCCCCTGCGAAATCGCCTCCCACTTCCACTGCGGGTGGCCTGGACAGACTCTCGCCATCTGTGATTGAACAACTGCGGCATCCACCAAGCCACCAGAGACCGTAACCAGAGCAGTAGGAGCACCAGATGGTATCAGGTGCGTCTTATAGACATTGTCGGGGAGATGCAAATTCAACGTATCAATGTTGGCTGAACCCGTAAAAAAAGAAAGAGGCCTTTGCATCTTCAGGGTCGGACATCTCCATGTCGGATGAGCCACTGTGTTACAAACAAGGCAATAATGTTTCACCGGACATTCTTTTGACGAATGAGTCTCCACTGTACACTTCCAACAGCGGACTGGTTTCACCGGAGGCTCAGCCACTGGAACCGGCGTCTGAGCAACCGTTGCAGGCGGTGTCGCCATTAAACAACGCTGTTGGAGGTATGAAAGAACCAATCTAGATTTTACATTGGTGCTTCAAGTTTCCACTCTTCTTGTCAGCTTTGCCGCTCTTAAGATTATACTGTGACATTATAACTTTGTGCAAGAGCACGTTATAAGTTTGAAATAAACACATGGAACTAAAGGCTTTGGTTATCTAACAAAATGAGTACTTCGTATTAGCAGAAAAGGGTACTTTTTCATGTCACTACTTATTTATGACAAAGATTTATGGATTAAGTTGATTCATATTAACTAAAAATGGCCATTACTTGCTTTTGTTTTACAAAAAAATATTGTAAATTTAATAAGGTACAAAAATAGAGGCTTCTTCGTCATTTATCTCTTTGATTGATATCTGTGTTATCTTTTCTAGTGGAAGAGTCCATCGCCAGTTTGTGCCGATCAACAAGATCCTAAATCCGGTGCTTAAGGAGTGTATGATCCCTGTTACATGTTACTGGAGCTTGGCGTTGCTTCTACGCGATGAAGAGCAGATCATGCTTGTTTTCAAGGTAATTCTTGCCTGATTTCAGTTGATTTTGAAGTGCACTCTCATGAACCTGTGGTCTGAAAGAGCTTCATATTTGCAGAAACTGCATCCACCACTCAAAATGTTGGTCCCAATCTGGAAAGTTTTGTGCTCATTCACCAACTCCGACAGCTTTGGCCCTTCTATTGTTCTTCGACCAGATGGTTTGCATACACATGTTGATCAAGGAGGTGCTCCAGAGTCCTGATTATCACATGGAAATGTGACGTTGTTTCTTTAAGACTTCTCTGATCCGTACCAAATGACAGTAGGATGTCCAGTTTTGTCACAACTAACTGTAGATAAATCCCACATGATTTCAATTGATTTTGAAGTGCACCCTGAGGAACCCGAGGTCTGAAAGAGCTTAATCTTCAGAAACTGCATTTACCAAGTGTTGGTCCCAATCTGGAAAGCTTTGGTTACATTCACCAACTCCGACAGCATTAGCCCTTGTGTTTGTTCTTCAACCAGACTCTGCTTCAACATTAAACATGTTGATCAAGATGGCGCTCTAGAGTCCGGGATAGCACATATAAAATTATAAACACTCACTCTACAAGCTTGCGATTGTGAGGCGTGGCAACGGGAGGGCACCAGCGACCACGACCCAGATAAAATTATAAACACGAGGCTGCTCCCTGAAGAATTTTCTACCAAAGTATCTACAGGATGTTCAGTTCTGTCACAACTAACTGAATCTAAGCTATCAAGTTGCAGAGTGTCAGTGACACTGCCAGGGCTCTGATCCCTTGTTAGAATATGCGAAATTATTCTCTGTGTAGCTGGAAAAGATTAACTGACGCACTTGTAACTCTGGCATGTCTACGTGTATTCCTGTCCACCGAAGATTTATAACAGAATGTACTGTACCACTATTCAAGATCCTACATTGGAATTCATGTTCTGTAACTTTGTAAGGAGGGTACAGATGTCTGATGATAATAAAATCTTGGTCACTTGTGGCAGTTATATTTGTTGTACTGATATATTCTCTTGTTTTTCTTGGGCAAGATGTGAAAATATAGAAGTGCACGAGTTCCACACGCCCGGACCTGCAGGCTTCAGCTGCACTAAATTAATGATGCGAAGGAGAAGAAACATTAATCACACAAGTGTCAAGTGGTAATCTCTACTATATAATATTCGTTACGGTGAGGCGTCGTACGTCGCGGCACTTTTACATTTTAGTCCCTTGAAAACATCAAAATTAAGCAGCAGTCCATCTGTTTAACTAGGTTTTTTCCTTCCGTGGAAATGTTATCCTAATGTAGGTCTGCATGTCCCGCACGGCACCGCCGGCCCACGACTCCGGCCGCCGCCCACTGTCACCCACGCCCTGGGATGGTCGTCTCACGCCCGGAGCTGCCCGCGCTGTTCGAGATCCTGGGCCACGCCGCCACCGACGAGGAGCTGTCCCGCGTGATGGCCGAGGAGGACGCCGACGGCGAAGGCCTCGGCGAGCTGGGCGGCGACGGCGGCGGCCCGGGCTCCGGGACAGGCGCGCCGTGGCGGAGGCGGACCCAGTCGAGCAGTGCTGGTCCTTTGAGCCGGGGAGCCATTGGGGCGTCACAAGTTAGGCCATTGCGGGGCCTCTGCTGGGCTGCTGCGGTTGACGACCCGCCTCCAAAGTCCAATCCCATCTACAATCCCCCTCGCCGGCGTCGCCGCTGCCTGCTGCCCCGCAGATTCCCACCGAGGCAGCCTCCGCACGGGATATGGACGATGCCCAGGTCGCCTCCGACTCCCAAATCGCAGCCCATCCGTGCGCTTTGAGCTAGATGCATCCCTGAATATCCAGTCTTCGTAGCTTTTCTTCCACAACAGCGGCTCTCCTTGATTTATCTGCCCAGCAGTCGATTCACACGGTCTGCCTCTGTCTGCTTGCTCCAACCTGGTCGGCGTATAGGCATCAGGACGGTTTAGAGTAGCGATGTCAGTAAGCTCATGCCCGGCTGCGGGAGACCGTGTGGCGGCGGGCAAGAGCAAGGGGCATCGCGACCATGGTGGCTGCTGCCAGTTGGGAGCACGGGGCGGGGTCTAGACTCTCCAGCGGAGCTATTGTACAGCCGCCACACAATCAATCTCCTGAGCTGGATCGAGCATAACGCTATGTCAAGGTTGCTCCACAGCTGGCCGAGCTTGCGACCACGTTCGTGACCAAGCTACAGCTGCGATCCTCCATGGAGTGCTCGTACTAATGATGTTTATTTCTCTCTGTACTTCTTGATTGATTTTCCCTACTCCTCAAGTCCTCATCTCTTACTTCACGTTTGTTGTCGTCTAAAGCCCACATTTTTCTTGGGTTAATGCCTTGAGAAGTACTGCAACTCGGTCAATTAAGCTTCAGAGTTGATTTTTGCAGAGAATGTTGATTATTAGATAGTATTGTGGAATCACTATGTTTATTCGAATCAGAGGATAAGAAAAATATTAGTCAAGATCTGTAATTTTGTTTACAGGAATAAATAAATTGTCTTCCTCATATTCTAATAATACAAATCGACAGAAAAATACTTCTACTAACTACATAAATTTATAGGTAAAAATGTGTGAAACCTTACTGCACTGCTTCATTTAATGTTTGTTTTGGAGTCCTTAAAGTTCTGTACTATTTTACCTTCTCTATCCACAAATTTGTATGCATTTTCTATCATAGTTAATTTATGGCTTTGTCATGCAAGAACATATGACTAAACTTGGGTGAAGTTTGGGTCACTCCGACATTAATCTTTCAAAACATGTTTTTCTCACTCCGGTGGCAACACATGCCATTTTTATTAGGGACCCGGCGACTTCGGTTGAGACTATGGTCCGAGTGGGCCCCATGGTGACTTTGACTGTCGGGATGTGATGGTTACGAGATGAAACACAAATTAAATACATTTTTCAACTAATACACAAATGAAGATGAATACAAAGTCTTGTGAGAATACTTTAATGTGTCATCAAGTAGAATTTGGTTTATAAGAGATAATTATTTGTTTTGGTTTTTATAAAAGTGCACTGATATATAGAATAAGTTATGTCATATTCTTTGTATGTATATGTCAAAAGAAGTTTATCTCTCCCGTTGCAACGCACCGGCATCGGCATTGTACTAGTACTAATATATAAAATGTACTAATCGGCTTGGTCACCATCGATCCATTTATACGCCTAATTAAGCAGGCCAACAGCCGCAGTGGATCTCAAGATGTAGATATCGCGATCTGTAGTTAGCAGTGGCTGTTTCCCAAAAACTCTTCGATCAGTGGCCATCAGCATCAGTATCATTCCAAAGATGCGCATCACCATGAACTGAACCAGACAATTCATGATAAGGCAACGATCTCAAGCCCCTGCATTTAATCAGCTTGCACACCCAGCTCCATTCAGAAATCTGAATGAACTAACAACTTGGCGAATGCAGTTCTTATGCCACCGACGACGACGTGGATCCATCCGACCGACACTCGGATGGGTCTAGGTCATTGTCGACGTGGACCAGGAACTGGGAGGGCATGAGCTATGATGGCTTTGTCTGTCTCTCAGCAGATGTGTTGCTCCTGGTCTAGTCTAGAGACAGAATTTGGTAAGCACAAGAGGCGTCATGCGCGTTTCCATTTATTTCTCCAGTCTTTTGATTATCTAACTATTGCTGGCTGAAGCATGTACTCTTTTATCTAGGCGGAGTGTCACGTTTCGGAAGGCTCCGCCGGCAATCTCACGTGGACGTTTATGTCTAGAGACTGCTGGATCGGATGGGATTCGGTCGCGCTGGAGGGAGCGGCGTGAAGCTCTATTTCTGTTTCCGCCATGGACAAATTTTAGGTGAAGTCAAAGACGGAGAATGACATGAAAGCCGATATTGGATGACCGGCAGTGGTGATCGGAGCATTTGCGGGCGATGAGGAATTTGCTTTGAGTTTCAGAAATCCTAGCGGTAGTATGTAAGTGGGAG
The DNA here is from genome assembly GCA_026929855.1 of Poa annua. Taxonomy (NCBI): domain Eukaryota; kingdom Viridiplantae; phylum Streptophyta; class Magnoliopsida; order Poales; family Poaceae; genus Poa; species Poa annua. The sequence goes on along the minus strand of CM049428.1, from coordinate 7,578,412 downwards.
CGATAACACAGGTGAAGTTTAAAGTCTTAACTCACAGGGTGAGAATCTAAGGTCCGGTCTTAATTGGTTGTGTCTGCCAATAGTCTTGTTTAAGATATTGTTTTGAGAGTGTGGATTATCTTCAGGGTGAGAATCTAAGATCCGGTCTTAATTAGCGGGACTTTCCCTTTTTAGTTCTTCTTTTTATTGTTTTAAGTTGTGTGCATCCGTAATACCTTAGGTTATTACGTTATTGCAGAGTCTAGGTGTAATTGGTATCTTTCAAATTAATATATTCTCTTTGTCTAAAAAAACTATTGCCGGCTAATGAATCATGATGCCTCATGGTCAAGTTATCTCCTTCTTCTCATGACGGCAATAATATTGGCGTTTGCTAAAGATTCCCCTAGCTTAGTCTGGTTCTCTCATTCTCTGAATTTCTTGTGATAATTTTGCGGCTACTCTGGAGCGTAGATCAGGGAAAGAGAGCCCAATCACATCGACGGATCGATCCTTAGTAGTACTAGGTCTTCTCTCTCACTATTCATTTTGTGGCCATTTGGTTCATGGCTAGGTCGACGCCAATTGTATACGGATTCTAACCTATGGACAGTAGTGGCGCAAGCTCATCGAGCGGCGACCATGTAAGGTACTCCATGGCGGCGACAGCAGATAACTATTCCCACACACCAATTCAGAGGACCGCTGCGACTGCACTATCACAGCCTCTGCTAGTTGCGTGATGAATCTGAATAAATGGCGTAGGGAAATTCTACACGATCAAGCTTTGTGGATACAGTCATGAGAATAACTTGAGAGCTGTGTTAATTCATGCACCCGGAGGCAGGCTGACTAGTGTATACACTACGTAAGCTTTGGTTAATTACGCGGCGCAGGCGCAGATGTGTGATTAGTGCAGTGCAATGATTCGTTACTCGATTAGTTGGCCGTTAATCTCGCGTACGATCAGTTGCATTACTGCATGATTTAGAACGTACGGTCAGTTGTATGTAGATCGCACGAATATTTTAGTTACCATATTACTATCTAACATTTACCATTCAAATAGGATTTTGCTGTTTCTCAGCTGTATGTTTTCGTTTTCGTGCACAGTCACTTTCTTGTCCGTCCATCCTCTTTGCGGTTCGTGCTAATTTGTTTTATCTGTGCCCACGCACGGTGCGGCTCGAGCGAGAGCGCCGGCCGGTTTTTTCTGGGCTTTTTTGCGGGCCGCTGTCCTCCGCTTGTCTATTTTCATTTTGAGTCAGAGAGGAGAAGGAGTAAGCGGCGAAACAGGGGAGCTCCCCATGGCGAGAGTTATGGCTGGAGATGGAGGGGCGCGGCGGCCTCGACGACGCGTCAGGTAGAATCGATTCCCCTCGCCGTAGCTTGCCGTCTCTATCTTCCTTGACGTCTGCTTTTTGTGCCGCAGCCGCGGCCGCTGTTGCTCTCAAACGCTCGCATGGCGCGGCGGATTTCTGTGTTGTCGGCGTGGTGTCTCATCGTTCTCCTTTGTCTCGGGTCGAGTTTAGGTGGCTGCTGATGATCTGAATCCTCGCGCAGGCGCTGTTAGGTGCGTGGTCTTGTTGGTGTCGGTGTAGAGAGCTGGTCGGCGTGTGTTTGTGCTCTGAATTTGTGTTTAGGTGCTCACGGAGGTGGATAGCAAGATGATTTTGGTGCTGTTTGAGTGTATCTGTCTGTAGGATCTAAGCAGTGTTGTTTCAGTGGTTTGTGTCTGATGTGTGCAAATTTTGGTGATTTTCCTGTCCCCCTTGTCGTAATATCAGGACCTGGTCGTCCTCAGATCTGGTGCGTGGAGGCCTCATGTTTTGCTTTGTTGCTCGTCAGTAGAGGTATTTATCCTTGCATCTCTGAATTGTATTTAGTTGATTGGGATCATCATCTCTGTCCATCTCTCTCTCTCTGTTATCTTTTTGTGGTCTCGTTTATTTGCTTCTATGCAATTGTGAAGAAGCATGTGAGGGGCGTTGTTGTACGGACATGAGACAATCTGACGGTAGTAGTTGCTTTTGCTAGTTGTGGATAATGTGGACTCAGATCTATTGCTTGTGAATTATCTAACAAGTGATCTGATTTGTTGGTTTCATCAACTCTAGGATTAATGTTCAAGATTCAGGCACACATCATGGATTCAGATACACGTCTATTTATTTGTCTGTCATGATCTGCACCTGTCGTGATGTACCGATGTTATCTCAGATCTCAATCATGTGATATGAAATCTGAATCTTCATCATATGTTTTAGTTCTATATCGCTACAGATTTTTAGATTATTGTCCAACTCTCCCCTCTTGCATTTGTTGTATCGTTCATATTGAGTTTTAGTTCTTCTTTGTTTGTTGCGTAAATTACTGATTCAACTTTCTAATGTACTTAATTCATACAGTTCAGTTCTTGCATTTGGTAATATTGGTCACTAGTGTGCATTTTATTACAGTCTTTGAAAGTTTCGGGAGGTAAAGCTTTCACGCTTCAGATCTTCTATTTTAGCTCGAATTTTGTACATGTCTACGTATGTATTTTTACGTTTGCAGCAGTATGTTAGTCCAGGTCTGCTTTTTGAGGTTGATATGATTGAATCCATTTTGTTCTTATATTTTTCATGCATCCACCTTTTTTGTACTTTAGTTCAGGTCTCTGAATTTCAATGAATGGCTCGAGCTGCTGAATTTTGCATCCCTAAGTGTGGTATCATTTTGTTTGTCAATTGAGTAGTCATTACCCTCCCGTGATAGTGTATCCTCATTTCCCAGAAAGTTTTCAATATCCTCCTCACATATTTGTTGTTGCTACTCTTAATTTGAGTTGTTAGATCGGCCTCCTTGTTCTGTGCGGCTCTCAATATGTCCTTCAGTCGTGTTGCTTTGTTCGCTCACAGTAGTAGCGTGAACCATTTGTTGATGCATTGTCTACCTGAAAAACAGTAGGAATGCAATATAGTATTGTTTTTGTTATTAGTATCTATATTTTCTTAAATCTCCTTTTTGTTTTGTACTAACAGCCAGTCTCAGAAGTATACCTCATCGTTTTGGATGTTTTGAAATAACTTATGCCCCCAAGGATTTTCCTCAACTGATATGTACAAGCTCTTGTCGTCATGCATCATTTTTTAGCAAAATATGTTATTAGTATTTTTTGTCAAGTATTTTACATGTTTTATCATTACTTCATTCATTCATTGTGAGCAAACATTTTCCTCATCAGCGATATCTTTGTGTTCTCCAGGGGTTCCATTCTGAAGAGACGAAGATTGTGGACCACTACAACTCGCTGCCCAAGATAAGTATTTGATATCATGCAAATAAGCATCATCATTTTTTTGTTATATGTTTGTACAAGTGTCCATACAATAATTTTCTCCCTCCGTAGCACCTTATGTATATGCATTTTTGGTGGGCAATACCTGTCTTGCGTCACTGTTTGGATTATACAATTTGTCGTTATGTTCTTGGTTGAAACCTGAACAAGTTCTCGTCGCAATTTCATGGACTCTCTGCATGAACATTTGATAATAACGTCATTTTATTGTTTGTCATATTACATATCTTTTCTTATAAAGGATACAAACGGTTACATGCATTGTTGCATTGCTTGATGTGTAGAGTGTGTCAAAATCTCTTTTCAGCAATCCTGCATATGTAAAACCCCCCTGCTCCATGATAATAGCATATTGGTTTTTTTTCATTATCCATTGATGCACACTATGCCATACCTTTTAGAGTAGGTCGTCAAATCTTGAGGCTCCTAGCTTGTCATTCTTTTCGCCGTCTTTCGCCAGTGTATGATCATGTAGAACATACATTATTTTTAAAATTAAATTTAAATAAGACGGTTCATGTTATGTCTCTCTCTCATTCTCTCTCTATATATCTCTCTTTTTTTAGTCTCTATTTATTTTCTCTCTCTCTCTCTGTGTCATTAATTTAGTCTATCGCTATCTCTCTTTTATGTTTTAATCTCTCTCCTCATGTATCAGTATTCTCTCTTTTTGCATTTCCTTTTATTTTCTCTCTATATGTCTATGTCTTTCACTTAACCTCTCTCTCGCAATCATTCGTCTTCAGTTTAGTTTCATTTTTAGTCTCTCTCTATCTCATGCCTCTCTCTCTATTTCTCTCTCTCTAAATGGATCAGTTTCAGTTACATTTCATTGTGTGTCATGGTCCTTGTTCTCTCTCTCTCTCTCTCTCAATGGATCAATTTTCAGTTAAGTTTCATTGATTCAGCGTTGTCATTCAGTTTCTCTCTCTCATTCTTCTCTGTGTTTCTCTCTCTCAGTTAGTTTCAGTTTTCAGTTTGTTGCCAGTTTCTTTGATTCAATGTTGTCATTCAGTTTCAGTCTCTCTCAATCCTCTATTGTTGCTCTCTCTCTCTCTCTCATTCTTCTCTGTCTCTCTCTCTCTCACAGTTAGTTTCAGTTTTCAGTTTGTTGCCAGTCTCTCTCTCTTTCTCTATCTTTATGTCTCTTTCTCTCTCTCTCTTTCTCTATCTTTATACACATATATATCTCTTGGTCTCTCTCTCTCTATTATTTATTTTCTGTATATTTAGGTCTCTCTCTTTTCAATAACAGTGTAGACTGAATACCTCTCATTGATTTTTTGCTTCTCAGTGTTTCTTCTCACTCTTTTCTTCTCAATCTCAAACTCTCTCTCTCAGTCCCTTTGATGTCAGTCTTTCTTAGTCTTCAGTCACGATGCATTTTCCTCCTCCTTCTCAGTTCTTCGGTTCCTTGGATACGATTTTCTCTTTCTCATTGCCAGTCTTCTGTCCTTTCTTCAGTTTTGAATTTCGGCCCCTTTCATTTTTGTACTTGTCATTCTCATTCTCTTTCTTGATTTGTGTATTTCAGTCTCTTGCATTTATGTATTTGTCATTATCGATTTCTATGTTTTTTGTGTGCCTTCACTCTATATTTTAGACTTCATTTTCTAATTCTTCAGTCTTCGCTCATTTGTTAAGTCTCACAGTAATTAGTTTTGATTATTAGTCATTGTCATTCTCTTTCTTCAGTTTTGAATTTCCGTATCTTGCACCTTTGTACTTGTCATTATCAGTTTTTTCACTCATTTGTTAGGTCTCTCAGTCTTAAGCAACTATCCACCAAATATGTCTACAGTTTTCACCCTCTTGATTCCTCGCTTTATTTAGTCTCTCATATCCTTTCCTTCATTCTTATTCAGATTTTTTTTATTTGATGTTAGTTCTTTTCTTCATTTTTGGTCTGCAAGGTGAAATGGAGCCACCATTTTTTTTCCATTATCTCACTAGAAGTACTATAGAACTCCCCTCAATGCCCTTTTTATATCACATTCTATGAATTTTCTATCACTTCATGTTTTGTCGGTGATGTAATCGCCTATTTTGCCTAGATTTTTTAGTGTTTCTCTGTCCCGGTTTTGTGTATTAGTGTACTCATTTTTTTGCTGCCGCTCTTTGGCTGTTTTTACTCGACTTAGCCTCTGAACGTATAACACGTTATACACGTTTCTACATAATGCTGAACCTAACATATGCATATAAGTACTAGCTGAGGCGACTACCAATGATTTTTTTTATATTTTTATGAATAATTTCTAGGAGTTCTACCTCCATGTGCTTTTGTACAGGTCCGTAGTAATCTCTAAATAATGTCTCCTTTTATTTCTATCTCTGACTCTATATTACTATCTCTCTGATTTCATATTTTTTGTTTGGTTTTTCCCTTATTCTTTTTTGGGGGGTGGGAAAGGGTAACTCCGCCTATCCGAAACATAAGCTATATTTTTAGCTTGGATAGCCGGTCCCAAGCCCGGATAAAGGAGGATGGTCCTTTTTTTGATGATTTTATGCATTATTTATCTATATCACATTTTTTAATCTTTTGTCCACTTCATTTTTCTCTTTTTCTCTAGAGTTTATGATTCGAACCAAAATCGCTTAGGACCAGCTTCAGTCAATCAACGTAATTAGCCCATGTCTTCTTGATTTGTGTATTTCAGTCTCTTGCATTTATGTATTTGTCATTATCGATTTCTATGTTTTTTGTGTGCCTTCACTCTATATTTTAGACTTCATTTTCTAATTCTTCAGTCTTCGCTCATTTGTTAAGTCTCACAGTAATTAGTTTTGATTATTAGTCATTGTCATTCTCTTTCTTCAGTTTTGAATTTCCGTATCTTGCACCTTTGTACTTGTCATTATCAGTTTTTTCACTCATTTGTTAGGTCTCTCAGTCTTAAGCAACTATCCACCAAATATGTCTACAGTTTTCACCCTCTTGATTCCTCGCTTTATTTAGTCTCTCATATCCTTTCCTTCATTCTTATTCAGATTTTTTTTATTTGATGTTAGTTCTTTTCTTCATTTTTGGTCTGCAAGGTGAAATGGAGCCACCATTTTTTTTCCATTATCTCACTAGAAGTACTATAGAACTCCCCTCAATGCCCTTTTTATATCACATTCTATGAATTTTCTATCACTTCATGTTTTGTCGGTGATGTAATCGCCTATTTTGCCTAGATTTTTTAGTGTTTCTCTGTCCCGGTTTTGTGTATTAGTGTACTCATTTTTTTGCTGCCGCTCTTTGGCTGTTTTTACTCGACTTAGCCTCTGAACGTATAACACGTTATACACGTTTCTACATAATGCTGAACCTAACATATGCATATAAGTACTAGCTGAGGCGACTACCAATGATTTTTTTTATATTTTTATGAATAATTTCTAGGAGTTCTACCTCCATGTGCTTTTGTACAGGTCCGTAGTAATCTCTAAATAATGTCTCCTTTTATTTCTATCTCTGACTCTATATTACTATCTCTCTGATTTCATATTTTTTGTTTGGTTTTTCCCTTATTCTTTTTTGGGGGGTGGGAAAGGGTAACTCCGCCTATCCGAAACATAAGCTATATTTTTAGCTTGGATAGCCGGTCCCAAGCCCGGATAAAGGAGGATGGTCCTTTTTTTGATGATTTTATGCATTATTTATCTATATCACATTTTTTAATCTTTTGTCCACTTCATTTTTCTCTTTTTCTCTAGAGTTTATGATTCGAACCAAAATCGCTTAGGACCAGCTTCAGTCAATCAACGTAATTAGCCCATGTCTACTTTTTGACTGTAAGTATTTTGTTCCCCCCTAGTGTGTAAGCTAGCATCATGATGATAGTAGTTCATTGTGACCTGTTTCCTGAACACAAGAGACAAGATTCTTTATCTCTTCATTGATTCAGTTTTTCTGCAGTGATTCAGTACTAGCAATTCTTTTTTGTGTTTCTAAATGACAACTTGATTCAGTTTTTTTAAACAACTACTGATTCTTTTTTCTTGAAATGACCTAGATTAAGCACCTGAGAACTGCTCGGAGTGATGTGTGGTCATCAGGGTACTTGCGTTTGCTCCTATGGCCAGCCTTAAAACCCTTTTAAACCTGGGAAATCAGTTTTCGTCAGACTTCAGTGCTAGGTTTTTTTTTCAGTTTTAGTCGTCACATGATGGACATCTCAGGGCTTTTTCTGTTTTCGGATTTTTTCCGGACCCGTTGGTGGACATCTCATAGCTGCGCGCGTGCGAGCTGCTCTTTTCATTTTTTTCTTTGTGTCCACGCGTCAAAAGGTGGTTGGTTAAAAATCTGTATGTGCATGAATTATAAAACAGCTAGATGACAAATAGACAGTCCCTTCAAATAATGTCTCGTTACCATGCAATTTTAACATGTTTTACCGTTATATCCATAATCTTCATGTTCAAATAGTGAGTATTTGATTCATTCTAAACACTTAAGAATATGAAATACCGTCGTGAAAAGATTACATTGATGAGTAAGAGAAGAGTAGAGAAGTTCAAATAAACGATTTAAACCTGGTAATCAACCTGACAATGTCTGGTAACTAAGTGACTACAATCTGATAACTTGGGTCTGGAAAAAAAGTTATCAAAACATATCAAGATGGGATTTAGTTTTGAAGATCTCATCGTGATAAAACCAAGCATAAAAATGGATTTGAATTTTGATTTACGATTTAAAAAATAAAAAAATTAAAGGGTAAAACATAAAAGGAATCTACGTGCATGCATGACCTGGTTGCATGCATGCATGGCTCGGTTCTTTCTGCGCGTGGAAAAACTAATCTGGGGCACGTACCCTTATTAGCACAGTCCCTAATTAATTAATCTATCCTTAACTATGTATAGATACATCACCTTTTAAAAAGATTTAAGACACTTATTTTGTAACGGGGAGTAGTTAATTTGCGACTCGTAGTAGGCTTACAGAACCAAGCTCCAGGAGCATGCAATGCGCGGATGAAACCTACAGATGCATTGTGGCCGCCACCATGTTAATTAACCAGAGGTCGTCGTCCTCCTCGAAGCTTCATTTCCGTTGCTGCTAGCCTGCTACTCGCTAGGTCTTCGGTGGTTAGGATGCAGGTCAGACCATGGAGGCCGCTTAATAAAACAGGGAACCTACCTAGGTAGCTATACGCATTTGGGAATGAGATGTGGTTGAGGTGTTTCGACGCGTCTCGTCCATGCCTAATTTTTCTGATGCCATTCAATTCGCATCCACAATCTAAATATGGCCGAGTAGGCAACTACTAGCTAGCCCTCACTCAAATCAAATGCCACCACAACGCTGTAGTCATGTGTGTTCACAGTACCGACGCACTGGGCACAGTAGACGTTTTCTGGTAACTATGATCCAAACATAAATGGAGCACTGCAGGTACAACAAGAAGAAGAAACTGCTTCCTCCTGATGGGCGAATCGTGACGTGGCGTCCTAAAATGTATCAGTTGTTGGAATAGGATCTATTTACTAATATACAAAACACATTTATCCTGATGTAAGTGCATTAACTTCTCAATCTCAAACTCTCTCTCTCAGTCCCTTTGATGTCAGTCTTTCTTAGTCTTCAGTCACGATGCATTTTCCTCCTCCTTCTCAGTTCTTCGGTTCCTTGGATACGATTTTCTCTTTCTCATTGCCAGTCTTCTGTCCTTTCTTCAGTTTTGAATTTCGGCCCCTTTCATTTTTGTACTTGTCATTCTCATTCTCTTTCTTGATTTGTGTATTTCAGTCTCTTGCATTTATGTATTTGTCATTATCGATTTCTATGTTTTTTGTGTGCCTTCACTCTATATTTTAGACTTCATTTTCTAATTCTTCAGTCTTCGCTCATTTGTTAAGTCTCACAGTAATTAGTTTTGATTATTAGTCATTGTCATTCTCTTTCTTCAGTTTTGAATTTCCGTATCTTGCACCTTTGTACTTGTCATTATCAGTTTTTTCACTCATTTGTTAGGTCTCTCAGTCTTAAGCAACTATCCACCAAATATGTCTACAGTTTTCACCCTCTTGATTCCTCGCTTTATTTAGTCTCTCATATCCTTTCCTTCATTCTTATTCAGATTTTTTTTATTTGATGTTAGTTCTTTTCTTCATTTTTGGTCTGCAAGGTGAAATGGAGCCACCATTTTTTTTCCATTATCTCACTAGAAGTACTATAGAACTCCCCTCAATGCCCTTTTTATATCACATTCTATGAATTTTCTATCACTTCATGTTTTGTCGGTGATGTAATCGCCTATTTTGCCTAGATTTTTTAGTGTTTCTCTGTCCCGGTTTTGTGTATTAGTGTACTCATTTTTTTGCTGCCGCTCTTTGGCTGTTTTTACTCGACTTAGCCTCTGAACGTATAACACGTTATACACGTTTCTACATAATGCTGAACCTAACATATGCATATAAGTACTAGCTGAGGCGACTACCAATGATTTTTTTTATATTTTTATGAATAATTTCTAGGAGTTCTACCTCCATGTGCTTTTGTACAGGTCCGTAGTAATCTCTAAATAATGTCTCCTTTTATTTCTATCTCTGACTCTATATTACTATCTCTCTGATTTCATATTTTTTGTTTGGTTTTTCCCTTATTCTTTTTTGGGGGGTGGGAAAGGGTAACTCCGCCTATCCGAAACATAAGCTATATTTTTAGCTTGGATAGCCGGTCCCAAGCCCGGATAAAGGAGGATGGTCCTTTTTTTGATGATTTTATGCATTATTTATCTATATCACATTTTTTAATCTTTTGTCCACTTCATTTTTCTCTTTTTCTCTAGAGTTTATGATTCGAACCAAAATCGCTTAGGACCAGCTTCAGTCAATCAACGTAATTAGCCCATGTCTACTTTTTGACTGTAAGTATTTTGTTCCCCCCTAGTGTGTAAGCTAGCATCATGATGATAGTAGTTCATTGTGACCTGTTTCCTGAACACAAGAGACAAGATTCTTTATCTCTTCATTGATTCAGTTTTTCTGCAGTGATTCAGTACTAGCAATTCTTTTTTGTGTTTCTAAATGACAACTTGATTCAGTTTTTTTAAACAACTACTGATTCTTTTTTCTTGAAATGACCTAGATTAAGCACCTGAGAACTGCTGGGAGTGATGTGTGGTCATCAGGGTACTTGCGTTTGCTCCTATGGCCAGCCTTAAAACCCTTTTAAACCTGGGAAATCAGTTTTCGTCAGACTTCAGTGCTAGGTTTTTTTTTCAGTTTTAGTCGTCACATGATGGACATCTCAGGGCTTTTTCTGTTTTCGGATTTTTTCCGGACCCGTTGGTGGACATCTCATAGCTGCGCGCGTGCGAGCTGCTCTTTTCATTTTTTTCTTTGTGTCCACGCGTCAAAAGGTGGTTGGTTAAAAATCTGTATGTGCATGAATTATAAAACAGCTAGATGACAAATAGACAGTCCCTTCAAATAATGTCTCGTTACCATGCAATTTTAACATGTTTTACCGTTATATCCATAATCTTCATGTTCAAATAGTGAGTATTTGATTCATTCTAAACACTTAAGAATATGAAATACCGTCGTGAAAAGATTACATTGATGAGTAAGAGAAGAGTAGAGAAGTTCAAATAAACGATTTAAACCTGGTAATCAACCTGACAATGTCTGGTAACTAAGTGACTACAATCTGATAACTTGGGTCTGGAAAAAAAGTTATCAAAACATATCAAGATGGGATTTAGTTTTGAAGATCTCATCGTGATAAAACCAAGCATAAAAATGGATTTGAATTTTGATTTACGATTTAAAAAATAAAAAAATTAAAGGGTAAAACATAAAAGGAATCTACGTGCATGCATGACCTGGTTGCATGCATGCATGGCTCGGTTCTTTCTGCGCGTGGAAAAACTAATCTGGGGCACGTACCCTTATTAGCACAGTCCCTAATTAATTAATCTATCCTTAACTATGTATAGATACATCACCTTTTAAAAAGATTTAAGACACTTATTTTGTAACGGGGAGTAGTTAATTTGCGACTCGTAGTAGGCTTACAGAACCAAGCTCCAGGAGCATGCAATGCGCGGATGAAACCTACAGATGCATTGTGGCCGCCACCATGTTAATTAACCAGAGGTCGTCGTCCTCCTCGAAGCTTCATTTCCGTTGCTGCTAGCCTGCTACTCGCTAGGTCTTCGGTGGTTAGGATGCAGGTCAGACCATGGAGGCCGCTTAATAAAACAGGGAACCTACCTAGGTAGCTATACGCATTTGGGAATGAGATGTGGTTGAGGTGTTTCGACGCGTCTCGTCCATGCCTAATTTTTCTGATGCCATTCAATTCGCATCCACAATCTAAATATGGCCGAGTAGGCAACTACTAGCTAGCCCTCACTCAAATCAAATGCCACCACAACGCTGTAGTCATGTGTGTTCACAGTACCGACGCACTGGGCACAGTAGACGTTTTCTGGTAACTATGATCCAAACATAAATGGAGCACTGCAGGTACAACAAGAAGAAGAAACTGCTTCCTCCTGATGGGCGAATCGTGACGTGGCGTCCTAAAATGTATCAGTTGTTGGAATAGGATCTATTTACTAATATACAAAACACATTTATCCTGATGTAAGTGCATTAACTTGTTTTTGGTGTGTTAAGATATAGTATCACCTACTGGAGATGCTCAACAATCAAAAGGTGGTATTGGAGTGAGTGATCAACTCATCGACACGTGGAACGGTGGAAGCAAGAAAGTGCAGGAGTTTTATTTTTAGTTACCCGATTCATTTTGTTGCCGTTTGCTACATGGCTATATGTCTGACACCGACACCGGATTATAACCTATGTCGACTCCTGATGTAAGACACTCCATGGCGACAGCTCTGAGAACTGTCAATGTAAGCTGAAACAAAGAGCAGGTGCGCGTCTCGTCAGGGAGTACGTAACGTACCTGCTAAGTAAATTCACGCCGCCATTTGGCATGTTTCTTCGTGTGCGCCGCCATTTGACAGTAAGCTTGCGAGCTCAGGTACGCGGTAATTCCTCCTGTTGACACCATCAGGTAGCTCGAGATCAAGACAAGCTACCCTTGACAGTTAGCTTAACTGCTTAAGGCAGGCTCGATCTGGCTGGCTAGTGTATACACTAAGTAAGCTTTGCTTCATCATGCAATGATTCGGTACTTGATTTTGATTAGCTTGTCGTTAAATCTTGGGTGCGATCAGTTGCATTATTGCATGATTTAGTACGGCCAGTTGCATGTACTAGATCGCATCGCACGAATGAACAACATGCTTAAGTAATTACTCTGTCCAGAGTCAATAGCAATTTGTGCTATAGTACTACAAACAAAGCTCCATGAGCACGCACGGATGACAGGTGGATCGTCGACCGGCCGGCTCCTCCATTGTCGCCGCCACCATGCATGTTGTGAGGAGTAACTAATTAGTCCGATGGAGGCCGTCGTGGTGATGGTGGATGCTTCGTCTCCGTTGCTGCACGTTAATTTCCTGATCGGTGGTTGGGGCGAGAGTGCGTGTCGATGATGCCATTCAATTCGTATGGGCAACCTATGGCCGAGTAGGCCAAAGTGCACCAAGAACTAGCCCTCACTCGTATGCCACAGTACTGCATGCAGTCATGTGTGTTCACAGCACCGACGCACTGGACACACTAGACGTTTTCTTGTATAATACTATGATCCAAACATAAATTGAGCACTGTGATTCTGTGAGGATGTAGGTGCAACAACAAGAAGAAACTGCAGACAGGCCCAAAACAGAGAACTATTAAAGCAGTAAACTAATAACATGTGGTTAGATGGTTAGCAGGGTGGTTGTACTATCAGCACACCAAAGTTCAGACCTCAGATTCGGAGATATCAAGACTCGACTTGTCGCCTCAGTATTTCGGAGGTACTCGTTCGGGTAAGTGTACGCACTGTTTCGCAAAGAAAAAACTATTAAAGCATGTGAGTTCTTTTATATTTTTCGCTTGCAATTTTCATCCATTGTTAGCATAATGACGGTTAAATTCACTATTCATTAAATAAACATATAGAAGGTTGGTCAATAAGCCGTTGCGGCACCCGCCGTCCCGACCTCATCACGATCGAAGAATATGAACTAGGCGGCCGCCACTCCTCCTTCAACGACCATCCGTTGTGGTGGCGGAGATACCGGTTCGTGACGGTGCCAGGTAGAGCGGATTGCAAATGTGGAGGGACACAATGGAGCGGCGGGTCGATCTTGCGATATGTTGCTCTAAAATATACCAAATGTTGGAGTTGGATCTTTTTTATGATGTAAAAAAGATTGTAAACTTTACATCAATCTATTTTTCGCTGCCCTAAAATATATCACCTGTTGGGAGATGCTCACCACCAAGAAAAAAGTGTAGTAGTGTTAGTGATCAACTCATCGACACGTGGAGGCAAGAAACTGCAGGCGTTTTATTTTAAGCTACCACAAATACATTGATTTGCTCAAGGAAACAAAAATGGTCAAATGACACTGCACATGACATGAGAGATCGATCTGATCTGAACTTCTGAAAACGCATACATCTCCATGCATGATCATCATTGATTATTTCCATATACACTGGAGTAGTAGTGGTATTACAAAGCTCAACCAAAACACACCTTGCTTGGGATAATTAACAACACGGCGATCGAGCTTGATTAGTTTAGACCCTCTGCGCCTGCACGGCAGCGGCAGGGGCGTGGTGATTGCCGCCGACGGACGCCAGCGCGGTCCTGACCGTCACGGCGACGCGGCAGCCCTTGAGCGCCCTGAAGCTCTCGGCGCGCACCCCGAAGCATGCCACCGCCGTGTCATCGTCGTCCATGAACGACGACGACGACGCGTGCATCGTCCTGCTGCTTCCGGCGCCCCGCATCGACGAGCACGACGAAGGCGCGCGCATCCTGCTGCTGCTCCCGCCGCCGCCGCCACGCATCGACGAGCACGCCGGCGACTGCGTGCCGAGGAGAGACGACAAGGTGGACGACGACGAGGACGACGAGGTTGTCGACGCGGAGGAGAAGGAGGACGACGACGTGGGCGGCGACCCCGACGTCGGCCTCGTCCGCCGCCTCGCCATGGCGAGCCTCGGCAGGATGGAGCCGAGGATGCCGCCGCCGCCCTTCCTGCCGGCCTTGCCGTCGCGGTCGTCCGCTTTTGCGGCGGCGTAGTATGACGGAGGCGGCGTGAGCGGCGGCATGGTGGCGTCGAAGGCGGCGTCCTTCTTGGGCGTGCCCGGCTGCGACTCCCACAGGAACGGCACGGCCCCGGCGGACGCCACGCCGTAGTAGACCCTGAAGGACGGCGCGGCCGAGGCGGTGCTGTCCCTCGTCAGCAGCCTGGACACGGAGAAGACCTTGCCGCTGCCCTGCCGCGGCTGGATCGCCGCCGCCGCCTCCTCCACCACCTTGCCGCCGACGGTGGCCGCCATGGACGGACGGACGTGTCGGTCTCTGCTCTTCTTGCAAGTTGCGGACTTGCAGAGCACTGAGATTCGCGGCAGCAGCGAGCGAGCGAGTGTGGGGTTTTATGCTCGTCGGCAGCAGGGTGTATTTAATGGCGGAACTGTGCTCACTGGCCGTTTGCACGTCTCCGGTTGCTCTTCTGCTCCGCTGATTGTTTTTGTTACTGCCCGGCTGTCCAGATCCAGTGAAGTAGAGGCCAGGTGACCATTGACTTTGCACTGTTTGGATCCACAAGCTAATCATCAGGATTAGTTTATATTCATACTCTTTTGTTAAGTTATTTCGATTTCCTTTTTGGAGGGTCCTTTCTGTTTCTTGTTTGATTCAGAAATAATCTTTTTTTGAATTGATAATCACAACCATTGGACAATGTTTATATTCTATATTTGCATGAATCTTATCTTAATATCGATGGTTGTTGCGCCAACTTACGAATTATTCTGCAGTCCACTCATATATAACAAAACAGAAATATTATCACACATTTATTGGGTCAAAAAACAAGTCTTTCAACACGTTATTCGTACAATTATGCACCACATGCGTTTCTAAATTTAATACATGTTTTAGCTTTTGCCCAATTTCACATGTATCTTTATGTATTTAGATATGTTTTAACATGTATGATCAACTCTTTGGATCCGCACCTAATCAACACGTGAAACATCTAAATAGTACATCTTATATTTCGAAATGAGGGAGTAAGATATAAGTTGGGGCTGAATTTCATTATGATTGTGATTTTGTGTCACCTAAACTTCATACCGAGAGAGCATACATTGTTTAAGTCTTGTCTTATTCAATGTGGACAATCTTCGAACAATATGAAAAAAAATTGGTCAATTTAGATTTAGTCAGATTAATGAATATTCAAGATGCACCATTCCGGGATAACCAAGAGTATATGACTTGCAAAATATCTTGATTTTTCTAGAGAATGGTTCAGTGGAGATTACATAAATCTAGAAAAATCTAAACAATAAAGTGTTCCTGATTTTTGTTAGAGAATGGTTAGGTGGAGTATCTAAGATGATTCATGATTTCTTTCTGTGCATAAATGGAGTCTTGGGGGCTTTCGGTTCTTCTGATTCTGAAAACAATAATAGAGAAATGTTGAGAGTCAGTTTCATGGCATGAAGTAAAACATGGGAATAATAATAGATGATGTTGGTTGCACTATAGGAAAAACCCAGCATTTCCAATGAAGGAAATAGTGCGTACCCTAGCCGTTGTCATTCTAAAAAAATAAATTTTCCACGGCGTTTACTATGGAATTGTGTAAAAAAGTATCCAATAGAAAATGTACTTTTGGTTTTGAATCTTACAAACCAAGCTATTTAGGAAAGGAAATAGGACACTCCAAAATTTATGTAAATGTTTTTGAACCAAAAGGACCATATATGTCTTTGGAACTCAAACTAGTAACTTTATGACTCTCTTTCATAACATCACTTCTTATGGGTGAGCAATGTTAATAATTTCTATATTATAAATACTACAAAGCTCACTAGAGTATCCAACAAAAAGATAGGTTATTTTACTGATCCACTTTAACAAAAAATAAAATTTTGTGACTAAATTTCATATATATTTTCAGTTTAATGTGAATCGTTATTTTGATCAAAGGCATATATCCCTCATTTTGTGAGAAAAAGTAGTGGTCATACAAGGTTGGGGGTACTAGCATATAAGTTAAAGGATGCAGAAGAACATGAGCTAAAACCCGCTCAAAAAACCCAATGCCTCCCACCCCCCTTTGCAAAACTACATGTTTGAAAGACACAAATACAAAGAGAAACATGTAACAACTAAGATTTAATCGAGGTGCAGTCTTGATTCTTGGTATCATCCTCTTAGCATGCTCCAGCATGCCCCGAGAAGATTTTGGTTCTTCTTAGTCGAGAGGATTACCCATTATTAATTGTAAAAAGATCATGATATGATATATGGCATCAGTAGGCCATTACAATATTTATTCTCACAAATCAACCTGTTGCAGGTACTCCACTCCACAAAGCCGCCCCCTCCCCCTTCCTCTCCAACCTTGAATTTAGGAATGTGCATAGGAATGTAAAAGATAGGTTTTAGTGGATTTTAAAAAAATCGATATTTCGTTGTTTACTCTCCACTATCCCTATGAATCAAAAGGGACCCTCAAAGTTAATTCGCCTCTTCACCATGTGGTACTAATATAGTGAGTAGATATTAGATTTTGATGATTTAAAAACTAGTTTACGTGGAGCAGGAAAACCCATCCATCCATGCACCATATGCATGTATGCAAGCACACCACATCTAGCTATCACACCGGTATAGCACCAATATTAGGCCATAAATTCTCCATATATATTTTGGACCACGGAAACTGGATTTAGACATCCACCATTAGTAGTTGTACGTACTCAGTACTCCATCGCTGCTCCAACTAAATTTGGTGATGGATAGAGCTAGCCAACGACTACGTAGGTCTCCCAATTCGATTCTCTTCCAGCTGCTATGAAAAGCATCGCGATTAATACGTAGTACTACACGTCCACACCGACGCTCTCTCTTGCCGGCCTCGTGTTGTATTGTATATAGACCTATAATTAAAGTTTTATGCTCGGTTAATCAGTTTGTAGCTAGTTGCGAAACTTACTAGTATTAATAGAGTAGACAAATAACATACTCCCTCCATCTATAAAAGAAGGACGATGTCTTAACTTTCTCCAAATTTACATGTATCTACTAGATAAAGTTAAGATATACTTTTATATGAACGGGGACGATCTAGCGATTAAAATCTACTGTAAAGCAGGTAGCGCAATTTTTACCCGGGCAATCATAAAATAGTTAGTTAAGAACTTGGTCTACAAATCTTCTAGTATAAATCTTGGTCTACAAATCCATTATCTGTTACAATCATAAACAGTTAAGAACTTAAGATACTTGTTCACTTTGAACTAGTCAAATCCAATATTAAAATAACACAATATCGTACTGAGAGATGACAACACAACTAGATAATCCATCACCATATTTCATTTATCCTCTCACATTGAGAAATAGAAACACATTGCATGCATGGTCCTGCAGATCGAGTTGCTTTCGGTGCTCCTCGTTATCAGGGGGGCCAATCCATCAGGAGTACCTAATGATCTCCATTAAAAAGCCTAATGGTATCGTTACTGGTTAATGGAAGTGGGGTTTCGATCGTACTACGCAGCTGCATGGACTGAACTGTCATGGGACGATGGTCTTAAACAAGGCCATCTTTTGTTTGCATTAGCGAAGCTGGACTTTACACCTAACGGGCATGAGAGGCCTTCAATGCCTGCAGGGTCAGGGCACGACACTGAGGAGCCAGGTTAACAGCGACTGGAGCAGTAGTGGTTAATATAAGCAAGGTCAAAACAGTGTAGATCTGGCCTGGCCAGTTGTTCGCATGTAACAGTCGACAAGAATGGATGCGTCTCAAAAGAAAACGAGAGAGGAATCTCAGTACAGCAATTGTGTCCGAGGATTCATGACGGTTTACATCTTTAGACAAATATATATATGACAGCACTTTGAATGAGTTTATTTGGAGTTGCCATACTGATCCATAGAATGCATTTACAGGACCAAAGTTTCCTAGTAGAAAATCTTGCATTAGCTAAAGCCTCAAAATAATTTACAAGTACAATTAATGCACCTCCACTCTCTATCTTGCTCCACTTTCTCTCCTCATTTTTCTCAAAAACTTGTGTGTTCAACTATCTGAAGACTTTACTTTAAACATCGATGTCATCTAAAATTATGTATGAATCTGCAGCAATGGCATTTGATTCATGTATTCTTCGTAATCTAGTGAAGAAATCATCGCTACAAATCTTAGCATCTTTTCAGGAGAAAATAGTAGCATTCTAGCTACTATATGTATACTAGTTTTTATAATTTTTTAGTTTTACATATGTACAGGAACAAGAAAAGGGAACAAGGCCTAAAGGGCGGTAAAATGAAGCTAGATTGAAGAAGAAAGGTTCGCATTCATAGCTAGTACTTGGTTAATCTAGTTAGGCTCCTCCTCCAGTTTGGTCCTACATCCAAATATGTACTTGGTTGGCAATTCTGGAAGAGGAACGCTTTTATTGTGTTTGGAAAGAGCCCATGATAAGGATGACAAGCTCCATGAAAAAAAGGGGTTTGTTAAGACCCTTTTGTAACATATATGTAATGCAGCTATGATATATGAATGAGACCAGTGCTATAATTGTTCCAGTCCATACATTTCTATGACAAAGGGGATATATGAATATCAGGAAAATACCAACTCACACTTGCTTCTACAACAACATAATGTCAATAGCTAGCCGAGAAATTAAGAATTCACCTAACCAATAGAATGAAAAGAATAAAAGGCCCCGCCAAAGCGAGCAGCGACCCACACAACAGCAGAAACATGTACCACCATTCGCCACACCTGAACTCTTAATAGGTTATATAAAAGAAACATTTCCATGAAGGGAATAATGCACAAACGTCGTCATCGCTCAATCCAAACGAAAGTCGGATTATAAGTTTTCATGCATTCTCCACATGTGAAAAATGAACATTAAGCCTAAGATTTTCACTTTAATTTGACATATTTATGTTGTTGTATTATTTCTTGATATCTTGGAACTCGGTAAAAGAAGCATTTGACATAGATCGAGCATCTTTGATTTATTAAGAAAAAAATCTTGATATCTTTATTATATTGAGAGTGCGGCCGTTTTTTAATAACCATAATCGGGATGCTTGTGCAATCTTAAAATCATATAAAACTCACAATGCAAAATGTGTTATTGGATAGTTATAGAATCTGAAGTAAAAAATAATTACGGATACACTTAATACAAACTCAAGAGTTGAATACTATAACATATATATTGTTCGAGCTGTGTACATGAAGATGCACGTAGCTGGAGTATACAACTTGTCGACAACTCGGATAAAATAGCTTATCGACTTAGAACCTAATTAGGTCTGCCCAAGTTGTGTTGGTGTGCTCACGGTACCATTCATAGCTGCCCAACTTTGTGGACTGAGCCATCCGTTGTGAGAAACGTGAATCTTTCCCGTTTCCCGATTCTTGATGCAAGCAAATATAGGAAGTAGCTGGACATGGGGATGGCAACATCTAGGTCCTCCGTTCATTAATGATCTTCCGCACATCTAAGCAGTATCACTACATCAATTTTTTGTTAATGGCCACCGTGCGTGCGTGTGCAGGTGAACTTTGAAGGTTTACTATCACTGACCTCGCAATCCACATAAACAATATATGTTCAGAAATTCAAATTGGCTCCTGTGAGTTCACCTACCCCTGGCTGGATGTACGTACAAGAAGGCACACACGTACATATTGAGCAAACAAACATGTAAATGTGAGCAGTACTGCACCTGTTCAGCTCCATTATTATCGGCGACGATCTCAAATGCCAGATCAAGAAATAGATTCACGTGAAATCAGAAATGGCTAGATTTGGCAAATACGTGTAAGTATAAATTCACTCTGTTGATGTTCCTATCTCTGCCCATGTTGCCGGCCGCACCGCCCTGCATTCTGCCGCCTGGTCTGCTCTGAATCTGTGAGCTATCGCATCGGGAACAGGAGGGCCGGCGGCCAGAAAGGCGGCAGTTGAGCCGGCGGTTAAGTTGGTTACGGATATTGAATGCAGTAGACACTAGCAGTAGCATGAAATGTAGTATAGCAGCGCCGTGGCGGTGGCGTCCGGTGACACAAAGGGGACGGCCGGCCGGCGATCGACGGGGCTCCATGAGTGTGCGTGGAAACTAAGGAAGCTAGCTTAGCTAGGACGGCAGCAGAACAGTGGCCGTCTCTGAAGAACGATGGGATGGATCAATACCATTTCCAAAGAAGAAGAAGAAGCAGAGGTATGTGAGTAACTGTTGTCCAAGGAGTAGGCGAGTACCTCCTATGTCCGAAACTATCCTGCTTTCTACCTTTGGCCAAGATCAAACCTTAAAGTATCTAGAGAAAAATATCAACATCTAAAACACAAAATGTATATGATACAAACATATATTTATGACGATCCTAATAATATTTATTTCGTATTATAGATATTGATATCTTTTTAAATTTTCATATATGCTTAGTTAAACTTTACAAAAAATTGTTTCCGACTAAAAACCGAGAATGCAGGATAGACAGAGGGAGTATTATTGAGTGCTGCTTTTGTAAGCTGTCAGGCTACATGCATTCCATTTATTTGAAAAAAGTTCATGGACAATCTCTCTATCTCTGTTCTTTGCCCTTGCCTCATGCATGGATGAACTTGACCTTTTGAAGAAAATTTGTATTCAGTGACTACGATGTTCCTTTAGGAGAGCAATGATCATGATGTGGTGATGTAGCTTCTGTGGTAATTGCATTTCAAAGGAATCCAAATAAATCAGTCGGTGTGTGTGGCTCAGTGGCTCTCAGGCCCATTTTGCGCATGTCGTGGGTATTTGGGCTGAAACGGCCCAGGCTCTGTAATATGTCTGACGATCTATAATACCCAACTGAGTATCAGACAAAACAGTCGATATGTCCGAGTGGTTAAGGAGACAGACTTGAAATCTGTTGGGCTACGCCCGCGCAGGTTCGAACCCTGCTGTCGACGATTACTTTTAATTTTTGTTTCTTCTTCCAACAATTGTTAATCTTCTTTTGTTTTTTCCATTGGATTTTAGCTTTGCGTCAGATAAGAAGAAAAGCCGCTGCAATATATATTCATCAACGACAAACCGCACTCGAGCCTTTCTTAGCGTACCTTGGAAGAAAAGATTCTTCTTCAGGACCTCAGCTAAGCCAACCTCTCTTGAAGCCAAAGATAAAAGAAATCCAGCAGCTCGGCCTGCTTTCCTCTCCTTGTTCCAAGTGCAGAGGGGAGAAGGAGGCGCAGCAGGTGAGCTTCTTCGCGATTCCCTCTCAGAATATTTTGCTGGTTCTTGATTTGCTCTGTCCCCAGTTCATATTATGAATCTACGGAGGCTCGATTTGAGTAGCTTGATGAACTGCTGCATACCATGTGGGAAATGGGGGTGGGGATACACCATGTTCTAGATCTCGTTGGACTAGCAGAATCTGGTATCCGAAATGTAGTATCGTACTTGCTATGCTGCGAAATGAAATGAGTGAATTCCAAAAAAAACCACCACAATTCGTTTAAAGGTGTCGAACACCCACTATTTCATGCGATTTGTGGTGGTATTTTTCTGCATGGTTGCCAACTTAAGCCAAATTGTGGTGGTTTTTTGGAATTCACTCCTGCGAAATGGAGCTCGGCGATGGGCCGAGCGCCGAGCTCAGTCATTAGTTTGAAGGCTGGAACAGGTAGAGTTTGACCTTTTAGTAGATACGTATTCAAGTTACTAGCAAATGGCCTAGGGCAGCCTGGTTGCTTAATGCTTATATCACCTTTGAGTGCGTTCTAGCCTTCTGAGGCAGGCATCGATGTCTGCTAGATAGTTCCCTGTCTAGTTATGATTCTTCAAGCTGCAAACTTGTGAGCAGGGAAGCAGGCATGGCGGCAATGGGGCTCGCGTTCGTGGTCTTACTGGCCTTCTCAGCCGCGGCCGCAGAGAGCAGAGTTCCATCTATGAGGAGCACAGATTCATATGCCTGCATACTGAGTAAGTTGTGGATTTCATTGCGGTAATGGACGCTGTTGTTGACTGTTAATTCTTGCTTGTTATATTGGAGTCGATGATATCCATGATGATAATGCTGAGTGCATCGATTGGGTGCCGCGGCAATTGTATGCAATCCAAGTGCAAGGGTTTGAAAAAAAAGATCATCTGAAAGTGGTGCTATTTACTAGAATGTGGGTATAGGAAGCACAACCTCCTAGTGGGTATAGAAAGTGTATGCACTATCTTTTAGTTTGGTAGTGTTCGGAAACCGTAAGGATTTTCTACATATACTTCTCTGCCTTGATCCAAGTCGACACATGTTAGTATGAATTCTGTTGCTGATAAGTGTACTTCTGCTGCCTATCTTTCGCAAGTGGTAGTTAACAATCGAGTATGCAGGTTTTGATGCTCATTTGTAGTCACTCATAAAGAAAACTGTGACCCAGATGTGACAAACTATGCTCACTGTATGTTCAGCTTCCTTGTTGAAACCCAAGCTCCACAGTGTTGACCTTGTCTATCTATTATGTTGTATCCATTTCAGAAAAGGAAAGCTTTCCCCTAGTAAGCAAAGGAACGGGGTCAACTGCGGGTAACAAAAAGCTCTGTCAACTATGCCAGCAATACTCCATGGAAGCACTGCTCTACCTCCAACAGAATGAGACCAAGGCCGAGATTCTCAGCGTCCTTAACCACGAGTGCACAAAATTGGGCCCTCTAAGACAGCAGGTACGGACACATGTTGCAATGCCTGCCTGTCTTGGAGATTCTAGTTTCAATAAGCTGATTGGCTTTCATATTCTCGCAGTGCATCACGCTGGTCGATTACTACATCTCCACTCTCTTGATGGAGGTCTCTGTGGTTAAACCTGAGCAGCTTTGTGAGTCGGCACATTTCTGCCCAAAGGGGACGGCCATTCGGGCTGGAGGGGAGGCATGTGGTCTGTGCCATCAGGCTCTTGTCGAAGCTCTTACCATGCTCAAAGATCCGAACGCGAAGGTA
Organism: Poa annua; assembly: GCA_026929855.1. Lineage (NCBI taxonomy): Eukaryota > Viridiplantae > Streptophyta > Magnoliopsida > Poales > Poaceae > Poa > Poa annua. The sequence continues at coordinate 7,554,994 of CM049428.1, read as the reverse complement.
ACTGCCGTCTTCTCCACCGCCGTCATCGATCCTCCATGTAGTGGCTGGCTTGTACTTTGCAAATGCCTAATGCCTTCTTCGTGCGTGTCGTAATTTTTGCAGCTGGAGATAGTTCAGCTTCTTCTCAAAACATGCAGCAAGTCTGATAAATATGTAGCACAGGTGAGTTATGTTAGACAGCCCGATATATCGAAACACCAATCAGTCCTGTAGTTAAATGACAACAATCATCGGTCACCTAGTTTTCGTGTTCGTTCACACAACAAAAATCACTGAAAAACACTCAACTATGTTTTCCTTCAAACAGTAACCAATTCAAACATTGTAATACTTATTACCCATGATGAGCCTTCAAGACAGATTCAACACTTTGTGTGGTCTAGAACTAATCCTGTTCTGCTCACAACTGTCTGGTCTTGTTTTGTTTTCTCAGTGCAAGAGGCTGGTGCTTGAATATGTGCCACTGATTCTGGTGAAAACCCAGAAGTACCTTGAGACGACAGACGTCTGCTTCATGATACATGCGTGTAAAACAGGCATACAAGCAACAACGGAACCCATTCCTTTATCTGCGGCTTTGTGAAGACGGTGCAAATCAAGCTCAAAACCTTTGAAATCAAATCAAACCGGAGAAAGGATAATTGAAAGTCATATGCATATGAAAGTTTTTTCCTCTATGGCCTAATACTGTCCAGTTACGAACATTCAGCATGTGGTAAAAGTATATTTGTACATTTTGAATCCTACTCGCTCTGAAGTCTGAAATATTCAGCAAGCCTATGCTGTACCATTCACTTTCTCAACATACAAGCGTCTCAGAGCAGCATACATCTATGATCTATGACAGTAAATATTAAACACTTGTAATTATCACGTTGTATCAACTACTGTTTGTCCAATCATGATGGTACTATTATCTATATTTATGGGGAAGAAAATAAAATCCTGTGTTTTGATTTGGAAAAGTTGAAGCATAACTACATGAAAATAATTGCAACGGTAGCTTTTCAACCTTTGTATTTTGAACTTTACTACTTGGGTACTAAACAGACAAACGGTATTTGGTATCAGACACCTTTCAAAAAAATGCTGAGTTCTAACAAACTGGATGCTTACTGTACCATTAAATGCTAGAACCATAAGAGCCAAACTTGATAATTAAGTTGCCAATGGCATCCATAGGATCACAGACAATGTCACTGCTGCATGTCTTGCTTTAGAACCCTAGAGATATATACACACATAATAGCAGGCCTACCCCACAAGTGGAATTTCACACATCTAAACGCTAACGACTAGTGTTTTCTCACTGGGTCCTCTGCTTTCTAAGCCTCTCAAGCTCCTTCACCATCTGCCAGTGCTCCATCGAAAGGCTCTTCTCACCAAAGCTGGAGGCCGTTATCTGTGCCATTGTCAGCCACCTGCAAACCAGCACAACGAAAGTTAGCTGGATAGTGGTTCTTAAGCTTCAGCGTAATCACAAAACACAGCATGAACCATACCTGCTAAGTTCAGAGCAACCCAAGCTCCTATCATCACGCATGGCATTGACCATTTCATCTTGGATCGTCTACAGTAAAGATGCAAACATTGCTCAGTACAGGTCTAAACCATGCAGTCCAAATTAATCTGAAATTTCTGGATCTGCTCAGATAAGAATTGGATTGGGGGAATGTTACCTGGTAAATCTCAGGTTCATTTGACTGGGGAAGAGACCTGACTGTGGCCAAGTACCACCTCCAACTCTCAAGTTCCTCAGGACTCGCAGTCACTGCAGGGACGGTGGATGGACGAAAAGGCACTACCAAGTCAGAAGGCAGGATGTTTGATTTTCCTTCGGATAGAGTAAGCATCTGCACATCAGTTGCCATTTCCAGCTTGTAGTACTCAAAATCATACTCAACCTGCAAAAACAAAATGTAAAATACTCAGAAATGATCAATTTGGTTTTTCATGCTAGAAATATTGTTCGGTCGTTAATACACTTCTAGGTTTTGTTCTGTGGCTTATTCATGTACAATTGCTGACACCTAAATGCTTCTGAAGTCTGATTCCATGTTGTATCATGAATTATGCTTGGTCACTCTGATTAAAATTTGATTCGTTGCTGAATCATGCCCTCGTTGACCCTAAAATGGTGTTACTGATGTATACGCCAACAAAATATTATGGACCACTCAAATGAGAAAGTGAAATATAATGCGCTGCACCCTTGTATGCATAATTTCTCAAATACAAGATCCATGGAGGATTATTACCGTCAGTGACTCCATCAAGTTCTTCAGCAGCATGGTATTCTCAACACCTTTAGAAGTCAAAGATCCAGATTGCAAGATAGTCTCATCAAACGTCAAGTGAGTGCCTTGAGGTAGCTGCAGAACTCCTGTGACAAGCCTACACCAAATTTATAGTTTGTACGTTAGCTTTCAGTCAAGACAGAAGTTGCACACTTTTGGAATTTGATTAGAGCGCACAAGAGTTGAAAAGGCAAGACTTACCTTCCTGACTTGTTGTCCTTTCTAGGTTGAAGTGTGGCTGTGTTGAGATACTCAATTGACAGAGGAATAGCTTGCGAATATGGCACTAGTCTCTGGATCAAAGCATTTAGCTGATTTCCGAAAATGGAAGCACTTTCGCTGTTAAATCCTGTGAAATTCAAGGAGAGCCTGCCAACGGTGACCACATCCACCCTGGTACGAAGCTGTAGATATTGAGAAGACCAACAAACCATTACAGCTAACGCAAAATGCCTTAGCAAGAAGGATGAAGGAAGCAATGCACAGTGACACGACTTACTCTGGATAGAAGATGCAACAGCAAACATTGAGCTGCCAGGCCATCATTCCCTAGTAGCTGGGTGAGATGAGAGAGGAAAGACTGTCTGATGTCTTTTAGTAGACTTGGTAAAGGCTGCATGATCAAAAGAAATATATGTTAAACAGAAAAATGGTGAAGAGCTGTGAAAGTTACTAGGAGAAAATCAAAAGGTTCATTTCTGAGTTAAAGGATATAAATTCACCTCAACAGGATGCTTTGCTAGAAAATCCTGAGATGATAATTTTCGCAATACCAAACAATGAAGACGAGGGACCTATATAAACATTTTCAAGGCTAGAGGTTAAGGCAAAAATTAAAGTATGCAGAGAAAATGAAGTTTCACTATTACACAGGAAATCAAGCATTATACACTCTAATATACATACCTTGCTGGGAGGCAACTGAGCTGTTACATCTTCTATGAGGTCAAACATTATATCATCCGAATTATCATTGGGAGCAGCAAGCTCTGGGTCGAATGTATATACCCCTATGAACTCGGCAACATCGTTTAGCTTAACTTGACTTTCAGGCATATCATAGATCTGCAGAGTATGAAAGACTGTAAGCAGCAGGACATCCAAGAACACAAGGCACAACAAATAATGTAGCAAATGATCGTTTCGTACAAAAAGTTTAGATGATCCACCTTCACTAGACATGAAAAGGAGCTTTCAGGAATATGACGATCATTGCCATTCATCTCTGGTGCGACTTCATTTGCTGGCATTTCTGCTGAGCTAGATGAGATCTGGGCATCATTTTCCTTCTAAAAAAATGCAGATTATGTCAGATAACAAATCCCTTCATTTGATATGTCTTCAACTAAGCATGAGATGGAGCACTTTAGTTAGCTAAACATGTGATTCAATTGATATGGCATAGACATCATATCCTATTATTACGCTTATCTATATCCAGACAACTAATCTAGGATAATAAAATAACAGATGAACTTCAATCCAGAAATAGATACACCCTAGATTATAAGATAACTTCATATGAGAGAAATGACAAAATAGAAAGCTTAAGAAAAAAATCTTCCTAAAAACTTCATGCTTCACAATGGTACCAAACTAAGTTCAGTTCTTACTGGTTTCTTACTGCACGAAGAACTCTCGCCATTGCCATTTTCTGAAACCTGTAGCAAGCAATGCATTAGATGCCAATACTGGATAGTGGGCACCAAAATTCTTAAGAAAAGCATTATTTCAAAACAAAAAAAACATGACAATAGCTTACATCCATGGCATCGTCATCTCCATCCCTCTTCCTCTTCTCCCTTTGTTCAGGTGACAGGCAGTTTGACATTCTGCGCAAGTCAGGTCCAGGGGACGACTCCAGTGTCCACGAATTCTGCCCAGGGACCTGAAAATAAGCCATTCACCGTCAATGTGAATTCCACCAGCCAGGCCCTTATACACACAATCCAAGAATCGGTAAGAAAAAAAACGAGTGCTGATTGAAGTAGTAACATACAGGCACACAGTGGAAGAGATGGCGCTCCCAGAGATGTGAATCGCAGGGGTGCGGCATCGAAAACGGCGAGAAATCTGTGAACTTGTTCGTCCTCCAGGTAGAACCATCCTTCAGAAACAGTGTTCAAAGATAAGCAAATGTTGCAACAGCTGCAGCTTAGCAACAGCCTAGTAACATGATCAATGTAGTACCTTGAAAGCCCCAGCATAGAATTCATTCCCGAGCATGTCCTGAACCATGCCCCGGAATCTGACGAGGGTGTTCGGTTTGATCAATCCGAGGTTTGAAGCATCCAGCACCGGAACCTGGAAAGTAAAAAAACATTCTTTTGACTTAGAAAACTCATTCACCTAGTGATTCACAGTTCGAAATCTCCAACATAATTTTTGAACTGTGGTAGTCTATACATAAACAGAGTCCATATCCCATCTGGTACTTTTCCGCACCATGAACTTGTGACCACATTGCACGTACTCACAGCACTAAATCCAATCGGATATCCTAATTTCTTCAAAACAGTTTGTATATATACTAATTAATTTCAGCTTACAAAACAGACAAATGACGCCAAAGGGGGAAATTTTACGGTTTGAGACGGAAAAACGGATCTACAACCAAACTCGTCTCAGGTAAATGCAAGTGCAAAAGAAATGAAGGGCGTCATACCCTGTCGATGCCGCCTTCGTCGAAGAGGAAGGAGCGGAACACCTCGCTGGCGCCCCAGTCCTTGGACCGGAACGCCGCCACCGGGTCGCGGCCATCGGACTCCGCCGCGGCGGCCGCCGCCGCTCTTTCGAAGGTGGCGCGCACCGCGCCCAGGGGATTCCCGACGAGGTCGTACTGCGGGCCGACCATCCTCTCCCTCGTTTTCCTCTGGGTATGGACCTCGATCTCTCCGTAGTCTTGGGAGCGTGGGAGCAATGGCGGGGAAGTGGTGCGGCGGGGATGGGAGGGGAGAGCTCAGGGTTATAGGGGTTTCGCGCCACTGGCGGCGGCGCTTCCCGCCATTTCAGCCTCCTCTTCCCGCCAATGCAGTGGTCTACTGGGCCGAACCAGGCACATTTTTGGCAAGAAAACTGATGGTACATATGGGCCGGCATCACACTTGGATAGTATTTGGTTCACACCCCTCTGAAAAAAATATTGTAATGAAAAACAAGATTCCTGGCAAATGTTATTTTAGGTTATAGTCATGTTATTTGTGATGGACTTATGTTTTACTGTTCAAATTATACAGGTCATAACTGGACAAATCGACTTACGAAGTTTATGCGATACATTTTGATCAAACATGGCATGACATTATTCAACTACGAATATTCTCAAGAAACTTTGTCCTATACTTCAGTTTCACGGAACCTACAAGTGGGACCCAAGAAAACACCCATCATACATCATAAACTGGAAGCTTGAAGATCATGGATAGATCATGTACTGACACACGATACAAAAAAAATGAAAGCTACGTGTTGGTATTATGTCTTGCTACCAAGTTACAAGTTTACAAGGGCGAATTCGAAGCTGAACATGTGAAAAAGATATTACAAGAGATCTCCTGCCAAGCAACTGTGTGTGTGTCTTAACTTCAAGGTAGATCTGCCATTTGGAGTCATTTGGAGTGAGATCCGTTTTAACAACACCACCACAGACATGGTAAGCCAAAACAAAAGCAAAAAAGGCCCAAAAATGGAACAGGGAACACGTTCGTTACACTCAGGGCTGGCCGGCTTCCTTCCAGCCCTACTATCTGCCTACTAAGCTGAATAATTATGTATAGTACCATGAACCAACATCGGAGCGGCGTTCACGCCCGTGCGTACTTGGAGCTCCACATGGGCACCTTCAGAGGCTCATCAGCGGCTGCAGCGGACCCGTTCTCGGCGGAGCTCAAGGAGTCCGAGATCAATGGGTCTGATTCGCCTTCTTTCACCTGCAATGCAGATGACTTTAGATGTAGATAACAAGAAAACAGTAGGAATGTGACAGGTGCAAGGGCAGAGAACCACCATCAAACAACACATGAAGTACATAAGAAATCGACAGAGCTCAGGCGGACAATACAGCAAAACTAATGCTAACTGGCTCATGCTTATTCAACCATGCCACTAAGCAGCTCCATTTCCAAAATACAGAAAATGTTATCACTACGAAGGACTATGAAAACAGCGAGGAAATGTACCTGGGTGACTTGTGTAGATGCTTCATTGGGTTTTTGCTGAGTTTCTCGGGTACAGAAGTATGAATATAGTCCCATCCCAATCACTGCAATTAGGATTCCAAGTATATTCCTCCAGCTAAATGGATCATGAAGCAAGACATAGCCAAAGGCAAGAACCAAGCATGTCTTAAGATGACCAAGGACTTGGTAAGTTACAGGAGATGTCTTCCCAATCACGAGGAAAGTGCTGAAGTTTACCGAGACTGATATTAGGCACGACAGCACGATGAAAAACTGCAGAAATGACAAGAGCAAAAGATGAAACACGTGAAGCTGTGTGCTGTGTTAACAATCAAGGTACAACCTAGTTTACCACTTACCAGAACTTGAGGCGTATATGCAAAAGCGAAGACATTTTTGTTAGTTAGAAATCCATCAAGGAATGGACCAACAACGAACAGGGTCAATGCTTGGTATGGGCATGATTGGTACAGCAGCTGGGTTGAAGATACCTTGAACTTTTTCTGAATTGTATTGGTCATCTGTCAGCTGGTCAAGGACTCAAATTGCACACCATAAACAAATGTCTTACTCAATTTTAATGCTGTTATAGCATTGTAAATAAGAGGTATCTTTGAAACTAAGAGGTATCATGAGTAGGATAAAAAGTCTACAGTACCTATTTTATGTTCAACAGGTGAACTAGACACAAAGTAGTTGTTTTCTGAAGAACAAAAAAACATAGCAGCCCTAGGAAGTCACTTCTATTCGTTATTTAATTATCTAATATTATCAAACGACATGATATATTGTAGCTACATGCACCACGCAGTGACATTTTACAGGAGAAATATAGCAAGTAATGTCGAAAGGATACAATTTGAGCAATGCAGGTTGTGATGATTGCCAGTAAAGACAGTACAGATCCCATAGCATTGAGTTGCAGATCAGTCACAGTTGCAACTCCAACACCAAAAAGCAGCACACTAAGGGAGAGCTGGATGTACCGACTGCAGAATTTAGTCAGAAAGAAGATAAGATGGTAATTATTACACTGCACAGAGGACATAATAATGTGTGAAAATACCAACCTGAACTTCTTCCTGAAGAAAAGAGTCTCCAAGATAACAGTACAGGGAATAATGGCCAGCTTTGTCATCTGGACAAAAAGAGCATTTTAAGCATGAGCTTGGTGTAGTGCTAGGTTGGAACAACATTGAAAGCATCATGCAAAATGTAACAACTCAACTGAAACCCTTGTCATAAGATGTTTTCGCCTATGATAATATAGTAGTGACATTATTAATTACATGTGTTAAAAAGACGCGCTAATTTTGTGTACACCCAAAGGCCAAAGCAACTATTGTCTTTCGAGATGAGGAACTAGTGCTCGACACTGAATTGACCATGGAATCTTGGTAAGTTCAGACACAGTGGCAGCAAAGAACAATGCTTACCTGATAGAAACCAACGGAATTGAAACCTAGACTCAAATTGAGGAGCCCAATTGAGATGCCATTGAGCACTCCAAATCCCATAACAGTCCTTGCATCGAACGGCTTGTGCTCGAAGAACTTCAGGCATAATGCCACATGAAGTGAACAAAACGTAACCAGAAGATGCCAGCTTGTCAACGTGGTGGCTGCATAACAAAGAACAAAAATGGGTAAGATTTCAGGGTAACCTACCTACCTTATTTTGGTTTACTAATATGCTTGGACAAACTAGTACTCATTCCTTCTAAACAGATCATTTTGGTACAGTACAACCTAAGCTCACTCTAGCTCCTTCTCCTCGCCATATCCATTCTAGTAAGTCGCTCTAACTGAGTAGCTGTATCATTTTAGATAAGCTCACAGCTCATTTATTTTGTCTTTAATCGTGATGTGCCAACTCTCAACACCATGGGAAGTTAGGAACTCCACCGACACAAGAAAACAAAAGTTGCGGTTCTCACTAAACAGAGTCCTCACAGCATCGATCTCCCCACCCATACACCTGGTCCTATCGCAAGATTACCACCGCCCCCGGCCCGAACACAGCGGCACCACATCTCGACCTCGCACATCTACAAGCACCACTAGGCCGCGAACATAGCGTGGAGCAGAAGCATCCACGGAAGCAAGCAAGCAAGCGCCAGCAAAGGACAGGGAGGAGCGAAGCGCATCTAGAGGCGGGCAAAAAAAGATTGGATCTCGTACCGAAGATGAAGCCGAGGGCGCTCATGAGGGCCTTGTTGCAGATGACAATGGAGACCGAGGAGACGACGGAGAGGCTCAGCGCCCCCACCGTCCCCAGCTGGAACTTCTCCCCCGCCACCCCCATTTCGGCTGGCCGCGCACCGACAGAGAGCAGAGAAACGGCAGCAGGAGCTAGCTTCGCGACCAGCACCGCCGAGGAAGCAAGCCGGCTGCCGGACCTGCGGTGCGCCACCACGAAGATCACATTCCGATCGAGCAAACGGAGCAAAGAACCGGTCTTTACCGCCGGGACAGGTCAGGTCAAGAACCACCAACCTCTTTGCTCCGGCGAAATCCGGCTGCTTCGAGCTGGATCTGGGGCGGCGAGATCTGGGAGGCGGGAAAGTGCAGGAGCTGGAGGGATCGGGATCCGGGCCAGGTCAGCTCGCGGTCGGCAGCTCGTGCTGTGTAGTCGTGTGCCGCGTTCTTGCTTGGCGAGAGACCCTCTCTCTCTCTCTCCTGCTAACCGGAGACGGAGACAGGGGCTTTTATATAAAAACGAGACATTTCCGCTCGGTTGTTCTGTTCCGGGTTGGTGGTGTTCAGGGACGGTAGTGTGATTATGAAGTTTCACGGGGGGTGGTTAGTGATTCTGTGGGGACATGTTTGATTAGAAGTAGTAGTACTCGTGGTTAGTGCTCCAGTGCTCGTGCCCATCGTGTTCAATGAGAGAGATTTTTGTGATTCTTTGTGTTTGGTTTGGTGAGAGGGGCTTCATCATTGCTGCTCGCTGGATTCAACCGACTAAATCGCTTTTTTAGTTTTATAAGTAGTTTGTTTATCTTTTACTACTAGCTCTTTTTAAAACTCGGGAGAAGTCTTGTTAACTATTGGTTGCGTGACTTTAATCTCTTAATTTTGCCAATCACATATTATTAGTTTAAATTTACATCATGGAAATTGTGAAATCATTTTTATTTGTAAACATCATAATCTTAATCCAATCAAATAGAAACACTTGAATCAAAACGGACAAAAAATTATTGACAACCTCTAAAGTTACATTAGAACACTCTGTGGCATTCATCTTTAGCTCCCCCAAATTCAACTTTATGTTCTTCCATGCACTAGGTTTTGATACATGAACATGACTAACCTCCAAGGTTTCAACAGTCACATGCCCCACTCGCTAAAGGATGATAGCATTTGACCGTTGAATGAATTGATCAACATGCTACACAATGGTGGCGCCAGGTTTCAAGGGGTGGGTATTCATTTTGAATGTGGGTATTCATTTTGCCAAAATCCTCATCATTTTTGCTAAAAATTTCCTTGTTCTACCAAAGAATTCCAAGATTTTGTCAAAATCATGGGTATTCACTTGAAGACAGGGAATACACGTTGACGCCGCCCCTGATGCCACATGAGATGATCATGTGAAGATATATAAGATGTTCAGCCATGAAGGATGACCATACATACCTGCATAGTGCGTAAGAATTGTAGGTGCCAATGATAACAAAACTTACATGGAAGGACTATACAAGCCATGTAAAGTTCCCACAAACCCCCCAACACACTTCTCATGACTAGATACAGAGAATCTAGGTGGAGGATACTAACACTTGCATAGTGCGCAAGAATTTTAGTGAAATCCAAATGCAACGTTCTTCGAGTGCCACTTAGTTGGAGATTTGAGCGGGTGACATACTAGTAAAAAATATGAATAATTCTATATTAAGATTAAACAAGCGAATGTTACATTTTACAAACACCAAATTGTTCAGATTATAGTCTCACTTTTTTTTACTTTGCGCTCTGAACTTAGTTGAAGTTGTATTTTATCAAGTTTGACCAAGAGTATCACTAGTAGAAAACAGGCTAAAGGACCGAACTCCAAAACCCCATTTGTCTCGGTCGTACTACAAACCGGGACAGATGGGGCATAAAACGCTAGTGGAAAACCAAACTAGTTCAGGCGACACTCATTTGTCCCGGTTCGTGGCTGGAACCGGGACAAATGATGCAGCACCCGCAGGCAAAACCCATTTGTCCCGGTTCCAGTCACGAACCGGGACAAATGAGCACGGTTTCGGTTACGCGCCACCGCCGCGTTTTTTCGACGCGCATGGAAGCCGAGCGGCGCCGGCGATTCCTCTGCCCTCCGGCGATTCCTCTGCCCTCCGCCGGCGATTCATCTTCCTCTCCGGCGCTATAAAATGCACTGCACAGTACGACTCTTCCCACACCATTTCTCCGGCCATCTCTCCTCTCTTTTCTCCGTCCACGTACACCATTTCTCCGGCCATCTCTCCTCTCTTTTCTCCGTCCACGTACACCATTTCCTATGGAGCCACTCGTGCCTCGGTCCGATGAGTTTTACGGCTACGAGAAGGAAGGCATGCGGTTCAAGGTGTGGGTCACCCTTCGTGCATCGCGCGTGGAGAAGTGGATCGGCGACGTGAAGAAGATTTTCCTCGACGCCGCTCCGATCAAAGCCGTTGGACTCGATTGCGAGTTCACCGACCCTCGACGGAAGGATACTCCGCAGCGCGCCGCCGTCCTTCAACTCTCGGTGGCGACCGAGACTCTTGTCTTCCAAATTTGCAAAGCTGATCGGGTGCCACAGGTCCTCGTGGATTTCTTAGGTGACGAGACAATCAAATTCTACGGCGTGGCAATCCATAATGACATGAAGATGCTAGCCTACTACGGAATTATTATTCGATCCGCGGTCGACCTGCAGAGGGATCGCCGAAACCCTACCGGCAATTTTACTCCTAGTCTATATGATCTCTCTAATGCGGTCATTGGGACAAATCTAGAGAAGAAGAAGAAATAAAAGAAGAGGAAGTACACGGACGACGACAAGGAAGACACGTTACAAAAAGACCTAATTTTCGGATGGGGCAACGTTCCATTAAGCTACGATCAAATCGTATATGGTGCTTTAGACGCTCGCCTTGGCTTCGAGATTGCACGGAAGTGGGATAGTCTACGCGGCTATAATACGGAAAATGATCGTCTTAATGTCGTTGATGAGTAGACTATCTATGTATTCAAACATTTTTCATATTCATAGTTATTTAAAACAGAAAACAGAAAAAGAAAAGAAAAAAATGGAAAAAACCTACATCTGTCCCGGTTTCAGTCTCAAACCGGGACAAATGGCCAGAAACCGGGACAAATGGGGGGGGGGGGGGTTGCCTATATATACTGATCAGCAGCCCCCTCCCAAAACCATTGGAGGCATTTTTTTTGAAATGGAAGGAGGGGGTGTGTGCTAGTCTGTTTTTTTTGTATGCATGCAAGGTGTTTGATGAAATGCCCGAGAGAGTTCACGAATTGATTTGATGTACACTTAAAGAAGTTTATTCTTCTTTTCGATCAAGGTTAATTTTTCTCTCATTTCATTTGTAATTAATTGATACCGTGCATGTTCAGTGTTTATTTGTCGATGTTCTGTAATGGTTATTGATGTAGTTCATTATATAATGCAGATGGACCGACAATGGATGTACGGTGACCAACGCACTGCCGAATACATGACAGGTTTGAGGAAATTTCTAGAGAAAGCCCGGGCCCACAGTACGAATGGTTTCATGTGTTGTCCATGTGTCAACTGTCAGAATAAGACAGATCACCCAAACGTGAGAACCCTTCAAAGTCATCTTATTCGGCATGGTTTCATGCCCAGCTATAATTGTTGGACGAAGCACGGAGAAAAAGGTGTTATGATGGAAGACAATGAAGAAGAGGAAGATTATGAAAACTATCATATGTTCCCGGAGTACGGAGATTCTGCAACGGGGGAAACTGAAGCTGAAGAGGCACCAGATGAGCCCACTGACGATCTTGGTAGGGCCATTGTTGATGCAAAGAGAGAGTGCGGAACTGAAAATGAGAGGTTGAAGTTCGACCAGATGTTAGAGGATCACAAGAAATTGTTGTATCCAAGTTGCGAAGATGGTCAGAAAAAGCTGGGTACCACACTGGAATTACTGCAGTGGAAGGCAGAGTGTGGTGTGACTGACAAGGGATTTGGAAAGTTGCTGCAGATAATTAGGAAGATGCTTCCAAAGGTCAACGAGTTGCCAGACAGCACGTACGAAGCAAAGAAGGTTGTGTGCCCTATAGGATTAGACGTGCATAAGATACATGCCTGCCCTAATGGCTGCATCCTCTACCGCGGTGAGTATGAGAATTTTGATGCATGTCCAGTATGCACTGCATTGCGGTATAAGATCAGACGAGATGACCCCCGGAAGAGGGTTCCTGCCAAGGTGATGTGGTATGCTCCTATAATACCACGGTTGAAACGCCTGTTCGCGAATAAAGAGCATGCCAAGTTGTTGCGATGGCACAAAGAGGACCGTAAGAAAGACGCGATGTGTAGACACCCCGCTGATGGGTCGCAGTGGAGAAAAATTGAGAGAGAGTTCCCGGAATTGGAAGATGACGCAAGGAACTTAAGGTTCGGTCTAAGTACAGACGGTTTCAATCCGTTTGGGGAGCAGAGCAGCAGTCATAGCACATGGCCTGTGACTCTATGTATTTATAACCTTCCTCCTTGGTTGTGCATGAAGCGAAAGTTCATTATGATGCCATTGCTCATCCAAGGCCCGAAGCAACCCGGCGACGACCTTGATGTGTACCTCAGGCCATTATTTGAAGAACTTTTACAGTTGTGGCGGGAAGAAGGTGTACGGGTGTGGGATGAGCACAAACATGAGGAATTTGACCTACGAGTTCTGCTTTTTGTAACAATTAACGATTGGCCTGCTCTTGCTAACCTCTCAGGACAGTCGACCAAGGGGTACAATGCATGCACACACTGTTTGGGTGAGACTGAATGTTTATATTTGGATAAATGTAAGAAGTGTGTGTATCTGGGGCATCGTCGATTTCTTCCGATCAGGCATACCGCAAGGAAGAAAGGCAAGCATTTTAAAGGTGAGGCTGATCACAGTAGGAGGCCTGTCAACCGTACTGGTGAAGAAATATTTGATATGGTCAAGGATCTAAAAGTAATCTTTGAAAAGGGTCCTGGAGGTCAACAGGTTCCGAAAGACGCTAACGGGCACGCACCCATGTGGAAGAAAAAATCTATATTTTGGGAGCTACCATATTGGAAGGTCCTAGAGGTTAGATCTGCTATCGACGTGATGCACGTGACGAAGAATGTTTGCGTGAACCTGCTAGGCTTCTTGGGCGTGTACGGGAAGAAAAAAGATACAGAGGAAGCACGGGAGGACCAGAAACGTGTGAAAGAACGAGACGGCCTAAGTCCCGAACACTACGAAGGTCCTGCCAGCTACGCTCTTACCAAACAAGAGAAAGTAATATTCTTTGAATGCCTGAGCAGTATCAAGGTCACGGCTGGGTTCTCGTCGAATATAAAGAGGATAGTAAATGTGAGACTCCAAAAATTTCAGAACCTAAAGTCTCATGATTGCCACGTGATTATGACGCAATTGCTTCCGATTGCACTGAGGGGGCTACTACCGGAAAATGTTCGAGTACCCATTGTGAAGCTTTGTGCATTCCTCAATGCAATATCTCAAAAGGTAATCGATCCGGCGATTCTACCAGGGTTGCAAAATGATGTGGTCCAGTGTCTTGTCAGTTTTGAGTTGGTGTTCCCTCCATCCTTCTTCGATGTTATGACGCATCTCCTGGTTCACCTAGTCGAAGAGATTCAAGTTCTCGGTCCTGTATTTCTGCACAATATGTTCCCATTTGAGAGGTTCATGGCAGTCTTAAAGAAATATGTGCATAACCGTGCTAGGCCAGAAGGAAGCATCTCCAACGGCTACGGTAACGAGGAGGTCATTGAGTTCTGTGTTGACTTTATTCATGACCTTAAGCCGATAGGTGTTCCACAATCACGACATGAGGGTAGACTTAGTGGAAAAGGCACACTAGGAAAGAAAACAAAAATTTGTATGGATGGGACATTCTTTCACTGAAGCACACTATACAGTTCTACAAAGTTCTACCTTGGTGGCCCCGTATATCGATGAACACAAGAATTTTGTACGCTCTCGTCACGCGGGGAAGTCTGACAACTGGATTGTACGTACACACATGGCCACGTTCGGCGGTTGGTTGCAAGCACATCTTGAAAATAAAGACAAGGTTGATGAAGAGTTACACTTGTTGGCCAGGGCACCATCTACAACTATATGTACTTTCCAAGGGTACGAGATAAATGGAAATACATTTTACACGAGTGTCCAAGATAAAAAGAGCACGAACCAAAACAGTGGTGTTCGCATTGATGCAACAAACAACAATGGGCAGAAGAACACATATTATGGTTGCATAGAGGAGATATGGGAACTTGACTATGGACCTTCTTTTAAGATCCCTTTGTTTCGGTGCAAATGGGTCAATCTGAAAGGCGGGGTTGAGATAGACAAGATGTACGGAATGACAACAGTGGATCTAAACAATCTTGCATACAGAGATGAACCATTCGTGCTAGCCAATGATGTGGCTCAGGTTTTCTATGTGAAAGACATGTCTAGCAGACCCAAAAAAAGAAACATCCAGGGAGTGGAGGAGCCTAGGCGTCACATAGTTCTTTCAGGAAAAAGAAACATCGTGGGAGTGGAGGACAAGACAGACATGTCAGATGATTATAATAATTTTGATGAAATTCCGCCTTTCGTAGTGAACATTGACCCAATCATCAAGTTGATTGAAGAAGATGCTCCATGGTTCCGACGCAGAAGAACTGGCGGTGTTGTGTGATGGAGATGTTGGTGCGATATGTAATAATTAATATATTAAACTTTTGATATGAAGAAGATGCTCCATTTTTACCTGCATATCAAATGGATTCGTCGGCGTTGATAGAACAAAACACACGATTTCACCTGCATACAGCCCCACGGTGGCTCTTGATGAGTGCCTGCATATCAAATGCACCGTGGGGCGTATGCAGGGAATCCGAGTAATTTGTATATATTCCTCAGTAGATGAATTGAACTATTCTTTTGAAAGAACAAAACACACGATTTCACCTGCATACAGCCCCACGGTGGCTCCTGAGTGCCTGCATATCAAATGCACCGTGGGGCGTATGCAGGGAATCCGAGTGATTTGTATACCACACACCACCCGGCTAGGCACTAGAAGGAGGAAACACTGAGTGCTCGCCTCGTCTGAGAGGGGGCTATATATAGGGTCACGGGCTCAACCAGTGGTACTGGTAGTGTTGATCCAACAGCTCTCAAGTGCTCAAAAGAAGCACACCCCTGATCCAACGGCTAACAAGTGTTTCAAAGAAACACACGATCTGTGTGCTTCTTTAGTCCCGGTTTGAAACTGAAAGCGTTAATCGAACAGCTCAGAAGCAATCAAAAGAAACACACCCCTGATCCAACGGCTTACAATTGCTTGAAAGAAACACACGATCCGTGTGCTTCTTTAGTCCCGGTTTGGAAGTTAAAGTTTGCAAAAGTTATACAAATTCACATTTAAAATAGTTTTAAACTAATTTAAATAATGATTATAGAAAAGAGAAAATGTTTTTGTATTAGTTAGTCAAATTCAAACACTTTTCATATTGAAAGTTGTTCCAAATTCCAAAGTTATTTAAAACAGAAAATAGAAAACAGAAAAAGAAAAGAAAAAGGGAAAAGAGAAAGAAAAAACCCCATCTATCCCGGGTGGTGGCTCAGCCCGGGACAGATGGGGTGGCTATCTGTCCCGGGCTGAGCCACCACACGGGACAGATGGGGTGGCTATCTGTCCCGGGCTGAGGCACCACCCGGGACAGTTTAGTGCTATCTGTCCCGGGCTGAGCCACCACCCGGGACAGTTGAGTGTTGCTATATAAGCAACACTTAGCCACGGGTGGTGGCTCAACCCGGAGCCAAATCAGAACCACGCCGTCAGGCTGCCAAAATTCACCTCGAGCGCCGCCGCCTCCTTCCTCGCCGTCCCCGCGCCTCCGGCCATTCCTCCCCGCGCCTCCGGCCATCCCGACGCCGCTGCGCACTGCTGCGCCCTCGCCGTCCCAGCGCCTCCGGCCATTCCTCCCCGCGCCTCCGGAACTGCCGCCCTCGCCGTCCCGCCGTTCTTCCTCGCCCTTACCAGCGCGCCGCCGAGCCATTGCCGAGGGTGAGTCCCTCCCTCACGACGCCCTTACCAGAGCTCCCTCCCTCACGACGCCACCGTGCCGCAATCCCTCGCCCTTACCAGGATTTCGGCCGGATTTCTCAATGAAACAGTTCATGTTGCAGTGATGTCATAGCTGACGTCACAAGTCAATTTCTTTTTCTGATTTTCCATTTAATTCATATCTTTTGATTTAAATGTCCAAATGAAGTCAAACAAATTTCTAAAAATTTGTAAAATTATTATCTTTGTGTTAAACCAGCTGTGGGCATGTTTTGAATAATTTTGAAAATTAATATTTTGAAATATTCATAAAATGCAAAATTGCCCATTTAGGTCAACTTTGAGATTAGTTATTTAAATAATTCATTTTGGGTTAATAGAATAGATTTTAGAATAGATTTTACAATGCAATGAAAATCAATGAAAATCAATGAATACATTTTTTGATATTACAACTATTGGAGATGAAAAGAGAAAATGCAATGAAATATATATTGTGTTTTACAATTTTTGCTTTAGAATAGATTTTACATTTAATTCTTTTCTTATATAGAATATATATTCATGAAAATCATTTTGTGTTTAGAATAGATTTTACATTTAATTCTTTTGCAGAAACTATGGACACCCGTAGAAATCTTCAACAAGAAGAGGACATGTTCGGCATCATTCGCGAAGGTGATGAATTGGACCCCGGCAGAAACCATGAACAAGAAGAGGAACACGTAGACAATTTCACCGGGCAATTTCTGAACGAGTCCGGTGACGGAATAGACGTCACCGATAGTTCAGCTCACCGACAGTTCACCGACTCTACTGTTGGAAAGTCGGCCGCCGAGGTAGATATATGCTCTCAGGTTTTTGTCTCCGTTGAAAAGATTTGTGTGTATACATATATTAACTATCACTTTTTCTTGTGTTTAGCCGTCAGCGGGCCATGAACCGGGACCAAGCAAAAAAGCAGCGGTGAAACGAGGCGGGCCACGGACCGGGACCAAAAAGCTCCAAGGTAAACAGAAGTACCACATCGAGGAGATCAATGAAAAAGGAAAACCGATTGCTCCCGCTAACCACGCAAGGAAATTTGTAGCTCAGTGCGGAGTCATCGTTCGGGACAGACTGTCCATCAGGGCTCAAGAATGGTATAAGCCAAAGGTGCCAAAGGAGGGGGTTATTTATGTATCGAATGCAGACAAACAACTCCTTTGGGACGAGCTCATGCAGAATTTCACTTTACCGGAAGAGGAGGATGTAGAGGAGCCGGTTATAGAGAATCGATGCAAGGCCTGGACTTTTATTGAGATGGGTGAATTGTTCCGCAGCTGGAAGAAAAGGCTTAACAAGTTCATAAAAGAAGGTAAAACTCCAGAATTTGTCGGAGTCTATGAAAAGATAAAAGATGAGTGGCCCGAATTTAAGGCGTACAAGCAATCGGAAGCTGCTAAGGCCATGTCAGAGAGAAATAAGAAAAATGCAGACAAAAAGATATATCACCATAACATGGGGTCAGGTGGCTACCTGACGGCCATGCCTAAGTGGACGAAAATGGAGGATGAGTTTTTGGCTAAAGGTATAGACATCGAGACATTTGGCTGGCCAGACCGGCTTAAGGCTTGGTTCTATGGGCATGGTGGAAAGTTAGACCCTGAAATAGGTGACTGTCTTTTTACCAAGGAGCACGGACCTGACCCTATTAAAGCTCTCAGAGAGGTATGGAAGGAGGTCATGGAAGGCAGGTTCCACCCTAACAGAGAGAAGGACGAGCTATCGCGAGCCCTTAAGAATCCTGAACACAGTGGACGAACAAGAGGAACCGTCGGCTCTGTACCGTGGATACTTGGGTTTCCCAAAGATGTTGGCACTTATAGAAGCCGATCGAGAAAGAAGAAAGAGATTGCCGACCGGGCCCAGTGGATGGAAAATAAATTACTACAGCATGAGAAGGAGATAGCAGAGCTGAAGGCAGCGCAGACTCGACGGATGCCCTGCGAATCTGAGACGCCCGAAAATCCTTCTCCTGATCCAAAATCAATGCGGAGAAGCAGCGTGGCTTCGACGGAGCTCGACCGCCACAATGATATGCCGGGTCCTCGTCACCCCGTGGATAAAATCGTGCAGCGGGAACTTTGCGACCTACATGTGCCATGCTTGAACATAACCGTGAAGGTGGCGCACGGCTTTGCCCTACCGCCTAGCCCAAATGGAACTTACCATTGTCGCCCTATTCCAGATGGCTATGCTGTTGTCGGGGTTGATGAGGTTATCAAGACATATGAGGGAATTAAGCTGGACTTCCCTACGGGTGAAGACGAGGTTGAGTTGAGATTTGCCCTCAAGAGTACCTGCTTATGGAAAAAAGAATACATCGTGTTCCTACACATGCAGCTAAATCGCCCTCCCAGTCCACAAGCCAGTCCACATAACTACAACAACGACAACCAATGCGCTAGTCCAGACACCCCCCACAACGACAACCAAGGCGCTAGTCCATCTCCGCCGTCGCATGAGCGTACTCCGTCGCGTCAACAGACTCCATCGCCTCCGCAAAAGAAGCGGAAGTGCACCGCTGCGTCGACTAGTACTCAGAAAAGCGAAACGGCCGGGAAGTCTCGCTTTGTGAACTCTCGCAAAGATGTCGATACAAGGGTCGAGGAGATCCAGACTTCCCAGAGAAAGAAGGCAAAAAAGATGTCTTTGCCTGTTCCGGTTTATTCTCCGGAAGCGATACGGTGGGCCATAGAATTTCTTACGCATCCGTCGCAATATGAACTAAATATGGACGATGACTACACACGCGTTCTGGTGCGTACATCTAAGAGAGTGCGGGAAGAACAAAAATCTGCTGCCACCCAGAAGAGAGATGTTCCACAGCTCGGAATGCAGGCGGGACAATCGGCCCCTCCACTCATATTGGCGCCTTACAACCGGAACCCGATCGATGATGTACTTTCGCAGCAAGCTAGAGATATGGGTATAACTCTGGCAGAGCTGAAGGCATTGCAAGCTGGCGAGAGTGTCACCATACATGAGGTGGTGCGGACATATGTGAGAGGACAAGATCTTGTCGACCCTGCAATGGTGCGCACTCTACCAGCTAGGTTGCACCAACTCAATGCATGGTACTTGCGTACCACGAGAAGTCAAGAAGGAGACTGGCTCTACGGGAAAATTCCAAAGGATTTTTTTGGCCCAGGTGATGATGAGGTTCAAATCGAGTATTGCGAATTATGGCAGTTATTCAATTTTGACGCGCTCGACAAATCTATCATCAGTGCCTTTTGCATGTAAGTAATTAAATTATGTATATATGTCATACTTATTTTTCATTGCTTGTAATTATCCTTATCACTATATTACTTTTATACTCTATTATGCAGGCTGAAAATTATACAATCTCGAAAGCTGGGACTCAATCACAAGATTGGATTCATTGATCCTAATCGAGTTCATCATCATGGTTTGTTACATTACCCAGATGATACGGAGGAGCTATTGCTTTCTTATTTGATGGCGCAACATTACAAAAGCACCATAATTTTCCCGTTCAACTTCGAGTGAGTTGTTTACTTTCTTATACATACTCGATGTTAATTAAGTATATGTAATTGATGATTTAGTTATTAACAAATATAAACATATGGCAGATTTCACTGGGTATTACTGGAGATTGATGTTGAAAAGGCAATCGTTGATGTCTTGGACCCATTATCGAAACCTGAAGAAAAGTTCGACGACACGAAACAGATGCTCCAGAGGTAATTTCGATAATTATCACAATCGACCTCGTCTTTTCTAATAATATATAGTAATTAGTTATCTTCTTTACTAATTTTTCATACCGTAAACTTCAGGGTTTGGGACAAGTTCACCGGTTTCCACAAGGATGTCGGTATAGCTAAGAACCTCACTTTTAAATGGCGAGAGGTAAAGACGTATACTAGCTAGGTTCCACATACGCATATTCTTAATTTCAGTCTCACAATACCATTTTTTCAATATTTATGATTATTTTTTATTAATTTCTTATCTTATTCTATCATAAAGTGCGCGAAGCAACAACAAGGCACCAATTTGTGTGGATTCTATGTCTGCGAGTTCATCCGAATTCACTTCAATGAGGGTGCAGACTGGAATAGGGTACGTTAACAATTCATTCAAACTTGTTCACTTCTCAAATTGAATTATTTTCATAATGGTTGATATATTGGTGTTGATCTCTCCTTTTTAGTTTGAGACGATCCGGAACAGGCTAGAAGCAAAAGACCGCCTACTACCAATCGCGGAGGAAATTGCGGGCTTTCTGCTTGACTATGTCATAAAGCCAGGCGCAGAATGCAGTATAATCCGGCCGCCAAAAAAGACCATCCCGAGGAAAAAATAGGGCCTAATGATTCTCTGTCATGTAAAAAAATATTTGTACTTAGCCGTGTCCCCGGTACAGACATGATCTTCCGGTTGTAAATATTTGTTTGAGAGAACTCGTGTACTAGTGGTATTCATGACTATATCCCGAGGAAAAAATCGTGTATTCATGATATATATTACATAGTAACGTATAATATGCAACTCGATATTGTTTGAAATGAAACATAAATGAAAAAACACAAACACAAAAGAATCAGTAACATAAATAGAAAACAGAAACAAAAATAGAAAACATGAAACAAAATAAAAGAAATAAAAAAAAACATATATACTGTCCCGGTTCGTATTACGAACCGGGACAAATGAGTCGCAGGCAGAGCCTGCCTTGACTGGCCACGTGGCCCCCCTATTGGTCCCGGTCCGTGGCGTGCCCGGGACAAATAGGGGGGCCTATTTGTCCCGAACACGCTGTCCCGGGCGCGTGACCGGGGCAAAAAGCCCTCACGGCCCGGGACCAGTGGCCTGTTTTGCTCTAGTGTATAGGACAAAAATATCAAGAACAACAATGTCAACTCTCACCGTATTGGAATCAAATATATATGCACCTGGTATTATGCATGTTATATGAATAAAAACGGTGAGAGTAGTTTTGAGTAATGAAGGTATGTATGTGGACATATACTTTTTGTCTGGAATTATATAATTCAGGTACGTGCAACATGGTTGTCTGTGATTTCCCACTGTTCATATTTATTTGATTGATTTGGTGCGCGGCGACCTACTGACATTTTAGTGCCTAGCCCCTACGTGTTATGTAAAGTGCACCCAGCTCCCAGAATCTGGCGTTGCAGTGGGCTGGCATCTTGGAGGTTTGGCACTAGTCGTAGCGTATTAAGGGAGATCAAGTGTTCCTTAACTGGATAGCACCTTTCTATGCACTCAAATTAGTAAGAATCTACGTTAGATCAGTAAACAAAATGGAGAGCAGCAGTATTTTTTTACACTCCTATTACTACTAGGTCAGCACTGAGAATCATATTTTTACCGTGAGAGAGAGAGAGAGAGTGCAGCGGTTTTAACGGCGCCTTGCCAGTGTCATTCTGTCGGTTTGTGAAAGAGGCATAGACTGTTTATTTTTTACAGTCAAGTAGGAGTATGCTATAGTTAGGGAAAATTCAGCGGTCAAAACTCTGCCTGACACTGGAATCTTTCATCCTTGAAGGAATCTTTTACAGAGATCCATCTGCTTGGAATGCCGTGTCACCATTTCTGTCCTCCTAAAACTGAATTAGACTATCGGAACAAGCATACTCATCACTGGTTGTGTAACCGTCTTCCACTGCCATAGTGCCATGCCATGCAAGCAAGCAAACAACTTATCCTCTGAATTTAGAGATTATTCTCCCAGAAAAAAAAACTCACATAAATACAACGGGAAATCATGCATGTATTTGCTTCCAAAGCAATGTTTCCGTTTCATTCCTCATCGGCAACGGTTAGGCCGTGTGGATAAGGAGGAAGAAAGTGAGAGGCACCTAGCTAGGTTGATAGCGTTAGAGGGTTTGGTGGCAGGCCACTGTCTTTACACTACAAAAAAAGAACATTAAATGATTTAAATTTGTTGGGCTTTTAGTTAATTAATTATTAAGCAGTGTAACTGCAAGTTGTTGGGAGCGTTGGTTGGGTTCGGACGGCCTCCACCTGATGATGATCCAGGTCCTTCGATTCCCATGCACTGCACTGTATGAATGACCCACCGACACTCCACCACCACCGATGTCCTAAAGAAGCCTAGCTCACTCACTACGCATTCATATAGAGGTATGTCTCGAGGCTGACTGACAGTGATGCCACACGGTTGCTTAGAGCTAAGAATAAGATCAATAACGAGCTTCGTGCTGGTACACTTTACTAGAAAAGTATGCATAAAATTTCTATGCATGTCTGTTCCTTCAATAACACACAGCGTATAGTGTGTAACTCAGATATCAGATATGCATGGGAGTAACGTGTTAGGTAGTGTGGCACTGTTTATACTAGGAATAAACCTTGACATGGAACCGTATGTGAGGTTGGTGCTTATTAGGGCCAACAATGGAGGAACATCTCCGGTCCCATCCTCCACCCCTTCGAGATTTCAAGCAACCAAAGATGAACTCACAGAGGTGGTCATGCATCAACATACAAACCACCAGCTAGCGTGCGAAATTCACTGATCTAGTTGAGCTTGTTGTGTTGCTATTTTTGAATTATCTATATTTATTAGTAAGGGAAACTGATTTGCTACCGAAAAGAAAGGTTGCTGCACCGTGAGAAATGCACATACAAACTGAGATGACTCGAAAATCGGTGCCTCACAAGCATACAATTGCTGGTTGGTTGTGCAAATACCCTCAGATCATCACGGTTGACACTTTTTCAATCAAAATTATTTTATTGGCACAAAAAAGAAAAAAATCCATTACTTGATATATCTATAAGAATCCTTCTGATTAATATGTTGACGACAACAATAAGATTATACAAACAAAATTGATGAAGGGTACGTAATCCCTTTGTTCCACAATATAAGATGTTTTATATGTTTGACGTGTTGTCTTGATTCGGGCTGAAATGACTGAACGTATACACTAAAAGTTGATTGTGAAAAAGAACTAAATTATCTTATACTGTGGGGATGTATTTTTTTCTCAAACGTGTGTCCTTACACTTAAAAAGGACACACCAAAAGAGCGCAAGAGCTATAGGACCGATTTCGCCCCCCAGCCAAGAGAGTAAAATCTAAGCTCAGTTACAAATCTAATCTCAACAATAGTTTGGGCTTCTTTGATTTGAAGTTTTTGCATAGCAGTCTTAAAAATCCTTAGATTGTTCCTAGGTGTTTGTTTGATTCGCTAGATTGAATTACAAAGATATTTGCACTATATTTCACAGAAAATATAGCATCCCCTCAAATCTCCTTTACATAATCCTTATTTTTTTGGCGATGAAATCAAATAAATTTGGTGCATATAAAACCATATAATTTTGTAATGGGCATGACATTACAATTAATCCATATTATTCCCTTAAAAAAATGGTTGGTCCATATTCCTCCTAAGGATATATAGCTAGGGAAGCTGATAATATACATGCATCAATGCATGGACCTGGCCCAAGTGTTTTTTTAAAGGGGAAAAAACTAGACCCAAGTGTTGAACTAAAGACAAATGGTGCACAAACTCTTTCAGGCCCGCTAGGGCCTTGGTGGATCTCATGGTCCTAGTGAAGTGAAAGACAAGATATTCCAACCATTAGTGCACAAGAGGACCCCCCAATGGCCAATTGGCCATATACACATTTAAGAATACCACGTAGTTATTGAACATGACCCACGATTAGTTGGCATAAGCTAACCATGACATGGGAGTTCTGCACATAGAACCCTCAAGATGTAATAGTACAAGTCGCCCTCTTCGTCTTCGTGGTTCACATTCTCGTTTAGGATGAAACAAGAAATATAGTGTGGACAAGAAAATAAAGGGGCACATGAGTTGACTGTGGCCAATTGTGGTTCAACCAAAAGCAGACCAAATGACTCCAAGATGTTATTACAATGTCGGTGTCTTTAATTCGGACATGGATCCAACGTGGAGTGAAGCATTTGGTACCTGCAACTTCTTTTTGAGGTTTTTTTTGTTGTGTATCATTTTGATGCAGATGCCGGGGATCCGCACCTCCTTATCTAAAAAAAAATCTGCAACTTTTTTCCGAGAATGTAACTTGCATTTCATGTTACTGACAATGTTTTCCTCCATGGTCGCATCACCCTGACCCTGAAAATACTGGTCGTTTCACATTAAAACCCAAAATTATATGCATAACAGGCTTTTGTTCAACAAATTTTAAGATTTGTTTTTATTGAAATCCTGAAGAACTTTTTTTCGTGTGGTTGAGTATTAGAGTTTGTTGTGATAATTACTTTGCATTACATTTTAAAGAATTTTTGCTCACATTCTAGCATGTTATAAATAATTCCTTGCTTAAAAAGCAGGTGCAACTCGCTGAGGGTAGAGGAGATCGTGTCAGAGCTTCTGTGCTTTCCGATTCGTCGGTGAGGGACCGTGCGCCCCTGCCCTACCTCTACCCATCATCCTCTCAGTTCCAATCCTCATGCTCTTGTCGTCGATCCGAGCGATAGGAGGTGAGGTGTAGGAGGACGGTGACGGAGCCCACGTGCTGTCGGCATGGAGGTGGAGGAGGGAGTGGTGGGAGAACGTTGACGGCTGGTGGTGAGTCAGAGGTAGGAGAGAGCGGTGGGTGCGCAAATGACAAATTTATCCTTCACAATCATTTAAAAATAGTTACAATAATGATCTGTAATTTTAATACTAGCCCCACATAGCTTCAGTACCGATCCCACATAATTTCAATACTGATCCTACACAACTTTCAATACCGCCGTATTGTTTTTTTTTTTGAAATTTGCCGTATTATTTAGTAGTGTCAGACTCGTATCGTCTATTTTAACACCATTAGATTAAGGTTGTATGAGCATTTGGTCCCGCTGCCCAAAAGCCAAAAGCCACTACCGAGCCTAACGGTCATTTTACACGTAACTGTTCATTTCAGGAACCACGCCGGAGTCCCGACTCGTGAGGGCACATGTGGAAAGCAGAGCAACCGCTCGATAACCGCCCCGGGGCGGCGGCGGCGTCGCCGCCGCCGACGTGGTCGGTCACCGCGTGCCTGACCTACCGCGGCGGGCTGGAGATCCGCGCCGCCGCGGAGAACGTGCTCCCCGGGTGGGGCCGCGGCGGCGAGAGCCTCTCCTTCCTCCTCCGCCTCCGCCGCAGCCTCCGCCTCGCCGTCACCTCCAAATGCGGCCCCGCCGAGCAGGGCAGCAAGAAGCCGCGCGGGCTCAAGATCCTCCGCTTCCTGCGGAGCAGGCTGGCGCGGGCCCCCTCGGTTCCTCGCCGGCCGACGCCGCCGCGCGCCGCCGTTGGCAGGCCAAGTCCTCGCACTCCTCCGGCGATCCCTTCTCTCCTGGTCTGTTCGTCCAAGCCAACGCCTCTCTCTCTGGTAATCCAACTTGTTTATCTTATCCAACCTCTTGGTCTGAGATTCCTGTTCCTTCTTGTCTACGCTCTTCTTGCAGAAGAATCTTGCGCCGATGCGGCCAGCGGCAGCCATGGCGCTCTGCTTCGTCGCAGTGCTCGTCGTCCTCGTCGCGGCGCTCCGCCTCATGGTACAATGCTACACCCTGCCTGCACTCGTGCTGCGTTTCGCCCAGCAGACTTACTGCCAAGATCTTGCTCTGCATGATGATTCCAAGAAACAAGCAAGCACACCATTTGGTTTTGGTTCTGAGCTCTGATCTAGTATATTCGTGTTGCGTCTTGCAGGTCGGGTTGATGATGCCGAATACGAGCTGCGCATCATGGAGATGCTTCTTGGTGAAGAAATTCTTCCAGTTCTTGGGGCCTCCTCTCTTTGAGTGGCTCTATAAGATTAGCTCCAAGTTCTTGGATCCTCCTCTCTGTGAGTGGCTCGGGCTCCCGAAGCTTAGCCTGAAGTGGCTCTTCAACAAATAGAAATTTGTCCACAGAGATAGAATACCACAGATCAAATGATAGCGAATGTAATCTGGTCCCATTTATTATATTTACTCAGCCGTTTGATTGTTTTAATCAGGAACATGGAAAATATTCAGGGGAACAAAATCGCAGTAGCATCTTCTTCAGTGTGATCTGAATCTGTGCATAGCAAATGGACATTGTGAATGTTGAAGTTCTGACATGATCACATGAGTACATGACAGGTCTCGTACAATGTTGGGAATGAGCTGCTCTGTTTTCAGTGTTGATACCACGGGGCTAAAACCCCACTAGAGATCGCCTTTGAAGAAAAATAAGACTACTCAAGTTGACCTTCAGCCAGCAGTGATCCTAGGATGAGTTTTATCTTCTTATTTTCCTGTTAATGTCTTTAGTTTTTCCTGAAATATGTCTGTACTTTTGAACTTTGCACCAAATTTTAAATTTTAAATGGAACCGGGGTTTTTCCCATTGAGATTAGTTTATCAAATAAATGACCAACTGTTTATAGAAACTGTTATCCAGCCTGTAGAAAAAAACATCATTTTGATACTGCTGTTTACAAGAACTACAGTGTTAGTCAATGAACTTCTACAAGAAAGTATATGTGGTAAATCTTTGTGTCCAGCGATGAGTTGCTGAGGCATCAAATTGGTCTATTTTGAATTGTGCACATAAACAATTTGGAGCAATAAACAGTTAGATGTGAGTAAGCAAATAGCAATACACATGTACCATTAAACATCTTTACAGTGACATCAGCATACTAGAAGGAGAGAAATCAAGCACCAGAGCTCGTTCATTCACAACTTTTTCATGAATTGACTTTTGCAAAGCGAACCAGCAGAAAAGCTATACACAACAATACTTAAGTACATCTGCTTTCGAATCCAGAAGGTCCATCTAAGATGCCTTTACCCTCTTGGTGTCTTACTAGCAGGAAATAGGAAAGCTACTTAATCTACAACTTGGGCAAATTAACTTGGTAAGCACGGTGATGCCTGGGAATTAACTGAATATGCATGACTTTACAAAGAAATAGTGCATTGCAAAGAACATTTGGTGTGTTCCTTCTTGACGCCCTCCTCTTCACTTTCCGTAGCCTTGACATTGTGGGCTTGGGCACATCACACACGGGGTAGAGAAAAGATTTCTACACTCCATCTTCACCGGAGTTGTCCACGTATCCGGATCTTCAGTATCTCATCTGTAACCACATGGCCACCATTGTATGCATCAACATAGAAATGTCTCATCGTCTTTGATTCATCCTTGTTGACCCGTGCCGCATGCCAAACAAAATAAACTCTCTTTCGTTCCCTCAGAAGTTGATGCTAGTGAAAACAATCTTTCGACGGTTGTGTTTGTGTAACATATTTACCGTAAGTACTACAATTCATGTTCTCTGTCCTAACACAAAAGAGAAATTCAGGGTAAGGATGAAGGTTTACTTTGAACAGTGCTAAGCCCATTAGGGTCTGACCCTACACGTGGCTAATCGGGCCACGACATGCCTGGGGCTATGTTTGGGCCTCGAGGCCCTGGCCCGGCCCGTTTAGTGATACTAGAATGTTTTCCTTCAACAAATAAAAAAACAGACGTTGCCCCGTCCGGTAGGCCTCGATTCCTCGAACTCGAATCCTTTCCCAGTCCGACGCCGACCCCGCAGCGGCGCCTCCACAGCTCCGGCCATCGGAGAAGAGCGATCCAATCCCCTCCCAACCATCTACGATTGGATTGAAACTTAGTAATCCCCATGCCAATCTCGCCTCCAACTCCACACCCCTTCGGCCTCCTCGAGCCGATCTCCATCGCCGGCGGCCATGAAGAGCGGGACTGGGACAAGCTGCCGGTGCACATCATGGTCCCCGTCGACGGCGATAAGGCGGTCCTTGTGTCCATCGATGAGCGCGGGAACTACGCGACGAGCGATCCTTACGCGCGGATTCCAGTGATCATGGGCGGACAAATCATGGCCACTGCAGCCTTCGGCAAAGGGCTGCTGCTGTTCGTCGACCTTACCGATGGGTGGTACCACTTCCACAGCAACACATTCCTTTTTACTCGCGCCGCACGGTTCAGAAGCATCGGGCAAATCGTCAAGGCAGTCTGTGCTCGCTTGAGCCGCCCCTGCCCCCATCGGTATGCCTAATCTCTCAACAATTTTCTTACTAAAAGAAAGAAAGAAAAGTTCCCGTTTTGCCGATATAGATAAGATAAATATTGTATACCAACGATTTTTTATTTATTTAGGGATTGTGTAGCAACGATTAGTTACAGTAAGGATTGCTTGTTCGTCTCCTTGCATAAGCTAAATTGTTTTGTCTACTTAACGACTCCATCTGTTTGTTCCACTTCAGGCATGAGTACTCCCCGCAGCAACAATCAGGCTCCTCGTCCTCCAAGGGCTTGCTCAACACTACAACATTAGATGCCACTTCCTCCATCTTTCCACAGGCACAGCAAGTAAACCCTCCAGGGTCACCCATTTTTGCCCGGTTACGATGTGATTGGGGTATGGAATTTTACATCAGGGCTGATCGTGGAGGATTATTCCACACATATCCTAATGTGGGTGGCCCGTTTAAGAGCATAGAGAAAGCTGAAAAAGCTATTGATCGATATCTTCATGTCCGACGGGTTCCAAAAATGTAAGGTTTGTTCTCAACTTTGTTTTTTACGTATCTCTTTTTTTTTGCATATTCAATCAGGGGGACATAGTAAAGTTTTTCTCTCGTGTAGGCAACAAAAGATAATCACATTTCCTACAGCACAAATTTAGAGAAAAAATAAACCCCACTGAGCGTAAGGAAGCTAACAAGTTAATAAAAATGTACCTGCCTACATTAATCTATATATTACTTTTTGGGGCCAGATAAAGTTGGTAAAACATTTTTTTGACTATCTGTGAGTTATTGACATGGTGCATAAGTT
This sequence comes from Poa annua, assembly GCA_026929855.1. Classification (NCBI taxonomy): domain Eukaryota; kingdom Viridiplantae; phylum Streptophyta; class Magnoliopsida; order Poales; family Poaceae; genus Poa; species Poa annua. The sequence goes on along the minus strand of CM049428.1, from coordinate 7,525,355 downwards.
ATAGGCAGAACAATTAGTATCATTAACATTTCAAAATGGCGCAAATAAGAGAAGATTAGCCCCTGTACGAAAATGAGATGTTGGCTGCATCGTTTTTGTTGCATTGAGAAGTTGTTTAGTTTATTTGGTTGATCTGACAGTATCACTTTGTGTTCTACTTTTGATGAAGTACAATGTATTCAATCTTATGGAGATGCTCATCTAATCTAGGTGCCTGGAGCAAGCTGGTGTTTCTCGACAGGAGATGGGTATACGACAGTGTCTTTTCTGGCCTGATGGTACAATGAAGAAGCGTACAAAGTCATATATATTTCAGAAAGGCCTTGAACATACGTGTAGAATTGTTTGCGCTATTGGGACCAGTATAATGAGGATCACAAGCTTGTGGCGGTTGGTTCTCCGTCTTTCACACCTGTACTTGTGCCGCTATCAGGATAGCACTTCATCATATTCATTTAGCAGTTTCTTATCCGGTATATGCTTCTTATTTCAGGATCTTGCATATGAATTGAAAGATGTTACAGAACACCAATCGTTTTATGAAGAGGAGCAGTGGTACCGCCATTTGAATTTCACTGCAAAGTCTAAAGGAGCTGATGGCTTGGATTGCTGGTTCGACAAACAATTTTTTGTTGAACTAAAAAATACAAAACAAGAAGGAATGGAACGTGGAGAGTGGGTAGTCAGCTGTTTTTGCATGGTTGAGACTAATGATAATGGTATTCTATGCTTTTTCCTTAGTACCGTTGAAATACAGTTTGTGAGTTTCATTATCTTCGTATCTGTTGGCTAATTGGCTGCTTAGTGGCAACTGACCCTCTTTCCTCCCCCTTTCGATAAAGGTTACTGCACTGGTTGTCCAAATGTGAAGCACCCCAACAAAGTTGATGCTTACACTGGTGGCCATGTGGGTGCAGAGAAGATACTTGAGGATCCAGATGCGTGGAGCGACTCCGATGAAGACGTATGTTAATTTGTTTCCCGTTGTGCGTTTAAAATGCTTGTTTTAGTTACATGTCTGCCCCCTCCCTATTTTACAGGAGACCAGTAGGGAGCGTAGGATAAGGCGCAAGTATGATCATCCCCGGAAACCTTTTGTGTACCCTGCCTGTGCTGTACCCAAGCCCACAATGTGAAGACTAAGGACAGTGAAGAGGAGGGCGCAAGAGAAGAACACACCAATGTCCTTTGCAACACACTCTTTCTTTGTGACTGGATACATATTTTGGCATCAGCAGACCCTCAAGTTGATTTCTTGGGAGCACCGGCTTATTAAGTTAATTTCCCCAAGTTGCAGACCTAAGTAGCTATTCTATTTCCTGTCTGCAAGACACCAAGAGCAAAAAGGCATCTTAGATGAACTTTCTGGATTTTGCTGTTTTGCTGTGTATAGCGTTTTCTGCTGGTTCGTTTTGCAAAAATCCATTCATGAAGAGTTGAGAATGAGTCGGAGAAGATCAGCTCTGTAATGTATTGGTGGCCTAGAACCTTTGGAAGAATCGCAATGCTTGGGTCTTCAACAACGCCGACAAGCAATTCTCGGCCGAGAGGATCACCATTAGGGTTTTAGATGAGTTCAACTTGTGGATGTCGGCTCTTAGAGGAGGGAGAGACATGGTTGCGAGGGAGTAGCCGTAGGTTTTGTGTTGGAGTCTTTTTTTTCCCTGTTTTTGATTGAGTTGAGTTGCTCCACATCTTGGCGTAGATGATCGAGCATTGCTTGTACCTAACACTTTGCCTTCTATAAAAGTATGGTACGCCTTTCGCGTACTCGCGAAAAATGTTACTGTAATGTATTTGACTAGTACTATTTCTTTAGTTGTGTTTTACTGTTTGTTGCTCCAAATCGTTTATGTGCAGAACTCTGTATTTTGTTGGCCAAAATAGTCGAATTTGATGCCACAACCACTATTGCTGGAGACAAAGATTTATCACACTTTCTTCATGTTAACAACAGTATCAAAACAATGTTTTCCCACAGGCTGGATAACAATTTGTATAGACACTTGATCATTATTTTGATAAACTATATTCAGTGGCAAAACCCTGGTTCCATTTAAAATTTTAAACTAGGTGTAGAGTTCAAAAGTAACAACCTAGTTAAGGGAAACAAATAAATAAATAACTTAAAATCGGCAGTGGCAATATCGCTGCAGCACAAGACAAAAAAAGAAGATAAATCTCCTCCTATACGATCTCTGCTGAAGGTCAACTTGAGCAAACCCGCCTTCCCTAGCCACCGATTTTGAAACGGAAAAGCTTTTGAGCAGGGGGAGTAGTGGGGTATGATCACTGCCAGTTCTGGTAAGAGCTCTAACAGAAAAACATGGGAAAAAATTATCCCAAGATGTAGTTGATAAACATCTGTCCAGAGTGGCCAAAATGGGATCACTTTGATTGTTAGACCAAGTGTAGTTACGATTTGAAATCTTAATGCCAATCAAGGCCCATTTATTTATCTAGTCATTAATTTAAGAGGTGAGCCCGGTGAAAATTCATATTACCATTACTTTTACACTAGCAAGATCTTGTCAGTGTGAAATCGCCGCCAATAATGGTGGGGTTAAGTAAAGATTTCCATAACCTCGTCCAGTTCAGCAATGAACTTGAGTTTAAACTCTGCATAAGCTGAACCATAGACCACCACAAATTGCCAAACAAGGTTATCCGTTTTATTTTTAACACTAGCAATAATGCAATATTGTTTGTTCAAGAAACCAATAATCTCAAACAACCCTTCTTTAAAACCAACTAGGATACCCCCACGAGTACCAACATCAGGCAAATAATGCCATATAAAAGGAACACTATTAGAAATTGACTTAAGAAAAACATCAGAGATGGTTCCCTTCTTGGTCCCCTGAAAACTAAGGAAGTCAACCCGATTGTTGTGAATAATATCATTTTTTTGCCGTTTCCCTGGATTATCCAGGCTATGAGACTTCCAAGTGAGACTTATCATGATTCTTTTGTAGTTTTATCAAACTGACCGCAAGGTCTCTTTCTATTCTGAACAAGGATCCAAGGGGAGAAATCTGCATTGTCATCAACAATAGCCGACAACCCCTGGTTATTTCTTTCTGCACATATAATGTGCTTAGGAGAGAAAGAAGTATCCAAGTTCTCAGGTAACACAGATTCAAGGTTATGATCAGTAAATTGCAAACTAGCAGTTGTATCAGACTCTATCATGGTGACAATGGTTCCATGTTTTTCAGTCGCATCATTACCGATATCAATTCCTATAGAGGAAGAAATATTGCCAAGAATAACTGGGTCAACTATTGCATAAGAATTACCTTTGAAAGCAGGAGGAATCTCAAGATTCTAGCGCATTTTCAATTTCTTCGCCTTTTCCAGCACATTTTCCTTCACAAAAATACGTTTCGAACCTCAAGGTTCTTGTACAGGATCCCATTTGTTGCTTGGTGGAGCCGGGAAAGGGGTAGTGGGTTTTGCATTCAGGGCAGCATCCTTGATGCGTGAAGATAAGAACACGTTGAGCATGGAAAATATTATTCAGACAACATGATTTTGTTTTTGCAAATGTCATTTGGACGCTCTCTCTAAATGGACGTTACTATGCAGGCGCTCTGCTTATAGGGTGCAATTTCTAGGCTCTACTCCATGCTCCTTCACCAAAATTGTTTGGAAAACTTGGAGCCTCCTAAGGGCGTGTTTGGATTATGGGCAAAATCGGTTATAGGCTTACCTGACTAGAACATGCGGTTAACACCAAAAAAAAACATGACTTTTGAGGGGTAACTTGCCTCATAGGGCTAGGAAAACCTTGCCACGCCGAGAACTTGCCTGTGGCAAGATGGTTAGTGTGTGGTTATACCCCCAGCCCACCAGAGTTTAAACCCCAGTTTTGACGCTGGTGTTTCTCATTTAGACGGAATATTCTATAGTGGGAGGCGACGTTCCCGTTGATAGCAAGACGCATGTGGTGACTTCGTCAATCTCAAGACCTAATCCGCCGGCTCAGTCTCTCGGAGGTGCTCATAGGGGTAGGATGTGCGTGTGTGTTCATAGGGGTGAGAAATGGCGGAGCTTTAGTGAAAATTCTGGGCGGGCCATATACCGCAAAATAGCTAGGTTTTCATTTAAATTCGTGTGTTTATGGGCCGACCCAACCAAATACGAAGAACTCACCAAATCCTGGGTGGGCCACGACCAATTTGGCCTTAACGTAGCTCCACCGCTGGGGGTGAATGTATGCGCGTGAGCGTTTACGTTGTACCGTGTTTCTCAAAAAAGAACTTGCCACGTCAGGAGAGTCAATTCGGTTCACTCTCGACAAAAAATCACTTTGCGTCGAAAAATGTCCACGAAACCACTTTTAAATTTGGAACCATTTCAAAAAATGAATGATTTTTAAAATCTGGAACATTTTTTAAAAATGTCCCATTTCCATATATGGAACCATTTTAAAAATGAACAATTTCCAAATATCTGAACCATTTAAAAAAATTGTAACCATTTTCAAAATGAATAAATTTCAATATATGAACCATTTTCAAAATGGTTAAAAGGGTTCCAAATTTGGAACCATTTCAAAAAATGAATGATCTTCATAATATTAAACATTTTAAAAAATTAACCATTTTCAAATGTGATCAATTTTTTTCTGAACCATTTTCAAATTTCAAATTTAGAACCATTATATTTTTTTAAAAAACCTGAACCATTCTAAAAATGAACCATTTTAAAAATTGGAGCAATTTTCAAATTTTGGAACCATTTCCAAAATGTTTAAAAGGGTTCCAAATTTGCAACCATTTCAAAAAAATGAATGATCTTCAAAATATTGAACATTTCAAAAATTAAACCATTTTCAAATGTGGATCTATTTTTCCCGAACCATTTTCAAATTTAAAATTTAGAACCATTTTCAAAAGGTTTTTCAAAACCTAAACCATTCTAAAAAAATGAACCAATTTCAAATTTGAGCAATTTTCAAATTCTGGAACCATTTCCAAAATGGTTTCAATCTGAAAGTGGTTTCAAGTTTGAATAAATTTCAAATATGAAAAGAAAAATCGGAAATGAACAAAACGAACAAAATAGAGGAATAAGGCTAAATCGGGCCGACCCAACATTGTCGCCAATCCTCACCCCCTTCAGGCCACACGCGTCTCGGCATCGTCGTTGGGCGATGTATATGGTTTGCCTTAATTACCGCTCCGTCATATAGCAATAGAAGGCCAACAAATGGGCCATACATCGAGTGGGTGGGTTAATTAGCTTGAGTGTCTCTCCAAGATTAATTAGCTTAAAAAACTCGTAAGTACTTGGCTCATGAAGCAAAACCTTGTTAAGTGGATCTTCAAAGAAGTAGTAGATTTTTTTTTTTTTTTTTAGAAACAAAGGCAAAAACTTTGCCTTTTTATTAATTAAGAAGAAGGTGTCCGGTTTATTAATGGAAGAAACCGGGCGAAAACCATACAACAAACACCACACGGAGGAGTCCACACAACTACAAAGAGCAGCAACCACAAGCAAACAACTACTCGCCCAACCTAACACAACTACGACCAGAAAGCACACGACAACCTCAAATGTGCTCAATCGTCAAGAAGAAGCGAAGATTTTCTTGGGCCACACAGCTTCTTTCTTGCCCTCCTTCTGAGAAATTTCTCCACCTTCATGAAAACAATTTGGATAGCGAATGCAATTTGGCCAGTTTAATTTATGTTCATACTAGTGGAACCAGGACTATTTTTTATTTCTTCTGGGGACAGAGTCGGATTAGTCTCTTCGTTGTCCAGTGTCTTCAAAAAATTGCGAAATGTATTGTGAACATAAGAGATTTCTTTTTCACGCTGTGTATGTTGGAGTTCGGACACGACATGCATGGTACAATTGGCAAATGGCAACCCACTATATATATATATATATATATATATATATATATATATATATATATATATATATATATATATATATATATATATATATAGGTAGAAAACGTAAGATTTATGATAAAGTTCACAACTAACAATCCAACAGAGCAATTGGTCCTTTTTATCTTACGGGACAGAAACATAATCAAGAGTCAGGTCAGGTTCACCCAGAAAAGCATATACATGTATGCGACTAATTAGACGTTGGGCAGCTCTTTTCTAAGAGGCGTCAAGTGGATTACAGGTAAAACCCCTTGATTTGTCATCTGTTAATAATCACAGGCTAAAGCAAGGCATAGCATCACGGGGTTCTGATTTTATGAATCACAACAACAACACTTGAACACCACATCTTACAAGACATTTTTTTTATTTTAGCTGTTTAGACACTTCTGCGGAGCACCGATCCATCCTCCGCCATCCTGAGGCCCGCAACCTGAGTCAAAAGCCTATAAAAATTCAGAAACTAACCAACTGCTGAGAGAGGGCAGATGGTATGCATAAAATCAAATATGATAAAGTATTACTACAGGGATTACGCATCAAGTAAAGTTGAATCTGAACACGAGACCTCGAGGAACAGTTTCCCGCTAACAGCCGTATGCAACCATTCAAGCGTATGTCTTTTTGGAGGGGAAAAGATACAGCATGATTGAATACTAAGCTAAGTTGATCCTACCTTATCTAGCTTGCCCTTCATTGGTGTATCTACCAATATCTTCTGAACACAAAGCCGTTGGAGAACACGGCGTTCAAGCATAACCTCATAGTGAAGATCGCTGTTGTGTGGTGAAACACCTGTTATTACCTTCCTTTCAATCCCCACCTTCTCTAGAGAACAGAAAATGTAATGACACACGGATGTGGACATACTTTTTGGTTAGAGAAAATGGGGGTTGCAGGGCTAAAGCAAGAGCGGTGGTGAAATGGGCAACCGACCTGCAATGGAAGGAGACTGGAACATTGAAATGCCTTTGGTACGATCTCCAGCATCACGAATCTTGTTTTCCAAATGCAATGGAGCTTTAAAGTCAACATCAGGAAATGATCTGTCAGTAGAGAGTGAAATGAGCATCCATGCAAATCTATGAAATGGATAGAAATTCAGAAGGAAGATATGACAGGCACACTGCCTAGTACTTACATTGTTTCCTTTCTTACAGAATCAACCTGAGCATGCATTTGGAACATTCCTCTTGAGGTTTCCTGAAGACTCAAGTTTGCAGGAAGTTGTGCTGACTCTGATGATGTTCCCTTCTGCACTCCAGGATAATTGGTCACTCCTGAGCCATCAGAACATGTTTCAGCTTCAATTATCTCGGTTCTGCAATCTGCAGAACATCGAGATGTTTGTCCCGACATCTTTGTTTCTCTCTTCTCGAACTTCTCGACTCCGTCTCTATTCTTGTCGTCACTTCTTCTTGCCAACAAATCACTCAGGTCAACATCTCCCTGAAAAGTGCCATTACGGTCATTGCCATCCTCCCAGAATGAATTTTTTCTGGACTCCTGAAACTCAATACCAGGGTCAAACCCTTGCCTCCGTGAATCCTTGCTAGACTGCTGAGAACATGCCCTGCGTTGGCCAAACACAGTTTGGCTTACAGAACTAGCAGGATGAAATATGTCTCCACTTTGGTTCTTGAAATAGTCAAAATTGTCTTCTTTCTTTTTGTCTACCTTCTGTCCCAAGAAAGTACACATATCAATGTCGCCCCGAAGGCCCATGCCACCAAATGGATCTGAAAACTCAATTTTGTCGCCAAATATATCTGAAACAGGATTCTGCAGGTGAATGTCATCATCTAAGACAGCACTGTCAGGTCTGTGAAAAACAGGATGGACTTTTGAAGCAGGTCTCCTTTCAGTTGACCCCACAGTTTGATGTTCACTCATATCTGGAATGGAATCGAAAGGTTTATCCTTGCGCATTGCAGTGCAACTCGATGGATTATTTCGTCCACAGCTGCCGTTCAGATGGGAGGTAGAAGAATCCCAGCCAGCAAATTTCTCCTCAAGTGATAAACGACAGCTTGGTTCTTGAGTTTTCTGTTGCTCCATTGCCTTGTCTGGCCAATAATCTGATTCAAGATTCTTCTTATCTGTTGTTCTTTTATGGTATTCTTCTTGATCCCTGAATAGTGAAATTCCATCAAGATGTGCATCCATCTTGGGAATATCTAACGTATCCAAGCATGTATGGAAGTCATCCTTCTCATCCATGTTATCCCCTTCGAATTTTGCAGACAGTGTTGGCTTGCTCGTTCTGTCTTTCATTGCTACGAAATTGAACCAAAAGGACGAAGAAACTCAGTAAAATGCATGCGCATAACATCCTAATCTATACAACACATCAATCATCAATGTGACGAGTTTTTGCTGGACAGATAACAGAATATAATGACCAAAGTCACTGACCTGCAGCAGATGAGCATGATTCTTCACTGCAGAGAGTAATTTGGAAGGATCAGAAAGACAATTCCTCATAATTTTGCATGACACATGGTACAAGCATTCACAAACGAAGAACCCAATCAAACAAGACAGCCAAAGTTAATTAGCTAATACCTCAATGGACTCTTCCTTCTCTCTGAATCATCTGCCATTTCAGAAGACCAAGCATAAGGACCAAAATTGCTGTTTGAGTTGGGTGTTTTCCTGAATGGTGGTTGCCTGCGAAAATATAACAGTCAGAGTGTTGTGTAAATATAATATCCAGGAGGCTTTGTTATGCTTACCTTTCCCAGTCAAAGTGTACCATATCATCGTCCTCATCCAATAATGATTGATCAGAGAAGATGTCATGCCCTGATGGATTTCCTGAAAAGAAATGAAATTAAGAGAACACTTAAGGCTCGTAACAAAAATGCTGGATTGCACTAATTAGTCACAGAAGTATGGCAACTGCAAGCATCCTACTAGGCAGACCCAGGCTAAGAAAAAGGAGTTAGGAAAACAAAGTGAGTATACCATGAATTTCTTTTTTGAAACGAAGTATACCATGAATTTCAGACATCACATTTAATAAAAGGGCAGAACTATCAATGTACATTACAATGTTTCTCAGGTAATCTATTCATGCTAGCTTAAAATTAAATGGGAAAGTAAACAGGAACAATAATAGAATTCTGGCTAACACATCAAAACAAGGATAACACAAGCACATACAATTCTAACCTGAAGTCTGAAATCTTGTGCTGGGTCTTGTTGAGGTTCTGTGATGTTAAAATTGAATTATTCATAGCCCCTTAGAACTTATTTTTCATACCTCAATGTAAGTGGAGAAGTACCTTTGTTCTTTCAAACCGTAGTCAAATGTATCAAATCCATCGACTCTTGGAGTAAGAAAATGATCATCTGAATTGAATGAATCTATCTTCCACGGTCTATTAGAATTTACAACAGGTAGATTAACATCTGTTCTACCAAGCTTTGCTGTCCACAGTAGAAAGATAGAGCATATTATATTCTTAGACTACAAGTGGTCAGACTCGGTAATAATATGATCTATGATGCAGCAGAACTTACATTGCCAACCTTCTTGCGCTTGAGGTTTACAAAACATGTCCTCGTCCTCAGGGTAGTGGTCATCAGTATAGTTCTCAAATGAAGGTGAAAAATAACAGGGTTTCCTTCTTTCATAGCTTGACTCATCTGCAATACTACCCATTTTGTGTGAAGCAGTTCGCTCTTTCATCATGCTGATACCATTCATTAAAGAATCCTGTTGACATGATAGGACAGAAAATTTTGCAAGTTTACTTTGAATTCAAGATATAATTACTACTCTTTGTCAAAGGAGTAGTTAGGGAAGGATAAATAATCTCGTGCTACTTTGTCAAGTTATTAAATGAAAAATATAAATCACATCGCTGTATAAGGGTATCCTTTGCTCATAGTATTCAATAATCAATACAGAAGTCTGAGTCAATAAAGTTGTGAGAAATTATAAATAAAATAGAGCCACTAGCTCCCCAGGAGTACCCAACCATCTTCATTTTCAATATCATTTTTTCTACCTTTCGCTAGACTTAATACATGGCACATGCCTATATTATATAACATTTTGGCATGATCCGAAAGAAAGATGAGGCAGCTGAGATTCTCACCAATCCCTTGGTGGCATCAAAAGGCATAGACCGTCTTGCTTTATTTTGCGTGTACCTCATGGCCTTAGGCGGCAAAGGCAAAATCCTGCAGAACCAATCAGAAGATAGTTAGCGGGTGTAGCATTGAGCCTGTGTGAAAAGGTCAGACAAAATTTTGTGTGTGTCAGGCAAGGAGCTTCCTTTTGCTTAACTGGATCAATAATTAGTTTTCAGGTCTCAAGGCCAAGTTTACATAGCGCTTACTGATGAACTTCAGTTCCGGCAATCCTTGTGGTATTTAATTTCACAATAGTTGTCTCACTTGCTGCATGATCCCACTGGTGCTTTATTTTTTAGATGTTTTTTTCGAAGTTAGTGACTACTATTTCATACTCCCTCCAATTTTATATATGAGGTGTTTTAGGTGTTACACATGTTGACTAGGTTCGGCCTAAATGAATGAACATACACACTAAAAGATGTCTAGGTACATGTGGATACATGTGAATGTGAAAAAATGCTAAAACATCTTATATTTAGAAGCAGAGGGAGTAGATAGAGAGAAGAGTCCTACCATTTTCTATAATAATGAAAAATGGCTATGATTTAAACTTCTTTACAACGAATTAACTCTATAACTTAAAAAGTCATTCAACATGGGAAAACCTTTTTGTGGATCTTGGTGAGTGGGGAGGAGTTTCCATCTTGACATGGCCAAGGCCTGAAAGGAGAAACACAGTTACATCTACTGAAACTTTCTAGTATAATGTTAGAAGAGGAGAGGGAAATAGACCAGGAATCATCAAGGATAGTAAGTCAAAAGTCACACATCACCACAATTATCAGCTGTAACAAGTCTACTTGTGATAACTAAAGCAGTAAACATGATAAACAAACAATACACACAAATGTTATTTGGTGAAAGTATTCGTGGAGAATACATACATTTCTATTTATATTCGCTACAGCATGGGAAACAAATGTAGAGAAATATGTTTTTAGGTGCACATTTCCATGAAAAAAATACATATAGCAATGCAGCAATAATGAAATATACACTAGTCCAAACTTTAGAGTGAACTACAAGTGAAACAGCAGTCCTTCCAGGTTCCACAAGCAACTTCTTGTAGCCGTCATTTTTGGCTGGGAGCCACCTGTTAGTCGGGAGGAGAGGGGGTGGAGTGCCCAGGCCGTCGACAAGGTTTCAAACAGCAGTGGCAGCACCCCGTGCCCTTTTGTGACACAGTTTCAAAGAAACTGCCCATATCTGCTTTAATCTATTCTAGATACGGCATTCAAGCTATCACTCCTCAGCAGGCACAAGCCGCACAACGCTTCAGAGATGGCATGCTAAAAGGACCTCTTAGTTCCCTGATCATCCTGAAGATGTGGAAGATCTGGCGGATGCACAATTTTTGCAGTGTTTGATGGAGCGCTAGGTAGGCTTATAGATTTTGGTTCTTCTTTCTCTTTTCCCTTTTGCTTCCTCTTTCTTGTTTGTTTTGCCAGTTTTCTTTTTTGTGGAAAATGCCTGTCATATCAACATCCTCCTAACAACAAACGACACTCATTTTGATGCATGTTTTGGCGGATAACCATTCAAAAAAACTACATGACAACATTCTTTACATGTTAAAAGAAATACACACTTTGACCAGATTAATATGTTCCAGCATAAAAATATGGGTATGCACTAAATGTTCTTGAAAATGCACCTTTAACAGAAAATGAAACATGTGATTCACGGACAGGTTGGGGGGTAGATTTACTTCTCGGTCCCTCATATTTGACCAAATCAATAAGTGAAATATCTGCAAGGAAAAAATATAGTAAAATAAAAGCTTTCAACAATATAGTACTGTAATACACAACAAGTGAATCAATGTAAATAATGTTATGTTTATAAGTAAATGTTCCAGGTTGGCAGACTGAAAGATGCAAACTACACCCTTTACCTTTTGTTCTATGAAATGAAATTAATTCTTTACCTATCCTAGCTAAGCACTTTATTAGGGCTATAAATGTCACTAATGATTTCCTTTCAGATAGTTTTAGTGCACAAAGCTGAACCATGATCAGTCACTAGGTCCATTGGAAATAGTTGACTGAAAGTAGTGAAGGAAACATCACCACCACTGTAGGGATCCACATTTTGATATTGCTTCTTGGCACCATAGTTATTGGATGGGGATATTTTGCAACCAGGAGGATCTTCATGAGGGTTAACAGCAGCTGTAACATCTTGATAACCAACAGTTGATGACAATCTGCAAAGGTACAAGACTGACATCTCAAAAAGACTAGACCAAACAAGCACACTCTCATCATATACTCATACCGCAGGGAGATACTGACCTAGGATTTGAACCTGCAACGTTGAAGTGAAATAATTTAGAATGAACTCAAATTTATCCACACAAAAATATCATATTGCACGGTTCAGAAATTAATAGCATATCTCATTCTTGATTTGACAGCTACATATTCAAGAGAGGAACATATAAAACTAAAGTCTAAAGTTTGTGGATGCAATTGGCTTGTCAATATATCTGTGTTTAACATGTTGTAGAATAAAATAAGATAGGCATAATGAACTCCCTCGTCTGATATACAGATGGATGTACTCTTACTTGTTTCCTTCGGATTGGTACTGTATGCAGCGGTCACCTTCTTTAGCGCCTCCATTGGAGAAGCATTAAAAGGTGCACGGTCCACATATGGAACAGCACTATCTGCATCTGAGATAAGAGAGTAAACCAATCATAATTAAGAAATATCGATAGGCTAAAAGTATGGCATCCATTCAGGTTCATGATGAAGCATGCAGCAGTAATCATGGAAGAGTAAATCCCAGAGAGCACCATGTGCTTTGGTGCATGCAATTCTACAACATTGTGCTAGAGTGGCATCAGTCAGCCTACTCGAACCAACTCTCCAACATTGTGCTAGATGAGACGCATGATTAACCACATAAATAAATCATGCGTAGCAAGTTCATCACTAAGGATCGTCAAAAAAAAATCACTACTAAGTCTGAACACACAACATGTACAGAAACTCACTTCCGGAGCTGTTGCGGTGACTGGCTGAAGCCGCCAAATTGTTCAGGCTAATGACATCCAGCGATCGAGGTGCCTGGTCACCATAAGCTTGACCACCCGCGCCATCAGCGTCATCCTGGTTCCCTTCCTGATTCCCTACTCCTGAGCTCTGCTGCTGCTGCCTCTTCTTCTGCTCAAAGTACTGCCTCTGTCTGCACATCATTTTGTTCAGATAATCAGCCCCACCGACATAAGAATTCACAGTGACCATGTGTGAATCAATCATTAATCAACGCACACTCTCACAGCATGAAGTCGGAGAAGCTTAACGAGGTTTACCTGCTCTGTGTCGATTTCCTCGACTGGCCATTTCGTAGGACGAACACGCGCAACGCAAAGCCGTAAGTCAGGTTCCCAACAAAAAAAACAACCGAACGTTAGCTCCTCGTTACGAAATACACTGCTGGTACATCACATGCTACGGCTAATCGGAAATTGCGACCCGAGTTGCGATGCTGCGGCACTGAAACAAAACAACCCTAACCGATTCGAACGGAAATGATCCGCGTCACTGCAAAAATCCGGAATTAATCGGTAATGGAGGCGCGCGGGGGGTTCGGGGAACTCACGGAGTACACCTGCCTCCTCGAGCCTCCGTTCCATTGCAGCATCGCGGGTGAGCGGTCCGGTCACCTCCCGAGCGGCGCGGAGAGGGAGGGAGGGCCGCGTAGGGCGCGGAGGCGGAGGAGATGGAGGGGGCCGTGTAGGCGGCGGAGGAGGCGGTGGGAGAGGGGCGGCGGAGAGAAGTCGGTTGAGAAGGTACCGGCGAGGTCACGGCGGTGGCGGGCGGGCGAGCGAGCGAGCGGGGAGGCGGCGGAGGGTTTTGGAGCGGGAGCAGCGCGAGGACGGCGAAGAGAAGTGGCGCTTGCACTCGTGTCGCTGACTCGCTGTCCCCAGAAAAAAAAAAGATAAATTCGAAAAAGGTGTCTATCTTCTTAGGGACGACTACAGGATTTCAAAACATACATGAATTTTGTAAACGCGTGTCTTTTTATGCTTCACATAAGCAAATATAGGAAATTTGCAGGAATGAGTAGAGAGATAGAGTGTGAGTATATTAGACATTACAAAAGCAAAAAATTAAATGAGGTTTGAGCTCATGTTGAGATTAAATTTTTTTGTTGCCCATTTTGCTTTCGCAACTTTAAATTTTGACATTTCACTATGATCCCTTGAAAAAACAATAACCAGATTTGACCCACCAAAAACACCACGCCAAAAAGTTCTAAGAAACTCAGACGCTCTGAAATATCAAAAGACGTCATTCACTTTAGTTTATTTGCAACCAAGGTTACAAAAACGTCATATCAATGGCCTAGTTTAAATAACTTAGTTGTTTTATTTGCATTTCTAGTCTCGTTTAAGGCAAAATGAGTGACGGTCTCCCGAGATTCTCACAATTTCTGACATTTTATGGAGGGATCAGGCTGAATGGGATCCTCTAAGGCTCTAACTTTGTTAATCATAACTTTTCCTGACTTTGTGTCATTGACACATGGGGGCCGCCAGTAAGTGAGGAATGGTAAAGTCATAGGATCCGGCTCCTCAGGGCTTATAGTTTGGCAAAGGGCCATTTCGAACAAAAGATACATTAGATGTGGGAGAGAGATCGGCCCCCTCCACCATCTCATCATCCTGAAACACCAAATCTCATACATTTGATCCCTATCCTCACCCTCACCTTATTGCTATTCATTGCAGCATTTTTCTGCAGTTGATCAAAACCTATAGAAAATAATGCAACCTTTTGGAAATTCCAATGCAACAATAAAAGTGCGCTGATGCAGAAAATTTGTACTAGTCCAAGCAAATCCCCTTTGGGTGCGACAAAATCTCTGAGGACAAGTCGAAACACAAATGCAACATGAGAAATCAATGTTTGCAACTACCCACCAAACCATTTACAACGTTGAAGCAAGTTTGAGCATAAGCCATGAATTGTTACAACATTTCCCTCGAGTGTTTGTAGCAAAACGCATACAAGTTTGTATTGTTTATAGAACACGGATGCAATTTTGAGAAATCCGCAAGAAATAAAATCATGTTTTAACAATGACTTCATCAGATCGAGCTTGTCAACAAACCCGACATGCCACTCTATCGAGACCAGATCCGACAACCCTATCCCCATCCCGAAGAGCCAATCGCATTCACAGAGCTTGATGAAGATAGGGTCTTCCATGATCTGGATTTGGGGAAGGTGCAACGAAGATTACTGGAGAGGGAGAATTTATGAGGAAACCAGAACTTATTTTCCTAAATAAACATCACAAGATAGAAAAAAAATGATATCTTCATGAATATTAGTTGTACCATCTTATAGTGTCATCTATTTCAGTTTTGAATTAGAAGGATTAATTTTTGATAATATAAAAACCCTAAAAAAAATTTAGGAGCCACGTTGACACACATGCTTTACCTGGTGGCTCCCACCATCAACAACGGTGTAAGAGGTAGAGTGGACACATGGTTTTTTTTCTGATATGAAACCCACTTTTAGTATCTTATTTCTCATGTTTAAGCGTTTTTTTCGAAAGACAACCATATGTGTTACAGTATGATCTTTTGAACTCCTGCATCTCATAATCATGATAAAAATGAGTAAATTTACCATTTTACATACACAACAGCCGAATAATTTGCTTACATAGTATGCCAAAAGAGTACAATATTTTTGTGAAAGATAGAGAGAAATTACAAGATCGCCCCGACCTCGCAAACGATTAAGCAGAGTATACACCAAAGAAAAGAAAAAGAATAGTCTCTTGCACTCACTTGAAAACACATGTCCTGCTGCACATTGTTGCCTGAATTCGTCTAGCTGCAAGTTGATCTTCACTGTACTGCCGCCTTTGGCTTCCACAAGTGACCAGGATGAAGTCAAAAGTTGTATACAAATCGTTTGCGAGAATATGAATCGGGCATGATTTGTTTGGGCCCCGAGGAATACACTTACTGCAGCAGCGCCAATCCGTGTATCTTAGCTGAGAAGGCGCCAGGCCGAATTGTTACCTTCATTTTCAGTAGGAGCTAGCATTGGACTGCCCAGATGGTACAAGAAGTCCTGAAACACTTGTGCAGAAGCTAGCATTGGTCTCCCATGGCGATTTCTTTTTCAGCTATCGTCATGGTCGGCTGTCATGCTTCCTCTACAGCTCAGCTCTGCAGTGCCACTGAATTCTCTTGGATCGACTGATAATATGTCTGAATCCTCAGGTGGAGCATCACCCAACGGCCGTCAAGTTCTCTGCACCAGGCTCCGCGAAGCAGCCGGAGTAGATGCCGTAGACCTTGTTCAGGTCCGCGGCGCTCGCCGTCCACACGTGGCCCGGGCTAGCCCCGGGGAGTCCGCCGCCGCACGCCGCGGCCATCTCGTCGCACCTCTCCTGCACGAGCGCTGCCTCCCGGAGCTTCCCCTCCCGCCACAGGCTCTTCACCAGCAGCGCCACGGTGGGCGAGTCCGGGACGATCCCAGCGCCGCGCATTTCGTCGAGCAGCTTCAGCGCGAGCGCCGCGCGCTCCTTCTTGCAGTACGCCCTGATCAGCACGGCGTACATGTGCCCGTCGGGCGCCAGCTCGCACTGCCGCACCACCCCGAACAGCCTGTGCACGCCCTTGAGGTCGCCGGCGCCGGCCAGGTGCTCCATCAGCCCCGAGAAGGTCTGCAGGTCCGGGAGCACGCCCCGCGTCGCCAGCATCTCCTCCAGGAGCTCCGTGGCGTCGCGGCCGCGCCGGCACTTGGCCATCGTCCTCAGCAGCGACGAGTAGAGGAGCGCCAGGTTGAGCGGCGACGCCGGCCCGCAGATGGAGCCGGCTCCCCGGAACACCCGCACCGCCGCGTCGGCCTCCTTGGAGAGCCCGTAGAAGTCGATGATTATCCGCACGGTGGCGAACGGGAGGAGGATGCCGTCGGCGCGCACCTTGGCGAGCAGGCGGTCCACCAGCTCGACGCGGCCGGCGCGGGCGAGGATGGCGGCCATCCTCGCCACGGTGTGCCGGTCGTGCGCGAATCCGGGCCGGCACGCCACCCAGCAGAAGAACTCCCACGCCGTCGCCGGCTTCCTGAAACTGCGCAGGAGCTTGCACACCAGCCGCGGCGTCCACACGATCCCGGCCGCTTCCAGCTCCGCCACGTCCTCCGGGTGCCAGCCTTCCAGCGCCGCCCCGAGCAGCCGCGGGTCCAGCCATGGCCTTAGCTGCTGCGTCTCCTTATTAGCTACACCTGAGGAATCCGTATCACCATCCTCCGCTTCGTCCCCACTATCTCCCGCGCCCACGGCGTACGGGATCCTGGCGTCCGGCGAGAGCTCGTCGACGAAGTCCTCTGTGCCGTTCGTGTGGCCGGCCTCCCTCAACGCGACAATGGCGGCCCGCGTCTGCGGGCCGGGCATGAAGCCGTCGACGGCCGACATCTCGTGGAGCAGCCACCGGAGCTGGTCGAACCTGCCGGCCTCGGCGAGCGCCTCCGCGAGCACGCTGTACTGCTTGGCGGTACGCGGCGTGCGGAGCGACGGCAGGAGCCGGAACACCTCGAGCCCCTGGTCGACAAACCCCGCGGACACGAGGTGGTCGACGATGACGGTGTAGGTGCGCGTGTTGGGGAGCGCGCCCTCGCGGAACATGGCGCCGAACGCGGCGACGGCGGCGGCGTGGTCCCCGGCACCGGCGTGGAGGTGGATGAGGAGGTTGTGCGCCTCGGAGGGGCGGTGCGGGGCGGCCGGGACGGAGGCGAAGGCGTCGAGGGCGCCCCGGTGGTCCCCGGCGGCGGCGAGGAGGCGAAGGCGCGCGAGCGGGGGAGGCGGCACGGGGAAGGAGGCGAGGAGGGAGTGGAGGTCGGGGAGGGACGCGGGGTTGGCGAGGCGGGAGGCGAGAGCCTGGAAGAGCGGGAGCGGCACGGGGGCGGGGAGCGCGCGGAAGAAGGCGAGAGCCGACGCCGGCGTGGGCGCGGCGCGGATGCCGTGGAGCGCGACCACCGGGTCGTCGGGTGGCGGCGGCGGCGGGGAGGAGGAGGAGGAGCAAGGGGATCGGAGCCGGATGCGCAGCGTGTCGATGAGGCGCGCGCGGCGGAAGTAGGTGGCCACGCGGCCGCCAGGCGAGGGCATCGCTTAATAGCTAGGGGGAGGAGCCGGCGGCGGCGGCGAGGGACACTGAACTGAAGCTTTGCCTTCCCAACTTGAAAAAAAAAAATTACAACAGTCAGAGCATCTCGAGCCCACGAAGAAGCCTGATTTCGTTGGGCCTGCAAAGAAAGAAGACCGGGGCATCATTTCGGCATAAGCTTCCCCGAGTTCAGTTCATCACCATTGAACTGATTCAATTTATCACATCTTTTGTACTTTGGGGAGAAGAACATGTAAACAGTGGCATGATCGATGTCTGATGGATATGGAAAGGAAGAAATCAAACATACCTAACAACAGAACACACCACACTAGTAATATACAGTACAATGGAGAGGCAGAGACAGCCAAGTCAGTAAGGGGGAAAGATACTTGAGGATTAGTAGATGATTTGCAAATTGCAACCATGGCTTGGCTAAGGAGGTACATGGATTACCATGCCGAATTCAGCACTGCAACATATGATTACATGAACTAACATAAAGCTTCACTCCCTCAAGGCGCGACAGAGCACTCGCCACAGATACTTGACAACAACAGAGAAACCGGGAACATCAGAAGTAGGCCGGTACAAGCTGCGCCGATCTTTTTTTGGCCTGATGGAAGCAATCACATTGCCCCATTTTGGGGAATCATGGGAGTGGTGGACCTGCAATGCAGCTCACTGACCGTGAGCCGAGAGAAACTCATATGTCATCTGAGACGATTTCTCCATTACAATCTGTCGCTTCTGGAGCCACCAGTGTTGATGTCCATCCTTCAGCCTGCAGCTTCGTGTGCAAAAAAGCAGACATGCCCTGTAATTTGCAAATAAGAGCAGTAAGGAGAGGAACACGATAAAATCAAAGGATCCAACATGAGAAGCGAAACTATAATTCTAAACCACTCACCGAGCAATTCTCATCCTGGACCTGGTCTGCCTCTCTTCCTCTTGCCTGGTGGTGAGCACGAATGGATTGTGCTGTCCACTTGTGTCTGGCCAGCCTGGCTTCGAGTGCACCTCTCTGAATCGGGGCCAGACTCCGTCTCCTGATCATGCACCATGGAACCATTTACCCCGACCTCCTTATCCCTCTGGTGCTCCACCTCAGTTTCAGCTGCAGCTGTTGCTGTTGTCGATGGACGTGGAACCGTAGGCGCAATGTCGCAAAGGGAAGATCCGCCAAGTTCCCCGACAAGTTCTACACATGTTCTAGTGACTCGCTCAATGAAAGCATTACATTCGCCTCTGGAACAGCCCTTTTGAGAAGTTGCCTCCTTCGCCAGGATAGTGAGTTTGTCAGTCTGGGACGAAACGTGTAAGCATCAAAGATATGCATGATTATTTCCAAAAGAACATAATCTGAATCTCTGGACTTGATAATATAGCATGTGCATTGTGAACAACTGAACATAAGCACATCTCACAAGTAGAATATCTTACCACAGAGTGGATCAAATGAGCCCGGGGGGTATACCGAAGCCGAGAAGCACGCAGAGGATCTTCAGCTTCAGCTGTTGCACTTCGCCCAGATGCCCCTTCCTCATGGCCATTACTTATCCTTGGTGTGCAGAGGCGGATACGTGTCGACCGTCTGTACCACCGCAAATAATCCATGTACTTGGCATTATCATATGGTCGTTCTTCCTTGATAACGTGCTGCTCCTTCGTTTCCCACATATCCACAAATGTCTTGTGCTTCTCTGCCCAATCATTATGAACCCTTCCACGACGACACCTGCAAAATCATCAGATTTTTTTTTCATGGCTAGCCACTGGTACATGATCTATAACTTCCTCGAATAGAACAGATACATGCAGCCAACAAGGAAGATGTGAATATTCAGCAAATATATCTCTGATCATACCAATGCAGTTCCACACTTGTGTCTCGAAATGGTGGTGGACACTCCTGATGGAGACTGAATTGGCGCATCACTCTCTCAGGCGTGTAAACCTCCACCATAAAGAAAAAAACTAAGGGTGCTTGGGTCAGCCACAAATGAGAATCCTGGGTACATATAGGTGCAAGCTGTAGTTTCTTCACCCGCTCCTCCCTGTATGGGCTCCATACAACCTGGTCATCCGTTAATAAGTCAAACTCATTTGTGAAGTGCTCATAGCAACGTGCTGGAGCTGATCGATATGTGCACACGCCCACAACCCATCTGAGACCAACTGTGGGTCTATCCCTTTCATCCTCTAGCTCCTCCACGTTTGGGTATTTTAGCTTTACCATATCTGGCCTGCCAATTGGGAAACGCTCCCATGACCAAAGCTGAAGGAGCAAAAGGCAACCAGTCAGATTACCTTGGTCAGATTTCCTCCTGCAAGCATCGCACATTGCCCTATAGAGATATGCCAGAGTAGCGGAACCCCAACTGTATGAACCAATATTCTCAAGATCAGATATCAACTGAAAGGGATAGGCGTTGTACCTATCACCTGAGGCATCCGGAAACAACAGACCACCAACCAGGCTAAGGATGTATGCCCTTGCATGCTGCTTTACGGTCTCCTCATCAGCGTCTTCAGGGCAGTTATTAAACTCAGCTCTGACCCATGCAATCTTCAATGCATTACGGGACTTGTCTGGTGGAGGCGCTTTGCCAAGGTAGCGGACATACACTTCACTGTCCGACTCTGTTTGGTTTAACGTGACAGCACGACCACTGATAGGCAGTCCAAGAATCATGGCAACATCCTGTAGTGTGATTGTGAGCTCCCCACAAGGCATGTGAAAGGTGTGGGTCTCGGGTCTCCACCGATCAACTAGCGCAGAGACAAGTGAACGATCAATGGAGGGCGGTCCAGCCCTACTAATGTTTGCCAGCCCCATCAACCCAGCTGCTCTAAGGTAACACTCGTACCGCTTGTCAAACCGAAGAGGATCACGGTTCCGAGGGTTGAGCTCAGTCAGATTCTGTGCCAAATCATGGAAACACAAATCAGTGGTCTATTATCACACCAGAATTGTCTGCATATAAATGATATAATATCTAGTTCATCTACCTTGCCTGACACTAAAGCACGGGCACGGTGATCTTCATCATACAACCCAATTAGAGGATAGATGGTGGCATCGACTGGCTCCGACGCTCCAGAGTGATATTGTCCAAACTGAACCTCTGCATCGCCCTTGCGAGCATATATCTTGGTGTTTGTTCTTGGTTTTCGTAGTCGAGCATGCTGAGGCTGCATGGTTGGTGCATGTGCGTTCACCAACGGGTGAGTAAAAAGAGAAGCACCACCCTGTGCTGGATCTGGTGGTGGGGTAATCTGACATTGCGCATCCGACGGTTCGCCATCCATGAAGGCAAGCTCTGAAGAAGAAACCGTCTCTGCAGACGAGCACTTCTCCGCCTGGACATAAACCTCCAGGATATTCCAGTCGGTGCCGTTGAAAACCGCCTTGACATAGTTGCTCCAGGACATGTCATCGCCGATAGGCACCATGATGAAGTGCCGGTGAGCGCCCCCGCCAACATTAGTCCTGCCCTGCGCACGGAGATCGTGTGTCGCTGGTTCCAGCCCGAGCTTCTCGTACACTTTGTCGGTCAGCTCACGGTATGTGGGCGCTGCCTCGAACCATACGTTCTCCTCGGAGAGGTCCCCAAACTCCACCCCGTTTGGACCCTTCACCAGTTCCCCACCACTGTATAGGCGCACGAATTTGTCCATCATTCCTGCGAAACACGAACGCAGCCAATTCAGGGAATGCCCAAATCTTGCTTCAGTAATAACATCCTAAACCAAGAAATGTGTTGCATAGACATTAGACATGTCAGTGACAGTCAGCATGATAGCAAAGCATGGAGAATCTGGATAACAGAAGCACTGAATTCGTGCAACATTTTTGACAAGCACCGCTGAAACCCTAGCTTGATCTCCCACAGTTGACACTCTCACTGCGTTGCTATGCTATGCTAGGAGTGATCAACAGGGCGAGGACACGAGCATTCCTAGTACTGGCTCTCTTCCCGGCGCTCACTGGCGCACAGTGCACATCAGCCAATGCGACAGAGGCAGAGCTCGCAATCGGACTTTGCCTATCCCCCAAATCCCCCCGCGCGTACGAACGCCTCGCGTGAGGCGGGAGGGCGAGGGCGCTCCAGGGAAAGAAGGAGAGCGAGTAGCTTACCGACGGCGCAGAGCGGCTCGGCGGCGTCGCCGTGGGCGGCGGCGGCGAGGGAGGATCCGCCTTTTCCTTTGCTGTTTCTGAAGCTGGACTGAGGAGGAAGACGGGCTCCTGCCTAGCGTCTGTTGCCTCGTTTGATACTTGACGCTGGGCAGTTCAGCGTCACAGACCCAAAAAAAAGGCAAATATACCCCTAGGATTATTGATCCGAAATGTCACTTTGCCTCTCGATCCTGATACATTTATTCCAAAAAAATGAAAATATGTATTTATAAGTTTTAAAAAATCTGAAAATTTTGTGGATGTAGTTAATGATGCACCATGCATCCTACAATCATGCAAAATACCATTGTGATTATCTTTTTTGTATTACGGTCTACACAAAAATGACAAACTCTTGGACAGTTTAGATATTTGAAGGTGTATATACACGGATCCACACATTTCGTTTTTATGTACTAGCTCGAAATATAACGTATTTCAACTAAGATTTTACATGTTTGTGGAACTAGTTAGTGTGCATGTGCAAGCACGTCTCCAAAATGTAATAATCACATTCCTCTTTTGATAAGTTACTACTTTTTATGTAGTTTTACAACATGAAAGTTTATTTTCAGATTTTAAAACTTGTAGTAAATAAGATTTTTTTAAGAAGGGATCATGTAACTCGGGAGCCAAAAAAACTAATCAGACTACAATAACTCAGTGGCACAAGCGTTAATTCAAGTTTGACATACTTCTCGAAACTTATACAAGGAACAATAAGGACAACTCGTCATGTTGGGACTGAACTTGCAAATGCATCATCGGGGACATACATTACCAAAGGAATGCATATTCAGGCAAATATCTCACATAGCATTAGCACATCGCCACCACTCATCACCTCACAAGCCAATAAATATCCAAAGGCATGGTAGGATTTCTCAGTTTTGCATGATGTTACATTTCAGCCAAAAAATTTATATAGCATTACTCTTTTGCTAAATCCTAGCTATTGAATTTTCCGACAAAACCAGCTTATTCCGTGAACACGACGCTCCTTCCCCGCTCCACGACACGCTCCAGATCCGAGAACCACAACTTCAGCAACGATCTCTCTTCGGCAATCCTCTCGAATTCCGGTTTCAGATCCTCCATGCTCTGCCGCAGCGTCAGGATCTCGGCTTCATGTCTGAACTTGTCCTCTGATAGCATTTCAGCTGCATGGATGAGCTCATGTATGTGCTTTTCGGCATCGGCGCTCGCCTCCTCCAGCTGCTTTACCTGCTCCTGCACCAGAGTTTTCTCTTCAGAGACCTCCTCTAGCTTATACCTGGTGCTCTGGATCGTTTCTTGCAGCTCACCGACCTCTGCGCTGCTGGTGGACCTCTCTTGCAGCAGCTTCTCAGACGCAGCAGCGAGCTCCTGTTTGTACTTGCTGATCTCTGCGTCGCTCTTGGATAGTTTGTCGTCGAAATGTCGTCTTGCTGAAGCCATTTCTTCTTTGAGAACGATGATCTCAGCTTCCAGTCCCTTGTTTTGTTCCAGCAGTCTAGAGTGCTCCTCTGACAGGATTGCGGCGTTTTCAAGCTTGCTTTGGAGATCGTTGATCTCTTCTTGTGAGGACTCTAGCTTCTCTCTTGTCGACGTTAGCTCTCCCTCAATGTCCCTAACTTGTGTAACTTGAGCGGCCCCGTTTCCATTTGCATTATAATCACAATGGCATCGCAGGCCCTTCTCCTCGAAGACCTCGAGCTTTTTGTTTGCGTCAAGCAGTTTCTGGTTCGCTGCATTGAGCTCGTCTTCAAGCTCAAGAACTTTCTGGTGCAAGGTGTAGGCAATGCCATCATCCTCACCGTCTTCAGACTTGGCATCGGATTCTGACTGTGAAGCCGACTCGGGGTCCTTTCTTGACGACGGTGAGTCATTGCTCTTATTGCTCAGAAAGAAGTCGAACCCGGCAGCTCTAGGGCTCTGCTCCCTTGTCCAGGATCTTTGCAGCTCAGGAGATGGGGAGGGCGACGGCGACCTTTGCAGCTCTGAACCGCACTCTGAACCGGTTAAAGATCCCTGCGACTGCATCCTAGAAGGGATGTTCTTGCGCAGCTCACCGGTAACATTGTCGTAACGCTCAGCAAGAGCACGGTACATCCGGTAGAAGTTCTCGACGTGGGTGATGAGCACAGGACGTCTCTGATAATACATTTGTGCTTTCTTTGCAAATGAGTCTCCATCCTCCTCGATGAGCTGCACCATTTCCTTCACTTGCTTATCCATTTCTGCATGTTTCAGTTCAGTGGAAGATTAGATCAGGCATATAACAGTAACAAGGACAACACCTCAAACAATTCAAATACAAACATTTGCCCATCCAGTAATAAAATGAGTAATAAATGAAGAGCTAGAAAGCAAGAAAATCAAATGGTATTCCTTTAAAAAAGCAACAATTGTAAAGGAAAGTGCCAACACTTTTTCGTGTACAGCAGTTCTCTCACTTGATTATGGAAGCATCAGCAATCTTATATATTAATCATGTTAAAAAGAGAAAGAAATGCACAATGAACAGTCACATAAGGCTGGCACGCATAAACCTACAAAAACAGCAATTACCATAAAAACTACTGAAGTACTCCATTTACTCAACTACCAATTCCCAGTCATAGCTCCCTCCCATAAGTATAGCAAAAGCATCTGAGCACTATGCTCATATTAGTGGAACATACAATCAGAAAATGATACTGATACTCATACATGCATTGATAGTTCGGAAGTATACTTATACTAGCAAGTACTAAGAATATCATACAGGATTTTGTACAGTTATAATCTCGGCTTACCTTCAAGATTTTCCGCAAGCCATTTAGAGTTTTTGGGGCTAATGTGACTATCCCACCACCACGAATGGCGCTTCTTGGTTGGGTTCCTTTCCAAAGGCGGCTTCATTTTTCACGAATCTTCAACGGGAGCTAGAAGTTATGCAGATTCAAGCACTAAATGAAAAGGGGGAAATGTTGACTGTTAGGAAGAAACTATGTTTTCCTACAAACAGAGAAGGAACGATATACTGATAAATGTGCATATCATAAAACATGAGGCTGAAGCATAGCGCTGCTGCAAAATGAATACACTACACCGTATAAAGTAACTCAACATCAACCAATCAAAAAAGTATGCATTTATGTAAACGGCAACAATCACAGCACCCACTTATTCAAGGTAATCTGGTGAAGAGAATGGTGTATTCAGTATTGACTCTTCCAGAAGGTATCTAGTCCTTCTTAGTTGGATAATAAGATTCTTCCTTTCTTTAAACAAATAGCACCATCCAATTAGCATCTAGTACACCATTGGTGTACAACCCTGTAATTTTTCAAAAGCCTCACCAGTCACCAGAACGAAACCTACAGTTTCCTGGAGAAACAAACGCTAATCTCACATGTGATGAGCTAAGGAAATAAATGAGAAAAATCATATGTATGGTCAGATCATCAGGTTCACAGATCGGAATGAGTTATATGTGCAACAACAAGACATTAGCAACATATATTTTTTACTGTAGTATCAAAGGATAGTGCTTTACCAACAGAAAAGCAAATGATTCTTACTGTTCCATGCAGAAACAGGCGAGTGGGCAATAGTACAATCGCATTAAGATAGAAAACTGGAGTGGCCAGGACTAAACCAGGACCAGATCAGATAACAGCATTCCCGGAGAAACGCAGGAAGATATTGTTGCACAACCATCTCCCCAAAACAGAAACTGAACACTGGCTTTTCAAGAAACTGAAACATACATCCGAGAAGAACCGGAATTAGTTCCACATAGGCAAGATGCATCAAGAACACAATCTCACCTGAGGAAAACGAAGCCCCTCCTCCCGTCGAGAGACGCAGGTCAGGATCCTACACCAGAGGTGGCCGCCCCGTTCATGGCTTCATGCTTGCTGACCAAATCTGAGCGCTGAAAAGCACTGCACAGACGGACAGGCAGGGGATGTAAAAATCAAGAACAGGTCAAGAGCAACAAGTAGCTGGATTTATGCTTCGGTCAATGCTTGAAGCGAACGCGTGGAAGAGCCTTGGAAGATGCAGAGGGCACGAGAGGGTGGCAGAAGATGACTAAGTACTACCGCCCACCTACTCCTGCTACTACGTGTATTACTACCACTACCTGAAGAATCCAAGATCTACTGCTGCATATTGAAGAGCAGAGACAGAGAGACAGAGAGAGTCTGAATCTTTTTGTTGTCACTCGTGGTGTAGGTACAGTCAGTGTTCTCACCGATTCAGAACATATTTGAAAATCATTTCAAGAAGAGAAAAATACGGCGAAGAGGGAGATGGAAGCTAGAACTTGGATGGCTGGATGGGACAGAATAGACCAGAAATAAATATATGGCACATGGTGTCACCGGCCATGTGCTGCATGCGGTCAAAGATAGCACGGCTGCAGGAGATGGGAGCCATGCAATTGAATTCTCTTGCCGTATGAATAAATAGTAGGAGGCACGAGAAGAAAAAATAATGAAGGGGTAAAATACTAGAAACAAAATCGTACACAGCAAACAAGAGAGGTCGCTGCTCCTTGGTGTTACCTTCCAAAACTTTGCCTGCACCCAAAGCCTCTTCTGGACAGATACACAGTAGGAAAAAAGGGCTTGCAAATTTGAAAATAAATACTGCAGTTTTGAACTGAGAAAAGTACAACCAAGGAACCAGTTGCAAGTTCTTCTGAGCTCTGACCTTATATAGGATAGGCAGGAAGGGATGAACAAGTCAAAAAAGACGAGAAAAGCTTTACCGTTGGATTGCTGGATCGGATGGCAGAGAGATGAAACTCCAAGAAAGAATTAACTGCAACAAGCAAAGGGTAAATGAGGGCTTAAATAGGCATCAATGAGAGAGAGTTAGCCAAATTAAATGGCAAAAAAACTTGGCTTAGTAAATTGAGGCCATGAAAACTGACGCTTGGCCATGTGATGGTCCTTGAATTCCTGATCCCTAGTGTATTACAGTATTAAACAAAATCAGGTTACGGTCCAAGCCCTGCACACATCTCCTTGAATTTTTAAACAGATGTGCTGTCTCCCTGTTTTGCATTTGCAAATACAGTATGATTTTGTGCCGTTTTTTCGGCAAAAGAGTTAAGTATTTAACTATTTATTGCAGCTTTCAAGAATGCAGTCATCTCCGAAAGTTTCAAGAATGAAATATCTTAATCTGTTTAGACCAAATCATGGAGAAAAGCATGGTCAGCTCAAGGCATGGACTAGTCAGAGAGAGCGGGAGACCGAGACAGCAGACAGGGCATGACCGCAGCCTCCATTATTTCTGCCGTAATCTCTGAATAGTAACAACTTTCCAGTTCCACTCAGCCTTGCTGCTCCTTAAACATAATTTCAAACTTCTAGGACAACAGAAATACAGAAGTGAAATGACAAGTTCACAACAGCACAAGGAGATCACATAGACAGGAAAGGCAAATGAATTTATATACTCCCTCCGTCCCAAAATAAGTGTCTCAAATTTGCCCAAAAGTGAATGTATGTAGACATGTTTCATATATAGATACATTCACTTTTGAGCAAACTTGAGACACTTATTTTTGGACAGAGGGAGTACATCGAATTCATGTCAGATCATATGAGGCTCATTAAATGGCAACAAACTATTATGCATATCACAGGTTCACGCAACAAACAGATTGATTGAAAAAGGAATGCCATAATTATCCATAACATATTACATCACACATAGTATCATAGGGTACCCATAGCTGAAGAAACTACAGAGCGCAAAGCTTTACAGAGACTAGTAAAGAGTAGAACGAAGCTACATGAAGAAAGGGAAGGGGATGTTTACATTACATTGACAGACTGACTTTAGGCATCCTGATAGAAAGATCCAGCGAGCTGCTGGGCTAATCACGTTGCCATCACCATTGGCCTCCTGTGGCCCTGCAGAACTTGCCGCAGCTGCTGGTACCCGTCGCGGTAGTGCTCGAGCGAGAAGCACAACTGCCTGATCGCCTCCCGCTTCCCCTCTGCACTGTCGAAGACCATAAGCTTCTGCTTCTCAACCTCTTCTTCGAGCTCACGAACTCGTGCGCTTAAGTCCGACACGGACTTCCGTGCGGCGTCTGCCTCTGCGATCAGCTTGACATGCTCCAGGTGCAGCTGATCCAAGTGGCTACCCATCTCCTTCATCTTGCCATCACGAGTCGTGAGATTACCCAACAAACTAGACACCTTGTTATCAACTATAGCTTTCTCTGAAGACAGTAGCTCGAGCTGCGTCTTAAGATTGGCAACATCGTGATTCAGTTCAGAGATCAGCTTGTCACTCTCAGCAGATGCTTCTCCCATTTTGGCATGAAGTTGCTTGAGCTGCGCCTCTGCGGATGCCAACTTGTCTTCCAGAGAAGCATTAGCTTCTGACAGTTGTAGTATCTCAGCACTAAGAGAGGACTTCCCGAGAGAGAATTGCTCCAAATTACTAGCGATGGCCTGTTCCAGATCCTTGACACGACCTTCCAACACTGATTTCTCTTCAAGTGCTCCTTCCAGGTCAGCATTCAGTTTACTGATTGTAGTCTGTAGCTCCACGGTTTCAGCCCTCGAATCCTCTAGCTCCCTATGAACTTTCTCAAACTCGATAACACGTTCCTCAAGCATTCTCTTCTCATTTGAATCTTTTTCCATCCTTGCTTGCAGATCCTTGATTACTTTTTGTAGCTTCACGATCTCAGCAGATGATTCATCTAGGCTATGTGATGTTTGTTCAAGCTCGATAACCTGGGCCTCTAGCTGCAATTTCTCTTGGGACACATTCGCCAAGTCTTGTTCATAGTTCTGGACCGCTTCTTGGAGCTTTTTTATTTCAGTCTCAAGAGTAGTCTTATCATGTGAATACCTCTCAGATACTTGCTCAAGCTCCCTCTTGCACTTCTCAATTTCAAGGTCACGATATGAAAGTTGGCCCTCATAATGCTTAGCTGCTGAGGCCATTTCTACTTCTAATTCACTGATCTTGTTCTTGTTTTCCAGAGCTGCAGCTTCAAAATCCTCCCTTCCATTGCTGATTTCCTTGATACTCTCCAAAGAACGGACCTTTTCTTCAAGATCCTTCTGTAGGCTGTTAATTTCTGATTGTGAAGCCAGCAACTTCTCCTCAAGGTTTTCACATTGGCAACGAACAGTCTTTTCTTCAAGTGCCTCAAGCTTTTCATTTGCTTCCTTAAGCTCATCTTCTAGCTCATGAATCCGTCCGTTCAGTGCATGGGAAAACCCATTGCCATTTTTTTGTTTCGCTTCATCATTCTCAGAATCAGAGTCAGAAGAAGAAGAAGATGATGATCCATCACTCCCCTTTTTATTCTTCTGCTTTGAGCTCTTTTTTTCAAAGCTGGACTGGGGAGATAGGGAGGTTGATTGTGCCTCAGAGTCAGATTCAGATATACCTGAGCCCTGTGATTCAAGGGTTGATGGCATGTTCTTTCGTAATTCCCCAGTCACATTGTCATAACGCTCAGCAAGAGCACGATACATGCGATAGAAATTTTCAACATGACTGACAAGCAAAGGACGCCGTTGGTAATACATCTCAGCCTTTTTTGCAAATGAATCCCCATCATCCTCGATGAGCTTCAGCATTTCTTTAACTTGCTTATCCATCTCTGTTTGTTGAGAAAAAGGTTCCAAGCGTAAATAGATTGCAGAATGAAACATCAGAAGAGTACACTAACATGGCCTAAAGGTAACTACTCTTGGCAAGTAACAAAAGTTTCTCAGCACATTAACGACTGATAAAAGACAGCCATTACCTTCTAGATTATCAGCTAGCCATTTGTTGTTTTTGGGACTGATATGACTGTCCCACCACCATGAATGGGCCTTCCGTGTTGGCATTCTATGCATGCGCTTCATTCTCACGAAAAGAAGAGATCTTCTTTAAGGTAGACCTAATGATGAGATGAAGGCAAAAATGAGGATACTAAGCATACAAGACTACCAGGTTGATGACTCTTTATCATCTTATGATAAAGCGTATTCTGTAGGAGTGCAATTGAAAAACAAATAATTTCTCTGTAATATGTGGTGACACTAGGGGAAAACATAGAAGAAAACTCCAAGGTCAGCATATAACTAGAGTACTAGAATATCATTGTAAGTATTTGTGATAAGTAAAGAAGAAACCACAGCTGAGTGAAGCCATAAGACATTTAGGTGGAAAGAAAATACTCCCTCCGTCCACAAATAAGTGTCTCAAGTTTGTCAAAAAGAAGATGTATCTAGACATGGTTTTGTCTAGATACATCTTCTTTTTGACAAATTTGAGACACTTATTTGTGGACGGAGGGAGTATAAAAAATGCATAAAATTAGAAACCATGAACGGTATGAAGTGTGAACTTAACCGACAATAAAGTAATTTGCATTCATGTAAAGAACTGAAAGTGTGATAGCCAAAGTAGGTTTTGTGCTGCCTATCAGCCTATGTACAGAAAAATATTGCTTCACTCTGTTCAAGAGGATGAGGAAAACGACTAGGCATGGCAACCTCCATAATGCAGGGACCAGAACATATACTAACTACGAAGAAGATGCAGCCTATCAAATTCATTCGTAAATCATGATCTTATGAGCCAATCATGAAAAACTCTTACCGTGAATTGATTGAATATCGTAGGTACCACTGTTGGTTGGGGAACTAATTCATGGAACAGTCATGGGTAGGACTTGGTTATCACGCGGCACAACGCAAAAGATGTGGCAAGTTGGCAACTACTTGTCCTTGTTAATCAGAGCAGAAGCATAATTCAGTGAGGTCAGAAAAAAATCAGTCACAAGCAAGGACATCACATGTGTCCTGCCCCCACATAGATTGAAAGGCCAGGGTTCAAACTGCAAAATGTGATTGCAGATGGCATGTTGTCAAGTGTCAACCTCAATCCAACCCAATAATTGAGGCCGCCCATGTTTAGTGAAAACAATAATTGTTCGAGATCCCCACGAAACGTGGCCTGGCTAACGCCTAGGTGGACACATGCAGGCATGGGGTGAGGAGAGGCACCAACATACGGCCGCCCAATTAGTAAATTCTTTGGTCAACTACAATTTTCAAGTATTGCCAACGGCATATACACCTATCTTGGATCTCAGGGAATTGTATAATACAGTAGTACCTACATCTCTTACTGGCAATTTTTCCAAGGAAGTGAAGATGGCAAAAATAATTAATGAACACAGCTAGGCATGCACATGAAGCATTCTTACAAATAATTTGCAAGACCCCCTCACAATGGACCCAAACAAGCGCACTAATTTGAGGGAGGCAATCATACGTTTGGAGCTAGATTACTTAATACTTACAAAATAAGAATGAATGATCATAAAACGGGATCACATCAGTAAGACCGTAAAATCCAAACTAGTACTATCTAAGGTCTGTTCATCATAGCGGTAACATGCATGTGCTAGAACCGAGCTGGCAGCAATCTGAGTCTGTTCTTGCTTCATAGTTCCATGCCCAATATGTGCACTCAATCAGGCTGACCGGCCTCTGCTAGGAAGGCAAGGCAATGGAGGTCCGCCAGACTATTTGGGCGATTTAGGTACATACACAGAACTGGGTAGGAATGGCCACACTTGATTGTACCAACTTGGTAAGGTGAGAGGTTCAGCTGATAGTGACATTTGAGTAACCTGAAGGAAGTCGTGTATGCACGAATTGGGAACACTGATTTCTGCTGGGAATCTGGGAAGGCACTAGAGGTTCAACGGACCGTTTGGTTAATTGGATTATATACACAGAACATAGTAGAATTGGTGTGTTGACAGTGACATTTGAGTAACAACCTGAAGAAAGTCTTGTACGCTCGACGAATAGTTCACAAAAAAAAAATAGCGAAAAAACTGAAGCGGAACCGGCTATTTAATCACGGTCAACCAAACTGAGAGGCTATTTTAAATGGACTGCTGGTTAAGGCCGTAATTAAACAGGGTCATATTTTGCTTGACGTGGAAGAGGAATGGAACGCAAATCTAGGGACGGGGTCCAAACATTACGGCGCCCATTTTATTTTTTGATGGTTGATGTGACATGGCGTACTAATGGGCGAGGGTACGCGTACACGACGGATGCCACAGGCAAGAACCAACAACAGGAAACACGGCACGCGTCGCGCCCCGGCCGAAGGAACTAATAAGAGGAGAAACCTGCAGATCGGGCGTGCGTGAGACATAACCAATCTCTAACCAGAGCTAGACTGCGATCGACGAACGAACGAACTCGGGCACACACAAAAGAATCGTTACGAGATGTGCCTGCCCGAAACAGTCACCACCAAAGGACGAAGCGGAGCGGAGACCAATCTGGTTCCCCTCACCAGCGGCAGAAACCGTCGCCGGGCAGGAATAACGGAAACACGCCTAGCCTAGCTAGATCGAGAAGTGAAACAAAAAAAAAAGCAAGCAAGGCGAGGGGGAGGGGGAGGAGATTACCGGAGAGGCTCGTCCTTCCTTCCTCTCTCGCCGGGAGAATGGAGAGGGTAGGACGGGGAGCGCGCTCGCTGTTGAACGACAAGAGCTGATGAACAAGATCGTGGTGAAGCGCAGTGGACTGATGACAGCCTTTAATACGACAAGAGGGACACTGCTGGGGGAAGGTGGAGCCAGCCATTGGTGGGAAATGACGACCCTGCCCTCGCCGCGTGTTACATGGCCTGGGCGTTTCGAATGGACGCGTCGGAGCAGGTGAGGTGAGGGTCAACTATTACGCGAAGATGGTCGACGTGCACGTACGAGGGTAAATCCGTCACTTCAGCTCATTTGATGGGGTGGTGAGCCAGCCACGCTGTTTCGACTTTCGAAATTTGAAATTCCAGTGACGCGAGCGGGCGGGCCTCGTCTCCTCCCGTGCGCATTGGATCCTTTCTAATTGGTTTATTATTTCGCGTGTATAAACATATTGACAATCGAGCATGAAACAAAAAGAAAACAAAAAAGGACATTTCTAGCTGTCAGTGTTTCGGCCTAAAACCCTTGTGCCGACCGTTACATTTCGAGATGCATGATCGGCTGACGGGTGCGTGAACCCCGTGACGACAACACCGTTCGGCAAGAGCCATGCCGAAAGTGGCCACCTCGTTTATCAAGCGACTATCCGTATTGGATAAAAAAAAATGTCTCTCGCCGCCTTTTACAGTCGTGCACATGTCTCCGTACAAACGTCTCGAAACACCAACCGTTTGTAACGTGGATCGCGCTCGGCCTCCTCGTGCCGGTACTCCGACGTGGACCATGCCTCGACGAATTCGTCTGTCACCGGTGACAAGGCCTCGAACAAGGCTCGCTCCGCGATGTGTTGGCCTGAAAACTCTTTCGGATCGGCATCAATCTTGTGCTGGAGGGAGGCCGCCTTGTGGTGGCGTCCATTTCTTCGCCTCACGGTTGACGGGCTGGAGGCGGCCCCGCGGAGGGGAAGAGGCGCGGCGGGTGGCAGATGACGAGGCATCCGCCGGTACGCCTACGCGAGGGGTCCTCATACTCCTCCACTATGATGTTGGTGGTCAAAATAGTCACACAACTCGACACGTTGGTGCAACGGAGGTCACTTTCCGGTCGGTCTAGATCGCGGTTTTCACACATAACCGGTCACGCTTGAACTCATGTGGTGTCTCAGTTTTACAGAAAACCTTGCTGAGAAAATATAAAATTCCTTTTGCATCACTTACCGGTTAAATCACCAAATGGAATGGAACGCGTTTTTTCCACACATATGAGGATGTCCCCTCGCTTATCCGATCGTTGATTTTGCATCCAACGTACAATATTACTCCTACTAATTGATGTGTTGATAAAATAAAAAATATGTTAATGTGTGGTTTACAAAAATATTATCAATGCATGCACATAAAATTCCATGTTAGTACATGAATCTTAAATTTAACTTACATAAACCCAGAAAAATTATAATGTGTTGGTGCTTGAAACTTTGGTGATGATTTACGCACGGATCTTAAAGCATTCTCGCGTTCCAGAGAAGCGGGGGACATCCTCATATATGTGTGGTTTTGAGTTTGTGAATGGAATGCTCTGTTTCTGGTCGTGGTTGACATGCTCCCGGCGATGGAGGAGGCGACCGGGGCACCTGCCGGCGGCGGCGCGGCCATGGAGAGCTGGGCGTCGCGTCGGAGCAGCCGCTAGCGCATACGACGGCGCGCGGCTGCCAAACTTGCTCGAATCAGGCTCCCGGCGCTGGTGGAGATGCCTGCAGTACTCCGCCGATGGCACGGCCGCATGGGACGTCGACTTACCGGCCTCGTGAGCGGGAGCCGCGAGACGACGGCCAGCACGTCGTGGCAGGCGGCGTGGTGAGCCAGCGACGCGGCGGCGCCACAGGTTGGACACACCTCGTGCCATGATTTAGCAGCTGTATTCCGAAAGGAAATCTTGTATTCATTCAGAAACAATCTTCTACAACTGACCGTGTACGCACAGTACAGTACAGTAGAGTGAGAGGACGAGTCCGACAGAGTCACAGAGACAGGATCGGAGTCCGGGAGGAACTCGATCGATTCACCAAATAAGAAAGATCAGGAGACGGTGACGGACTCGGATCCATACGATCTGCCTAGCCTAGCCTAGCTACATATAAGCCGTGCCGTCCCCGTCCATGAAGAGCGATATCCTACACTCGTTCGTGGCTTTCAAGAAGACTTGTTTACGAGCGAGCGAGCTAGTGCCGTCGACTTGGTTTCTAGGAGTCGTCTATCGTCAAGAACAAGCCTCAAGACATGGTGAGCAATCTTTCCATCGTGATGCATCAATCAAACAGTACTATCTAGTTAGCCGATACAAAATATATATTTATATTTGTGACGATCTCTGTAGGGGCAGGGACAATCCTCGAGAAGCGCAGGAGAGCGGAATCAAGAACCGCCGAGATTCCTCAGCACTCTCGGAGAAGAAGAACTGAGGCAACTATGCATGGAAGGAGCAAGGCGCCGACGAATGTTTCAGAAACTGGAGCATGAACTGCGTGAGCTGCTCGGGCAAGCGCAGGACGCCGAGCGGGCGCGTAGGGACGACCTCGACATGGAAGACTACTCTCCGGCGGAAGCGGAGGCAGAGACAGCTCCTGATCACTAGTCATGCTCTAGGATAGGCCGTTGCTTCTCGTCGATTTGAACAAGTTCCCTTCATGTTTCTACCGATTGGGTTTCTCTTGGTTGGTTTGCTTTATGCGCAAATAGAATGATTTGTATGTACTGTATTCGTGAATCGTGATTATATATATTGGAGTACATGTTCTGCATCTTAATTTGGGAGATGGACATGTTCTCTGGGCTTGTCAAAATTCTGATGCCCCTTCGTTCTCGTCTTTCACAATCGTGCGCTATACAGCATTGAGAAATTCTCCGGTGCTTTCCGGAAAAATATGTTGCACGAATTTTAAAGCAAATAGATGGATGTGATTAGGGGTGGGGATAAAATGAATATTATGTATGTATTGGTAACTGCCACTACTAGTAACACTACTGTGTATTTGACAAAGACACACTGACGTCAAAATACACACAACTGTTTATTTAGTAGATCTCTTAAGATAAATCATGCCTAACTGTGATTAGGAAATAGATAGCCTCATGCTTAGCTGTTAGCCTGTTACACCTGTGATGATTCCAGCATCCACAAGTAAAATGTGTCATCGAGACCACGATACCACCAGGAAGTACATTAAAAGATTAAACCCCTGCTGCATCCACAACCATCTACCCGAATCATCAAGAGGCGCAAAA
Organism: Poa annua; assembly: GCA_026929855.1. Taxonomy (NCBI): domain Eukaryota; kingdom Viridiplantae; phylum Streptophyta; class Magnoliopsida; order Poales; family Poaceae; genus Poa; species Poa annua. Next base: position 7,489,240 of record CM049428.1, on the reverse strand, counting down.
TGCACATACTAGTATAGCACAATTGCTCAAAGCATCTGAAAGCAAGGCAAAGGCGTATCGGCAGCAGAAAAACACAAGGCCAGCCATCATCCACGCAGCCACTAAATTACAATGCGCTCTCAAGAAAATCATTTGACGAGACGCCAAAATTTATTACTTTATCGACACGCCGTTAACTGGCCAAGGAAAACCTGCCTCTCTGAAATTGTGAAAACCCAGATGCAATCTCCCGTTGTCACGGCGAAAACGCTGATCGCTACACATTGTAAAGTGAGGAGGAGGGTACAGTGGGAAAATGCACAACACGAACAAAAAGAAGATGTAGTCAATTCTGTCAGCTGGACTTCTCCAGGTTCTCAGCTTCTCGCCGCTGCCTCTCTTTACCCTCCTCCCGCAGTCTATCCTCCTCCCGCCTCAACGCTTTGGCTTCCTCCTCCTCGGCCTCCTCTCGTTCCCTCTGCTCATCCTCTGCCTCCTCTCTTTCATCGAGATAATCAAACTCCTTCTCTGCAGCCATAGCCTTTACTATCGGATCCCGCAGCTCAGATATCAAGCCGCCACCCACCTTGTACTCCTGCTCGTCACCGACAAGGAATAGCCGCTGGTCAGGTCCTGACGCCATTGGTATGTCAACAGCGAGTAGCTTCATGTCATACTGCAAATGAATTAGAGTAAAGTCAGAATATTTGCTGTCATTAGGAAAACAATACCACTTATTTACCACTTTCTCAAGGATCTTATATTAGTCCTCTTCATCTATACATAATATTAAAAGCGGTGATTTCTAGATGGCAAGAGGGAGGGAAAGTGAATACACTGAAAAGGAACTAGTTAGCTAGTGTCAACTACTGGTACTGGTAGATCATAAAGTACTATGAGGCTACGACAGCAATATCAACGTCTTCCCTTTCTACAAAAGGGCTGGCAAAACTAGACAACAGACATAGCAAGACTCTGCATTAAAATTGAAGACCAACAATTTCTCTTACATCAATAAGGAACAAAGAACGAAAATTTTCTTCACTTCAACTCTACTTTCGCAATAGCTGTTTAAGTTTCAACACATAGACTAAATTGTGCATGCATAGGTCCCAATTTGTTCGATCTAGAGGCCCTGAAGTAGAGTTTGCTACAGAATAGAAAAGAACATTTTAAATACCTGTCCTTTTTTCTTCTTGACTTCAACACTTACGAGACCCTTTCTTTCTGATCCTTTGATGGGGAAGATAAGAAAGCACCGCTTGCCACCAACCCTCAATTTAAAGTCCTTTAGTTTAGGACCTCCACCAGACATTACATATGCTCTGACATCAGTGCCAGCTAAGGGTGCACCCATGACTTCAAGGATTGCAGCAGATGTATTGAGCTTTGTCATTGCAATCCTGTAAACCTTATCAGGGTTTATTGTGATCCTTGAACGTGCGTACATACCCTATAAAAAACACACAACTGAAATCATTTAATCTCCTAAACAATATTGCATCATCTGTCAAGTAAAGCTCTGCTAAAAAGCCTATATTATCAATTACGCCATGTTATGAGTAATCAACATGATAATACCAACAGAGGATGAAACAAGTTACCAACCGACGGTATTATAAGCATGAGTATCTAGTAGTTTAGCATGACGATTAACTGGTAATGGTATTTTGAAACAGACTCTCGGTTTGTTGCCCTGTACGGTATAGCATGATCACTGAGAGTAGTAGTTACAGGTCCAGGGCAATCAATCACTATGTAAAACCCAATAGCAGTTCTAGATGGATATTAACTTGGTGAATCGTGTACCATCGTCTATAGTTCAATGCAAATTGTATGTGACAGCTCATTTAATATGTGAAGAATAGAAAGTGAATTTGGCTCTTAAGCGATCCAAGGCGTCACTAGAGAATCAAAGTAATGTCTAGTGCAGCGTAGATGCAATGGTACATCCAAAGGAAGACAATCTTCACACTGCCAGCACGGTAATCTGGTACGATCCCAACATTGTTTTTCACACACATCACAGTTTTCAAAAGGAAAAAAAATGATTGGTATTGCGACAGTATTGTAAGCATGAGTATCTAGTAGTTTAGCATGACGATTAACTGGTAATGGTATTTTGAAACAGACTCTCGGTTTGTTGCCCTGTACAGTAAAGCATCATCACAGAGAGTAGTAGTTATAGTTCCAGGGCAATCAATCACTATGTAAAACCAAAAAGCAGTTCTTGATGGATATTAACTTGGTGAATCATGAACCATCGATCCTCTATAGTTCAATGCAAATTGTATGTGACAGATCATTTAATATGTGAAGAATAGACGGTGAATTCGGTTCTTAAGCGACCCACCTAGAATAGTAGTATTGAAGGATATCCATCTAGAATACTTCATCAAGCTAGAATTAGTAGACGGAGAAGAGAAGGGGGAGAGTGGTGCACTCTACTACTCACAGCGAAGGTGACCATGGAGGTGGCGAGCGCGAGGAAGCCGTACTTGGCCATGCCCTCAGAGAGTCCGACGAAGGTGCTGGCGATGCCGAACATGACCCGCCAGAGCGCGATGCAGACGACGACCCCGCCGGCGCCGACGAGCAGCAGGTAGTTGCGCCGCCAGAAGGCCTCGGCCTGCAGCCCCACGGCCTGCCGGTACCGCGCCGCGGCGTTCGCCACCGGCCGCCCCAGCCCCTTCACCCCCTGCCCGAGCGGCGCCAGCTTCGTGGAGCCGCCGCCGCCGCCGCTCGCGAACCTCCTGACCCCGCCCACAAGCCTCTGCGGGAGCTGAGGGAGCCGCGGGGGTGCGAGAAGGTTGTGTTGCCGGGGTAGCCTCGCCTCGGGGTGCGCGGTGGTGAAGAAGCGGTACGAGGGGGCGGAGGGGGAGGGGAAGTGGCGGGGGGTCGGAGTGGGGGCGGGGCGGAGGGCCGGCGCCGGGGAGGGGTGGGAGCGGAGGAGGAGGTGGCGGTGGAGCGTGTGGAGGCCTCGCCGCGAGGAGGAGAGCGCGGCCGCCGCCATGGGGATCGAGATCGGGCGAGAGGAAGGAAGGAGAAGGAATGGTGCGGGTCAGACTCGAGTCTGGACCTTGGACTAGAGACAGACTTGGGGTTTGTACGTCACGACTTGTGCTTTGGTTTTACAAACAACTAGCAAAATACCCGTGCGTTGCTACGGGAGAAAAAAAAACTTTCAGCGTGATATGAATTTGGTCTGAAAATGAAAATGGATCAATCCAGATAAACCTTTCCTTACAGCATCTCCAATTCTCCACTGACCGGACAAGTGTCGGTTTATGTATTTTTATGAATATGTAATTATATGTCCATTTATAACGGGTATAAATATTCTAGTGGGTTAATATTAATTGTGTCGAACATGTAGTCTTAACATTCTCGTGCACATCAAGCATCATTATATAGGCATGCACAAAACATAATATCCAATCAACCGTATTTAACATAATAAACATCAAAGTTGAAGGAGAATCATTATGCTAATATAAAACTCTTAAATTAGCCTTCCAAAGTCGCACGCCGATATTATTGGATATGAACATGAACATTAGAAAAAGATTAAAATACAAATATACTCAAAATAGAAATTTTAGATTTTTGAAACCGAGGCAAAAGACTTGCCATTTTCATTAATTAAGAAGAAGTGGGAATTGACCGGTTAATTAGCGGGAAACCAGCCTAAAACCGAAACAACACCCTCGACGACCGTCATGGAACACGACCATCGCGAGGGCATACACAGCCACCCTGGCTACCCACACAAGCTACACACACCACCGAAGCAAGAGTCGTCAAGGTTGTCCCGTGTCATCGTCATCAAGCTGCACCTACAGCGACTCCGACTTCACAAGACCACCAAGGAGACCAATGCCGAAGCGACATCGAGAAGCTCATGTCGGCCTATGCCAAACAGATGGCTCTTCGCGTAGAGGCAGACAGCTCCGATTCTGCAGAAGAGCTCCGAAGAGGAGATGGGCAAGACCTGCGCCGAGAAAGAACTTCGCCACCGGACCACCCCCTGTAGGTCATCGTAACGCCGCCCAAGAGAAGATGAATGAGTAGCATAGCGGCTCCGACTTCACAACCTGGAGAGATCAGCACGAAGCCACTCGGACACGCCGGAGCACTAACAGGAACTTGCCGCGACCACACCATTGCTCAACACCATTGTCGTTGCCAAACTGACACCACACGGCACCTCCACACCGTCAGCTGGCGGCCGCCAGCCACGATGCTGTGTAAGTCCAGCCCATGGGTAAGCGCATAAAAAAACACCATCTTCAAGACGACGCCCTCAAGAGGGGAGCGACGCGGGACGACGCCATCGTCCGACCCTGCACCGCAGGGTCTGGGTCTTCACCCGAAGATGGAGTTCGAGGCCAAGAAGACCAAGAAGCTCCATGATGACCCCTCAAGAGGGAGGGCGACGTCCACGGACGCCGCGACATCGAGCTTTCGCCCGGAGCGCCCGATCTTCTCAACCCCGCGCAGCCGGACCTAGGCAGGGAGAGACCCCGCGGCACCGCCGACCCGCCACCCGCTGCACCAACACCTCTTGCTCGACGGCGGCGCCACATCGCACAAGAGCCACCATCCTCACCGCCGGTTGTCACCAGTGAGCCAGCCCAGGCGCGAACCAGACCAGCGCCCCAGCAGCACGCTGGCAGCACCACGGCGACCTCCATCGCGCCCAAATCCAAGCAGGAGGGGGAGCTGCCACCTCGCCCAAGCACGCCGACGGCGCCGCTGCACCGGCGAGAGCGCGGCCAGCGCTGCAGGGGACAGGGAGGAAGAGGGCCGCCGGGGACGCGCCGGCCGCCGCGCTGGGGCAGAGCCTCCCCCACCTCAAGATCTCGCCGTCGGGGACGACGCCGCGCGCGAGACGGAGCCATCGAGCCGGCCGACGGCGTCCCAGCCGCGACGACCACCTGACAGCACCAAAGAGCTGCGAGCACACCCCCGCTGCCAGTTGTGTGGCAGCGGGGAGGCCGCCACCGCCGCGGCACGGAGGCCGGCGGCGGCAGCGGCGGGGAGAGGCGCGGAGGAGGGGGTCGCTGCCGGCCTCGAGGAGGAGCCCCCCGGTGTCGCCTGGGTGCGACACGGGGGGGAGGTGGGCGGCGGCGAGAGGGCCCGGCGGCGGCGGCGGCTCGGAGGCGGAACCCTAGAAATTTTAGATTTGACTACAAAGTGATTTGATATTTCATTTAGACGAAGTGTCATTGGTATAAACTTTGAAGAACACAACATAGATCAAGTTGCTTGTTTATAGCTACTTTCCTTCAACCAGCAAGCACATGTTCTTCACAGAATAATCAGGCATTCAGAAGGAAGGATTATTCGAGATGAATCTTGCGATTTGTTTTATGTCATATAAATACAAAAATAAGCATCATTCCAGACTCCTTAATGCCCTCATAACCTACAGGTATAGGAAGACAAATTTAGATATTGCACCCTTGGTCTTCTGACTTAATTTTCTCGATATTCCGTAACAACAAAGTTGAAAACACAAACAAGAGAATATTATGCTACTTCACCAAATATTTTCTAACGAGAAAGCTCATGTATGCAAATGAGGAAGCATTTCAGAAACTAACATCATGTAGGTGTCCAAGAATGGTACATACTACTTTTTTTTTAGTTTTTTGAAGAAAACAACTGACTGATATACTAATGTCTAATGTGTACTCGTCATTTTCTTCATTTGAGTCAGTTACCTTATATGTCATTAAGTTGAGATTAACGAGCGTTTAGAGGCATCTTTCAGAATTAGAAAGACATAACAGTACTACTAATACCATTCAGACCCTTTGGTGCCAGGTTCCTCTCCAGTAAAGCCTACAAGACGTTTCCAAAAGCATACATATTACATACAGTAAGAAAACCTGGAAAAGTAAAGTATGTACTACTACAATTTAGCTTTATGTTCTAACAGAGGAAGCTAGATTTGTTGTTAAATGAAACAATAGTTTAAGAAAGAATTTCCGTGAAAACATAAGGAGAAAATGATGCAGGGAGAAGGATATCCGTGTTACTAAATCATTTTTCGCAAATGGTACATGTTTACAAAGAAGGACGACCCATATGAATTATGAAGCTATAACAATGATGCACTCAATGTGGACTAACTGAAGCCGTCTGATGCTATTCGAATCTAGCAATGGAAAATCTGCACGATTTCATATTAGTAAGGTACCTACACGAACTAACCTAACATGTGCACGTCCATACTAATATAGGATGATATGGTAATATGTTATGCAATTTCATCAGCATATGCAAGAATGTCATTAAACAAATTAGAACTATGTTCCGTGAGCTGCTGAATCGGTAAGAGAAAAGCTCGATCGCTAACAATATAACATGAAAAGAACATAAGGAACTCGGCACTAAGAGAATACATGGAGTTGTGCTTTTATTGAAGTCTAGAAACACAAATCATGCCAAACAAAGAATTACAGGGAACATGAAGCTCCTTCTAAGATATCACATTGATTACTACCACCGGCGCCCTTCTAAGGTGAATTTCAAAAGAAGCACTACCTAATTCCTGAATCCAAATTGACTAAGGCCATGAAGGATGCGAACAGAAAATAAAGGGGAAGGAAAGAGTTTGTACCCGTGCATTGTGTTGACGAGACGGCGGCAATGTCGATCTTGGGGCGTGCCGAGCAGTCCAAGCTCCCTCTCCTCCAAGCTCCCCCCCTTAGGAAAGGAATCAGCCCCACCCACCAACGACTTCCTCTTGCCCCCGCCCTCCTCTTCTGCTTGGCAAAAGACAGAGAGAAATCAACAAGGTGGGGAGATGGGTGGCGGATCCAAGGGGAAGGGTGTCACACTCTGTCTCTGCTTGGAAGGACGCACTGACTGGTTAGCTTAGCTTAGCTCACCGACGGTGTCGAACATCTGCGCCATGGGGACGACGCCCTCGGCGGACACCGATCCATGGGAGGGCCGGAGGCCAAAGACGCCGTTGTAGGGGGCGGGCACCCTGACGCTGCCGCCGGTGTCGGTGCCGAGGGCGAAGTCGGCGAGGTTCGCGGCGACGGCGACCGCGGAGCCGCTGGAGGAGCCGCCCGGGACGCGGCCGGGGGGCGCAGGGGTTGACGGGCGTGCGGTAGTCGCGTTCTCCCCGTTGATGTTGTAGGCCATCTCGTCCATCACCATCTTGCCCACGCCCGTGGCCCCCGCGGCCAGCGCGGCGAGGTCCCTCCACAAAGCGGCGGCTTCACTGCTGCACATCGGGTGGGCGGAGATGGCTGGCGGCGGCGGCGGACCTAGCGTCTTGTTCTAAATCGATCTGTTTTGTTGTTGTGTTGCTCTTTGCTGGTAGCTCTGGTGCGGGCACAAAGGTCACGAAGAGGAGGCGGCCTCCGGTCGAAGAAGAAAGTGTGGGCGTTGGGGGGGGGGGGGGGTAGGGGGCAGAGATGTCGCCGACGACGAGCGCCACCACGACCGAACCCTTGCCGTTATCCCTCCCGGTCTCTGCTCCGCTCTGATCCAGGAGGTGGAGATAGAAGACGAACCGGTAAGTTGACAGGAAAGGGAGGACCGCGGGTTCTATTTCAAAGTTTCTGAGGGGCTAAATCGCAAAATGGTGACGACGTACGACGCCTCACCTTAACAGATATTATATAGTAGAAGATATTGATTCACTTTTTTTTTTGAATATCTAAACTGTCACATATAGAAAAACGGTTTTGCTATTTCTCATGTCGAGGTGAGAATTAAGTTCAACTCTAATATTCTCAGATTTACATCGTGACTCGTGTGAGTGAGATGAGAGTTGGGGCGGATCCAGGGGCTGGCAGGGGTCAGACCCCCCAACCCTTCGCCCCCCTCAAGAAATTACTGCACGAATTAGTTTCAGATTTGGTCGGGTTTAATCTTCATCTCTCATCAAATGCTTAAGCTACCAGAAGTCCTCTTGTAGCCTAGTGGCTTTGTAATTTTATTCCACCTAGGGAGACCCAAGTTCAATACCCAGTTGTTACACCTTTCTCTTTTTTTATTATACATTTCTTTCTTTTTTGCAAATTATAACTATATTCATATCTTTCATTTTATAGCTTAATATGAAATATTTTATATATAAATTTGGACCAGAAAAATATAATGAATATTAATTTATCATCCATGATCAAGTTTACATCTTGCATCTAGTTCTTTAGTTGTATATTAGTAATTCACCTAAATAATAAAAATGGAATGTGTTGGGTACTTATTTATTTATTTATTTATTACTCTATTCCATTTAATTTTGAGTAGACCATACTAATACGTACTAATGGTCATAGCTAATCATTGTATGTTGTAGTACATAATTAAGTATTTGTGCATGAAGTTTGCATTGCTAGCCTCCCGAAAACATCGGCTAGCTTCGAGATTTTCATTGCTCACCCCCCCCCCCCCAAGTTCAAATCCTGGCTCCGCCCCTGGTTGCACGTGAATTGTAACTGAGATTTTCTCACTTACACATGAGTTACAACTATTTTATTTAGATGCATATGCAACTGGGTGATGTCATCCGAGTGAGAATTTATTCTAGAGCAGAGTAGAGCAATTTGGTAGCTCACCAGGCTCGTAACCTTGAGATTGCAGGTTTGATTCTCATAATCCTCACTCAAGTGAGCCCTAGTCACTCCCATGGAAAGACACATATTCTCACATGGTGGTTGCATGATCTTTCATCTTTGCAAACGATTGGTAAAAAATAATGTTTAGTTGGGTGAAGTGATTCGGGGTCAAACTAATCCTTGTGTCCAACCGCATATGATTTTGTCGTGTAATTGCGTAAAAGGATGATGTCTAGAAAAGGATGACAGGAATTATTATATGGTTAAAAAATGGACGATGTAAGCTAGCATGTAGAGATGAACTATCACTAATGAATGATAGTGGGGATGACAACGATAATTACATGGCTAAAAATAATGGATAACTTACATGCTAATATGGAGAATCATAAATGAATGTTAGTGGGGTTTTTCAAATTGAACACGGACCGGACGGCGACGAACATGTGGCGAACAAGGGACCACGCTGATTCATACAACCAACTTGCACTGGAAGAAGAGACGGATAACTAAGGACTGAGAGTAAACATATGAAAAAATCAGGGACCATTTCATGAATTTGCGTCTGACGAGCTGAGAGGAAGTAACTCAACCTATGAATTTGACGGCCTAAAGGGCCAATATGCAAATATAATTGTCCCCACTGACGCCACTGTGTATTCCAGCATGTCCATTTAAGACTAAAATGACCAATCAACAACGTGCTAACAGCGCCACCCCATTCAGCAAGTTTGTATGCATTTGAGCAGGACAAACAAGTTTATGTACCTATGATGTTATTATCTCATGGAAAAACTTACATTTTTATCTCATAACATAGTTTAGAGATAACCTCGTACCTTTTCTTTTCTGAATTTTAGACCATTTCAATTTTTAGCTGGATTAAGGTTACTAATGTGACACCAAGCCGAAGTTTCCGACCATTGGGGGCAGGGCCAACACATAGACCGACACGGGTGGACGAGTTCGACGACATCTATTGACTCACAGGCCCTCTATACTACCCTTGTTCCACATTCCGTCAGTCGTGCGTCGCCATACGACGACTCCTCTTCTCAGGCTCCTTCCGCACGCTGCCATCCTCGCCCTACTTGCACGCCTCCGACGTCGCCCTAGTCGCAGGTGCGAGCCCGGCGATACTGACTAGCCGGGTATGAAACTCTTACAAGTGTCGCTCCACCACTCACTGCATCAGCGACTCCTCCTCTCAGGCTCCCTCCGCACGTCGTTGTCCTCGCCCTACTCGCGCGTCTGACGTCGACCTAGTCGTAGGTGCGAGCCCGACGACTCTTACTGGGTCTGAAACCCTAACTAGTGCCGCTCCGCCACTCACTGCATCGACTCCTCCTTCTCGAATGCTCCCTCCTTACCGCACTGTCACGCCCGCCCTAATCGTCCGTCCCCACAACCTCGCCGCGGCTCATCATGGTCGTGAACACAGAGGCGATATGGCTGGCCGAAGAGCAGAGCCGACCCAAAGAACTTTTAGACCCATTTTATACCAAACTCTTATAATTCCATACAATATAGTTTTATTATTCTATCTTATAAGTAGGTATATATCCTCATATATAGTTTGCATAGTTAAACTAAATATAAACGGTTAATAATATTATGTGTATTACTTCTTGTACCTTGTACAGTTAAAAATATAATTGCATACTGTTGAATCTAAATGTTTTTGTAACCAAAACTATATTGATTTTTTTTGTATAAACTTAAGCTAAAAATTATGGAAAGAAAAATTATACGCCTCCTTTTATAGTTGAATTAAGACATACGTATACATAATATTTTGGGCTATCTACTGAGTATATTCTAATGGATATCTTATTAGAAGTTTCGACTTATCATTACATAAGAAAATTTATAAAAACTTCTAGAGCATAAATACAACTACTATCTTCTTCATGCCAAATGATATCCTTTTTTGAGATGTTTATCATTTTATTTCTTTTTTTTGTAAAAAAAATCAAAATGGTCACCATGACTATCGATGTTTCTGTAATGCAAAAGATGATTTGGATGTCATATTTGGATTCCTCTAATTTTTTAATCTATTTAGACATTTTATTTGTTATATTCGGATTTAAGGATTTAAAGATACAAACTATTCCATACTAAATGAAAAAGGCAAAAATAGAGTAAAAAATATTTTATCATTTTTTATTTCAATATTATTATTATATAATCATTGTTTTTATTAAACTAAAACTTTATAATTCAAGAAATGAAAAATTGTAACATCATGACCGAGTAGTTAATGTGATTGATAAGATAGTAATATTAGTAAGTTCTCAGTTAGTATCTAATTTGAAAGGAACTAAAATGTTAAGCGTGTTTGGGTTGGAACAAATTTGACGATGTGTGACCGAATGGAAAGTTAGACTTGAGATTAAGTGTGTAGTTAGTGATGAAGTGTGTAGGTTGGTTAATTAAGTGTGTGGCTAAAAGAGAAATTTCGAGAAAAACAATTTCGAAAAAATCTAAAAAAAGTTGGAAACTTTTAGTACCCGTTGGTTTTTTCGCACGAAATTATGTGTCGCGTTCACGGGAGGACCTTTTAGTACCTGGGGGGCCTTTAGTCACCACTCTGCAGTACCGGTTTTTCGCAGTACCGATTGAAAAACCGGTACTAAAAGTTCTCATGGACTGGTACTAAAAGCTAGTTTTCTACTAGTGTGCTTTAGCAGTTGAACATATATTGTACACAGATGTCGTATAAGTCAGACCACATACTTCTCTTGTTTACACAGATGTCGTATAATTCAACTGCAGCTCATGCACAAGACTAAGAACAGCAGCAGACATCTTCTCTTGTTCATATTAGTTTCAGCCAATGGCGACATTTCAGAATGCTGGAGCTGATCTTCACTGAGAGTCCTTTGGGGCAAACAGCACTCTCACGAAAAACTGCCCATAGCCAACAATCGAGTCATCAGGAGAAACAACAGCTCCGACAGATTCCTCATGAAAAGTCCACTTGAACAGTGAATCTTCCACTTTTAAAAAAACATCCAATTCTTCATTTGCTTTCACGGCCACGATATGCTGGAACATTTTTTCGCTCCCGAACAATGTGTCATCAAACAGCACCACTCCATCACCATAATATCCTGTGCTAAAAGCAGTGAACCTCACATGATGAGGATGGTCAACCTTTGCATACACCTGGATTACAGCCTCAATACTTTTTGAAAGGTCTATATACGTTACGTCCAGATTGCAATTATCACCAGGAATCCGTCCACGAAACAGGCCATCATATTCGATAACGAACTCGAGCTCAACATATGCAGAGATTAGTTGCTTGTCAGCTGATTCATCCCCTTCCTTCTTTCCCCAAAGATCAACTTCTAGTAATGCCTTATCTGGTACGTACATTCCTCGACAAGGGCTACAAAGAGGCAATTCAAAGGAATCCTAGAATTTAACATCTTGTTAGAATTGATGAGCAATATCCACTACCAAATACATCAAAATATATCAACAGAACAAACTCGGTAGGATATACATGTTCATGTTCAAAATAACTATCGAGTGATAACACACTCCATCTTGAGGGTGCTTTTTTCACATTTGTTTCAATACATAGGACATGCATGTTACTTGAATGTAATTATGTCTCTTCTACAATTATATCTTGTCAGCTGCTCAATATCTACGAGTATCACATATCAGATTAGATCACTGGGTACCCCAAGATCATCTACCCCATGCCCTCCTACTGTCCCGCTGGTTGGAATTATAATCGTCTTAATGTCAATGGGTAATCAAAATACCACATGAGAAAAGAAATAGGGGATGCGTTTACGTTATTAAAGTATATAAAGATGAGGACCAATTTCGGATGTCTATGGTAAAAATAGAATCATTACAATTCTGCGACCCGATCTGATGGATTGATGAAATAATCAACTACTGCTTATGAGTGATCGCCTAATGATTCACGCTGGCCTGGTTATGAGTGATGCTGGCTGTGCTTTGCTGAAGAGGACAGAAATGCCAAGTGTGCATACTATGTGCATTTCAATTGCTACTGTACTTATATTGTACTATATGTTTAAGAATTTAAGTGCATTAAAATTCCTTTACTAGGAGTACAATGTATTGCAGTCTGGCTCCTATGTAGTCAAAGACTTAACTTCAAAATACCATGAGAGAATAAAAAGCATCTGTTCTTCTTATCTGCCATATAATGTGGGCAAGGGGGCTTTTCTTTCGTTGAGCGACTGAAAGGGGAATAACCCAGTTGGAAGAAAAGGGGGCTGTTCTGGCTGGAAAAGGAAGCGACAGCAATTGGATAACAGATATATGCTGATTTTCCTTTATACTGAATTATAATGTATAGCAGTGAGCCAGTGAAGTCTATACGTCTTTGATCGTCATATGTTGGAGAACTGACATAAATTGCTCCTGGATATATTTGTTTGTTGTTTATGTCTTAGTTCTGTTTATAGACGGTGACCAAATAAAAAGTACATTCAACCTTGATGGTGTTAGTTCTTGCAATATAATAATAGATGTTTTGCAGGTTTTGGTGTTATGCGACACTGCATTCACCAAATCGAACTTACTTTGTGATAGTCATTATGTTCCTCCTATTGCAAAGCACGGGCGTGTTGGTAGAGGCTAGGGTTCTACCGGATCTAGGGCGGAGGTTGTAGGGATGGAAGTGGGGGCGGAGCGGTTGGAGGCGTGGGCGCCGGCGGCTGGGCGCCGTCGCGAGGAGGAGGGAGGAGGCGCGGTGCGGCTAGGGTTTGGAGGCTGGTGGGCTGTTAGGTCTCCCGTCTCCTGAAGGGAGACGAGACAGTATAATACTGAATATTTGTCTACTTAATCTCGAAGGGGTACATGTGTTTATATAGGAGGACGGCCTCCTCAAACCCTAATTTACTTGGGCTAAGCCCCCTAATTTACTTGGGCTAAGCCCATATCTAGCCACTAGTGGGCTTCTTGCGGGTATAGGTCAAACCGACCATAACATCTCTCCCTGCCTTCTCAAACAGCTCGTCCTCGAGCTGAACCTCTGGAAACTGCTGGCGAAGATCTTCAAGCTTTTCCCACGTCGCCTCGTCCTCTGACATGCCCGTCCAATGCACCAAGACGTGCCAGATCCCACGGCGCTGCTGGGCCTTCAGCACGCGCGCCACACTTGCCGGGGCAGGCTCAAGACGACCATCCGAAGTAGGTGGAAGAACCGGCGGTGTAGTCGGAGGGTCGCCACGATAGGCCTTCAGTAGGCCGACGTTGAAGACGTCATGGAGGCGCGAGCCTTCTGGCAGCTCAAGACGGTAGGCGAGCTTGCCGATGCGCTCCAACACACGAAAGGGACCCGCATAACGAGGCCCTAACTTGCGCCTGGAGCGTAGGTCCAAGGACTGAGTCGTCCGGTGAAGAAGACGTAGCCAGACCCAGTCGCCCACCGCAAACTCCGCCTCGCGATGGTGTGCATCATAGTACTTCCTGGCCAGCTGCTGAGCCTGAATAAGTCGCTGGCGCGCCTCAGCCAGTATCTCATCGCGGGTACGCAGCATCTCGTCCGCCGTCTCAGTACGGGCCGTGCCCGCCGCATAAGGAAGCATCGCCGGCGGAGGCCTCCCGTAGACCACCTCAAAGGGAGTAGCGTGCACCGCGGAGTGGTAAGATGTGTTGTAGCAGTACTCGGCCCACGCCAGCCAGTCCACCCAAGCTCGTGGACGATCTCCGGTGATGCAGCGCAGGTACATGGCGATGATCTTGTTGACGACCTCGGACTGCCCGTCCGTCTGAGGATGAAACGCCGTGCTCATGCGGAGTTTGACGCCCGCCAGCCCAAAAAGGTCCCTCCAGACGTGGCCCGTGAACACCGGATCACGGTCACTGACGATGGAGGACGGGAACCCGTGGAGGCGAACGATGCCGTCGAAGAAGGCGCGTGCTACGGACGCCGCCGTATAGGGATGGCCCAGGGCGATGAAGTGCGCATACTTGGAGAAGCGGTCGACCACCGTGAGGATGACGGACTTGCCGCCGACCTTCGGTAGTCCCTCGATGAAGTCCATGGAGATGTCCGCCCACACCTGGGACGGCACGTCCAGCGGCTGCAGCAAACCCGCCGGGCGAAGTGTCTCCGTCTTGTTCCGCTGGCACGTGGCACATGCCCGCACCCAGTCTCGCACCAGGGCGCCATCTCCTGGAATATAGAAATCAGCGCGGAGACGGTGCAGGGTCTTCTGGACGCCCTCGTGCCCTGCAGAATGCGCCAAGGACAAGGCCTGGTGGCGCAGCTCGCCAAGGTCCGGCACGAAGATGCGGCGCCCATGCAGAAGGAGGCCCGCGTCGAAGCGCCACGGCGCGGCCAACTCGCCGTCGCCCAGGCGTTGGCGCAGCTGCTGCGCATCCGCGGCCTCGGCGGTGGCGCGGCGCACGTCGTCAATGAAGGCGAAGGAGGGCCCGGAGTGGATGCAAAGGGCCGCGCCGTCTGCGGGTGCGTCCCCGGTGTCGATGGCGTCGCGGCGGGACAAGGCGTCGACGACGGTGTTGAGACGGCCGGGGCGGTACTCGACGGTGAATTCGAAGCCGAAGAGCTTGCTGATCCACTGATGCTGCGGCACGGTGGAGAGGCGCTGGTCCAGCAAGAACTTCAGGCTGTAGTGGTCCGTGCGCACACGGAACGTCCGGCCCCAGAGGTACGCCCGCCAGTGACGCACTGCCTGGACAAGTCCGATCAGCTCGCGCTCATAAGCGGCGAGCTTGTGGTGGCGCGCGGCGAAAGGGCGACTGAAGAACGCGAGGGGCCCCTCGCCCTGGTGAAGAACGGCACCGAACCAGATGCCGGAGGCGTCACAGTCCACCACGAAGGGCTCGGCGAAGTCTGGCATCTGTAGAACAGGGCCCGTCGTGAGTGCCCGATGCAGGGCAGCGAAGGCCGTGGCCGCCTCCTCGTCCCAGGAGAAGGCGTCGCGGCGAAGCAGACGTGTGAGGGGCGCGGCGATGATGCCGAAGTCCTGGATGTAGCGCCGGTAGTAGCCCGCGAGGCCCAAAAATCTGCGGAGAGCGCGCGCAGACTGGGGCGTCGGCCACGCGGCAACGGCGGCGACCTTGTCCGCGTCCATGGTGACTCCGTCGGCGGAGATGACGTGGCCCAAGTATGCGACGGAGGTCGTGCCAAACGAGCACTTCGAGCGCTTGAGATGAAGTCGATGCGCTCGAAGCTCGTTGAAGATGATGGCCACGTGCTGCAGGTGCTCCGCCCAGGATGCGCTGTAGATCAAAATATCATCAAAGAAAACAAGCACAAAGCGGCGTAAGTAGGGGCTGAGCACATCATTCATCAGGGCCTGGAAGGTCGCCGGCGCGTTGGAGAGGCCGAAAGGCATCACCAAGAACTCGTAGTGGCCATGATGAGTGCGGAACGCCGTCTTGGCGATGTCGTCCGGGTGCATGCGCACCTGATGATAGCCTGAGCGCAAGTCGAGCTTGGTGAAGAAACGCGCGCCATGCAGCTCGTCCAGGAGCTCCTCCACGACGGGGATGGGGAACTTGTCCTTGGACGTGACGATGTTGAGGGCGCGGAAGTCGATGCAGAAACGCCACGTGCCGTCGGCCTTGCGCACCAGGAGCATGGGGGCGCTGAATGGTGACGTCGAGATGCGAATGATGCCCTGCGCTAGCATGACCGCCACCTGGCGCTCAAGCTCGTCCTTCTGCAGCTGGGGGTACCGGTACGGCCGCACCGCAACGGGGGCCGTGTTCGGCAGCAAGTGGATCCGGTGGTCACAGGACCGCGAAGGTGGTAGGCCCTGGGGCTCGGCGAAGATGTCGTCGTGCTGCTGCAGTAGGTCGGCCAAGAGTGGGTGCGCCTCGTCCAGCGCGGCGGCCATCAGGTCAAGCCACGGCGACGCGCCCGTGCTGCCCAAACCTGTCCAGTGAACCCGGCGACCGCCCTCGCGCCAGAAGATGAGGGACAGCACGTCGAGGTCCCACAAGATGGGGCCCAATGTGCTCAAGAAGTCGAGGCCGAGGATGAAGTCGTAGCAGCCCAAGTCGATGCCGACGCAGTCGATGGAGAAGGGCTCGTCGCCCACGAGCACGGGCACCTGACGCGCCACGCCCTGACACGTAAGGCGGTCCCCGTTGGCGACGGTGACGCTGTATGTCTCCGAGCCCGCCGGCTGTATGGCGAGGCGGCGCATAGCGGTGTTGGACAGGAAGTTGTGCGTCGAGCCCGTGTCCACCAGCGCAGTGAGCCGCTCCCCATTGATCGTCACCGGCAGCATCATTGTCTTCGCCGTCTTGATGCCCGCCATAGCATGAAGCGAGACGACGGAGGCCTTGGCGTCGACCGGGCCATAGGTCGTGACACCGGCGTCCGTGACGGTGGCGGCTGCAAGCTTGGCGGTGAGGTCCTCCACGTCGGCGTCGTCGACCGTCTCCAGGTAGAAGAGGCGAGCGCAGGTGTGGCCCGGCGCATACTGTTCGTCACAGTTGAAGCACATCCCCTTGCGGCGGCTGTCGAGCTGCTCAGCATGTGTCAGCCGCTTGTAATGGCGGGTCGGAGCGACGGGGCCGGTCAGAGCAGCGGAACCCGTGGGCGCGGCAGCGGGCGCCGGGCGAGGCGGCACCGTAGGCGTCGGGGCGGGCCGGGGGAAGGGCCTGGCGCTGCTCCGTTGCGCCTGGACCTGCTGCATGGCGATGGCGCGCTGCTCGTACGCGTGCGCATAGTACATGGCCGTCTGGAGGTCGGTTGGCTCGCGCATCTCGACGTCGACGCGGATGTGGTCGGGGAGGCCGCCGACGAAGAGATCGGCGCGCTGTCGGGCGGAGACGCCCGGGCATGGCAGGCGAGTGCCTGGAAACGCTCGGCGAAATCCTGGACCGTGGTGGTGAAGGCGAGGCGTCCCAGCTCGGCGAGGCGGCTGCCGCGGAGGGTCGGCCCAAACCGCTGCAGACACAAAGTGGTGAAACGCTCCCATGCGGGCATCCCGCCTTCGTCCTGTTCGAGGGCGTAGTACCATGTTTGCGCGGCGCCTCGGAGGTGATAGGAGGCGATCCACGTGCGGTCGGCGCTGAGCGTCCGCTGCCCCCGAAAGAACTGCTCGCACTGGTTTAGCCAGTTCAGGGGGTCGGTGGTGCCGTCGTAGGTGGCGAAATCCAGCTTGGTGAAGCGAGGGGGCTGCTGCGCCATCGGCGTGACCCCGTAGGCGCCCTCCTGGCGGCCGGTGGTGAAGGATGCGCTGGCGGAGAAGGGGCCCGCTAAACCCCCTGGGTCGCCGAAGGTGGGAGCGACCCGCTGGACCGTCGGCGGTGCTGCCGCCTCGGTGTAGATGGGCGGACCGTCGAGCCAGGCAGGCAGCGGCGATGGCGACGCGGGCCACTGGGTGGTGGAGCGCCCCTTGCTGGCGGCGGCTGCCGCCGGTGGCTGATCGGCGGGCGCGGGCGGCCCGATCGGCGGGGGCGGGTGCTGGCCCGCTCTCATCTCGGCGAAGTCGAGGCGGATGGCGCGGAGGCTGTCGGCGATGTCCCTCAGCGTCGCGGGCAGGAGGGCGAGGGCCGCGGCAGGGGCGGCGGCGGCGGCCTGGATGGCGGCGGCCTGGATGGCGGCGGCGGCTGCGGCTCCCTGGCCGCTGGTGGCGGCGGCGGTGTCCGGCGGCGCGGAGGCGCCGAGCATGGCGGGGGTGTCGGCGGCGGAGGTGGTGTCGGTGTTGGGGCCGTTGTAACCCATGAGACCTAGGCAATCTGATACCAAAGTGGTAGAGCCTAGGGTTCTACCGGATCTAGGGCGGAGGTTGTAGGGATGGAAGTGGGGGCGGAGCGGTTGGAGGCGTGGGCGCCGGCGGCTGGGCGCCGTCGCGAGGAGGAGGGAGGAGGCGCGGTGCGGTTAGGGTTTGGAGGCTGGTGGGCTGTTAGGTCTCCCGTCTCCCTTCAGGAGACGAGACAGTATGATACTGAATATTTGTCTACTTAATCTCGAAGGGGTACATGTGTTTATATAGGAGGACGGCCTCCTCAAACCCTAATTTACTTGGGCTAAGCCCCCTAATTTACTTGGGCTAAGCCCATATCTAGCCACTAGTGGGCTTCTTGCGGGTATAGGTCAAACCGACCATAACACGTGTTTACTAGTAACAACATAAAGGGCAGACCACTTGAACATGGAGAAATAAATTAACCAGACCTCACACACCTTTTCATAGAGACAAGCAAAAGGAGACATAAATAGCATAGTGTTGAACAGCATGGTTCCGCAGTTTATAAACAAAACAAGCATGATTATTTTGGGGAAACAAGCCTTACTTACCTGCTTCGTAATGGTGACAGCATCAGCTCTGGGACGGTTAAAGATATAATTCCGGCGCGGGTCACAGTAATCCCGAACGGCGAATATCCCGTACACGCTTGTGGGATCTGAGGGCTCAAAGCACGATAAACGCATAGAAAAAATCTGGAGCATAGCTTTTGGTGTGCGACATCCAAGAGTTGATGGGGCTGAGAATATTTAAGTGAAAAAAAAACAAGTGATTGCTAAGAAAAAAACATACTAGGTAGCACAACAGCGGATTAAACGAATAGCAAAATGTCGACACTTACTGGTAGAAGTATCATGGGTTCTGTAAGCACGATGGTGGCACTCTAACCCAAGGATGCACGCAGCTGTTACGACAGGATACACATGCATAGGATGAGGGGGGAAAGGGGTATCATCATCCTCCCCCAGGGCCATGATCTCGTCGCAGATATTGGTGTGGGATCTGATCTCTTTCAAGTAGCTGTCTGCCCATTTGTGTTCTCTGTCCACTGCTTCGCTCTCAGTCTCAGGGTACAACTTTCCTGAAGAATTGATATGAAACTGGTCAGCAGTCAAATACGTTCCTTCGTCTCATGAAATGAGAATGACAGAATTCGCTTCTTTCGTTTCATGAAACGAGAGAAATGGCTACCTGGGCAGTTTGTCTCCTCCTTCACTTGGCCAATGTATCCGTCTTGGTAATCCCTGCCCTCCTCTGTTCTACAGTCATCGACTACATGAAGAATCAATGTAAATGTAAGATCTACAAATAGTTAAGGTATCTATGGGTTGTTGCTTTATTTATAAAGCGGGCGCAAGCCTGTTTTGAGGAGGTATCTATGGGTTAGTGAAGGGCAATTGAATCTAGATGGAGAATTGGCTACCTGGGCAATCCATCACATCCTTGTCCCCGTCTACCACTTGAACATGGTCAACATCGTCATCACTATAACCCTCCCTCGAGCTCCAGTTGCTCCAGTCGTCACCCTCGCTGTCCTCCCGTGGGAACATGAGGTCCAAGGCACGCCGGGCAATTTCACAGGGATCATCTAAATCTGTGAAAGCAACACCGAGTAGCGTTGGTGGAAGCAAGATTAAAATTAAGAATTTCCAAGGAAGAGTAGAGATATGCACCACTGACGATGCGCGCCGGCTGGTCATGGGGTTCGGCAACCTCCAGCCCTTTCTCGAGATCGCCGTCGTCTTCTGGGCCGGCATGATCTGTGCAAGCGTTAGGGTAGTGGATGCTGTGATGTGAAATTGGGAGCTCCACTGCTCCAAAGGAAGCTTGCTCCTCCGTCGACGGCATCCTCAGGCGAGGGTTCCTTGGCGGCGGACGGCGGCGCGTCGGGTCGGGTCGGGATTTTTTTCCTTTTTTCTTTCGAGGGCGTAGAATGGAGAACTTAAGGTAGCTGCTGGGCTGGGCCCGCGGCCCAGTCCAGTTTAGTATCCTCCACGTCAAAATTCCCACATGATATTTCAGTCATGTTTCTATGGGAATTTGCAGGCTCTAGTTTACAATATAAATTCATTTAACTAGGCGACACGGAGATTATGAAAAGAGACAAAACAACAGAGGCACTCATATGTACCAACACTCACAAAGAACGAAACCTTCCAGAAAGCCTTGATTCTACCACCGTGCTCTTACATAGAAACCTCATATCGTCCATACATACTGTAGCAGATAGCTATACAAATGCTGTCACAAATTTCTTCATTCATTTCTACGAGAGAGATTTCTGCTTGACCTTGCAATTGCAGTACGTAGTATGTATGTACAATACCGGCCTTGATACACTGGAGACGCGAAGAGTGATGCGGAGCTAGTCCTACGCGGATTCGGCGAACCCAATCCTGCTCTCGCCGAAGTCGAAAACGGTGTGGTAGGCGCCCATGAAGACGTCGCCAAGTATCCTGCAATATCGTTGGATAACACGAGACGAAACATTAGTCACACAGATGTCATGGGAAAACAAGAAGAATAAAATGCAAGTTAGTGTGATCCGGAGTTTCAGACAGCTACCATAGCGGGCCACGAGGGGGTGGCACGTCGAACGCCATGAACCCACTGATGCAAATGGTCTGGCCTGATTGCTCCAGCTTCACTACGTACTGCAGCACGAAGGAAGAAAAATAATTAGATTGCATAAGGCAGTAAGCAGGATATGTATGTGATAGTCAGTTTGAAGAAAACATAATTCTACAACTCTAACATTTGATGACTATCTTATCTGAAGCCTGAAGGTATGCCTATCTTATTTGAACCAACCTGCTCTGGCGTCAAGGTGAAAGTCTTGTTTGCTATGGTGAAGGCAAGATGAGGCATCTTCGAGATCTGATGGCAATCGACAGTCGATTCTCCGTTGGGGCTCGGGAGACGCTCGCAGAGCTGCAGTTAGCATTGAAATTCCAACTGTATCACAATTATGCACCACCTAACAGTACTAAGATAAATAGCCAGTGTTACTGGCCTGATTCACGTAGTGCAAGATGAGCTCCTTCGTCTGGTTTTGGCGAAGCTGATTCTGTATCCACACAACAGCCATCTCACAAGCAGTGCAGAGAAGATCGGAACCCCGCTTCTCATTCTCAACAACAGATTCGATCTGGTTACTGCATCATACTCGTTCATGAGAACAAGCCTGTTAGTATGATTTTTTTACTACACATGTCGTTAAATGGGAGTACCACTTCATGTGTATAGTTAGCCAACCAACCTGACAGAGTGACTACCATCAAACACACAGAGACCGATTTGACTGCACACCTTTTGTGGCCTGGTCTGCTCAACCACAAAGTAGCAGTGTTTTCATAATTTGGTTAATTCAAGATATGATAACTGGAATTGGGATGCATCAAGATTCCTAGCATTGTAAAAGTAACAGGAGTGGGAAGCTAAAAAACCTGCGCTACGAGCATCTCAAGGATCATCTCTCCATACTCTCTCACGACCTGCTTGCATTCTGTACTGATAATACCCTCAGCCCCAATTGCATGGTTAACTTGAGCCACTATGGTCTGAAACCATATAAAATACAAACATTTCAGCTATATAATATATTCTGAAACATGTCCAAGATATACCACTTAAGAGGTACAAAAAATGCATACTGTTGGGCCGGCGAGCAGTGATGTCCCTGAGTCAACAATTGCAGCGCAACCACCAGCACAAAAGCCAGTTGATTGGCCATCAATAAGAAGATCGCCCATATCAAACTGCCAGTAGCCTTTGCGAGTGACAGGAACATACGTATGTTCCCCCTTGTAGTGCTTCTGGTCTACACCCCCGAAGACGAGCTCACCTCCTGCGGTCGCATCAGGATCACGGTTAAGCCAGAATGAGAAGATGTCCTTAGCAATCAGTTTTTGCTCCTGCATGCTCTGCCTGTTTGTTCACACAGCAGAGAAAAGGGTATTAAAGCAACAGGATTGTTGGGGTTATGACATCATGATAACCTGTCTAAGGGCATGAATATATACCAAACCGGAGGAGCACTTCCGACGGATATCTCAGGAAATCCAAGCCCAAGTATACCATCAAACTTTCCGATGATAAAACTAGGACTTGCTTCGCGGGTTGTCTCGATAAATTTCTGAAAGAACAATAGAGCTACAGCAATGGTAATAATGCATAAAAAGGTTAACCGAGCTATTCATCCAATAGTTCACCTGATTTTGTACAACAAGCTCGCCAACTAGCACGTTGTCTTCACTGAAGAATCCAGCAATTGACCCAGAGCCATAGCTAATTGTGCAAGTTTCTCCTGAACAGTTTAAACAACTAAAATTACATGTGTGCATGAAGGCAAGAACCACTGGTTTAAGACTGAACAGGAGCAAAGTAGTATGTATTTCTTTCATACCATTCTTTTTGTAAGTGCTCGATTTGGTTGACTTGTATTTATGGTGCAAGTAGCATGCTATCTGGAAACATAGACAACAAAACTTACGTTTCTATCATCAAATAGTAGCATGCTATTTGGTTGACTTGTAAGCGTGCGATGCATCAAATTTATGTTTCTATCATCCATAAGCAGCATAGTATCAATATATTTGTTAGGCAACAAAACTTACCGAAAAACGGCATTTCGACGACGGAACCCACAAGTTGGAGCTCCCGGTGTCAAATATCACTGTGAAGTTCTGCGGCGGTGTGCCGACACCGATCTCTCCATAGTACTGGGTGTCAAGGTAGTTGTCCAAAGGAACTATGTCATCACCCGAAACGCCAAAATAGCGGCGAGATCCATCATCAGACGAGCTCAGCAGGTTGGTCTCTTGCCTTGCCAATTTTGCGGCATTCAGAGTTTCACTGTCCAGCCTCTTCTTGCTCAGGTTGATCCTCAGCAAACCATCAGAGGAAGCGCCAAGCAGCAAGGCAGATGTGAGGGCCCACAAGCAAGTGACCCCCAAGAGATACCTCGGCCCCATATGGCCCTTAACTCGCCCAGCAAAATAACCCCCAATCAGCAAAATAATCCCCAATCGCGAATCCTAATTAGTATATACGGTTTGGACGGACTCTCCAGTCCCACTGCCTGGTAACAACGGAGAGGTGAAATCAAGTACCAAGGAATACCAAGCAAACAGAGAAGATACACAGAGGGAGAATCAATAGCTTCTAATTTGGTAGGGTTGATAGTGGGCTGCTTACTAATCATAACAAAATCAGGAGCTAGAAAAAGTGCATAATAATAGCTCAAGCATCCGAGTTTCTGAGTGATTGCAAATGATTAATCTGCTAGCTAGGCTCCTCGACTCAGCCATACCTTGTCTGTGATGAGAGCGAGCTTCCCGAAAGCAGATGAGTCTACCACCAGAGAAGAGGCAGAGTGGAGAAGAAGAGCTGGAGGGGAAAGAGCACACCAATGGGATGAAGGTGCTGTTTCCTCCCTGCCAAAGAACAGAATAAAGTCTTCACACTGCCTCTCCGCTCCACTGACATGTGGATGCAAGTGCGATCGGGCCTACATGTCAATGATAGGATCGAAAGATGGTTCTCCTCTTTCCCAAAGTGCTGACGATAGTGTTGGTGATTTGGTGATACGGTTGATGCAGAGGAGAACCATCTTCTCCTCTAATTTGAGCTGCTGTTAGTCTCCAACATATGAGATGGTGCCCAATAATCTTACTTTTAAGAGCATCCGGGTAAAAAACTTTGCTCCACCAGATGCTACATCCACTATCTTACGGCCATTTTTTTTGACAGTCCAAAACAGTAGGCCGTCGTGCTGCAAATTTAGGGCACGCCCCGCCGTATCCAAAAACGTTTTCAGTTGCACGCCACAGCCCAACTGACATACAGATTTTAACATGAGCAATATTTTATTCAGGTTTTTAGATTATTGAATATATAAATAATTTAGCATATAATTTAATCCACCAAAATAATAATAATTCATGACTATAATAATAAAGATTAAATTAATCATGCCATCTAAAGTAGATGAGCAATTTAAAATATAATTTAATCTATGAAAATAATAAACAGTTCATGACTAGAATAACAAAGATTAAACTAATCATACATCTACCAATACATTAGATTGAATTTAGATCTCATACTATAAGTAGAAACTCTAGCGGTGTCTCAAACAGTAAGATCAAGAAGAGGTAGGTTGCAGCATAGTGGAAGTGTAGACGTTAAGGTTGTCAGCCATGCTGATGAAGAGGTTGCCGATATCATCAAAGAAGTTGTAGTTTTTTTTTTAACTAAGGGCACTCCCCGATTTCCATTAAAAGAAACCACGAGTTCAGACTACAACAACAGAAAGGTAAAAAAACATTAAAAAAAAAGCCTCCCCCTCCCAGGTAGCCCACCGACCTGGAGCGAGTACCACCAAAACAATAGTTAGGCAACCAACTTGAGCTACAACAGCGAACATTCAAAGACAACAGGAAAAAACCCGCAGGGATCACCACTATTCCTAAATCCTTCCAACCCAGCTTCTCCATCCTTTGTACATTCTTCATCAGCAACAATCACACTGAAATCCGTGGCACCACCGGCCGCCACCCTCTAGCTGCACCGAAGATTTCACTTGATAATCGCACGAACAGTTTGGCTGCCCAACTGAGCGCATTTTGGTTTCCCTCCTTTACCTGCAAGATTGCCCAGGACAAAATCATATTACCAATCATATTATTTACAGTTGTGGGATCATTAGGCTTAATTGAGCGAAAACATGCGTTATTACGCGTTTTCCAAACAGCCTAGACAATTGCTGCGACTCCAATTAAAACAAATTGCCTATCTTTACTCAAAAAACTCTTGAGCCAAGAGCCCAACATATGTTGCACAGACCTTGGTCTATTTTTAAAACCAAAGGCACGACAAGCCACATTCCAAATGTATCTAGCAAGGGGACAAACAAAGAAAATATGTGAAACTGTCTCATCCGCTCCACAAAACTGGCACCTCTTATCTCCTTTCCAACCTCGTCGGCGAAGCACATCTTTCGTCAAAATGCTATTACGAACTACCAACCAAAGGAAAACTTTTACCTTTGCCGGAATTTTGAATTTCCAAATAGGTTGAAACGGAAATCTAACTGTACCCAACTTCAGCGCTCCATACAATTTGCATCATTATCCTTGACAATGAAGTTTTTAGCAGTATTTGGCTGAGTATATTCGGATGCTTCCCTGGTTTTTGGATAAACTGGTCCCTTCGATAGGCATATGTGTAGTCCACACATAAATTCATTGTGGGGGGGGGGGGGGGGGGGGTCCACCCAATCCACTAGGGGAATAATTCCACTGGTATTTCAACAAGGTCTCAAATATCAGGGCACGTCACTGGATGACATGGTGTATCTGATCACTGGATGACAAATAATCAAATATATGCTGATATATGCCTCCAAACAGAGGAAGCGGACGTGGTTGATAGAGCAGGACGGGATGACCTCTGTCTTGGGACAGACCTCACGATCTAGGCGGACAGCCAAGGCCGCAAATGTTACGTGAGCTTCACGGAAAACAGGAGACAAGTATGTCTAATAACCAGTTTTTAGAAGAAGAAAAAAATATGGTTCCCTAAACAAAAAGTATGTTTAATACCCTTAACTAGTTGGATTAACGTCTTGCTTCCGGGCACTTGAAGGCATTGTTGAGCGGCATGCTCGTTTCTCTGCCCCGGGCCGGGCAGCTCAGGGAGAAATCTCATATCCCTTAGGAATCAGACGATGACCGTGCATAACTCGCCTCTTAGGGGCATGCTCTTGTAGTTACTAGTTAGCACTTGTTGGAGGGACCTCTGGTAAGCGGTGATCGTCGTCGGTGCTTGGATGGCATTTATCTCGGTTCTACCAAGTATATATGTTGTCCGAGAAATCTGGTATGCTGTTGTCTCCTCGTCTCCTCCCTAGATAGGGGAAGCTGAGTTTGCAGTTGTGCTACTTGCTACTTGCAAGCTTTATGATATGTTCTCCTCTTCATGACATGAATGAAATGCAACATTGTCCCTTTTCGTCCAAAAAAATAGAATGGAAGATTTACTTTAGCTTATGTATGTGCTTAAACATGCACAGTTGCTTAATTAGAGTTCATTACAACAAGATGCAGAAAATGTCAAATGGACACAACCCACAACCTTTATTTATTCGCGGCCTGTAGTATGGCGGCTGTAATACAGTAGATGAAATGTTTCTTTTTTGAGAAACTACAGTAGATGAAATGTGATGTACTACTAAGCACAGTACACTATTCATACGGTCGTATATCTACGCCGTTTATTCGCGGTGCGACGTACGTAAATACGGCTTCATGGGCAGAAGGTGATCTGGTAGTTGCTGTTGCCGCTGCAGGCGTGCGTGGCGCTGTTGTCGTTGGGGTGCTGGTACGCCTGCGGCGGCGGGCAGCTGGGGTCGCCGCAGAGGAGCGACGCGCCGGTGCTGCACGAGAAGGCCATGGGCAGGTTGTAGCCGTCGATGACCGAGATGTCGTAGAAGTCCTGGGTGCTGCCGCCGCCGATGGTGTACTCCGCCAGCGTCGCCGGTGGCTTCCCGGAGAGGCTGCACGACAGCTGGCCGTTGCAGTCGCCCGTCTGGCAGCTCCCGCTGCCGCCGTTGAAGGAGCACCCGGTGCGCGCCCAGAACCTGCCGGCCTGGGTGCCCGCCGGCACGTCCACGCTGCGCGACTGGCCCGAGCCCAGCTCGAAGCCGCCGCCCGTCGGGATGCCCGCCGGCCAAATCGTCATGCCGCAGTTGTTCCTGATGTTGAAGGTGGCCGCGCTGGCACCGGCGGCGAAAACCCCCAGGAGGAGCAAGAGCACCGCGGAGGAGGTCGCCATTGCTACAAGCTCTCTGCTCTACCACCTGGCTAGCTACCTTCTTGTGTTTAAGCTTGCTGGAATTGGAGGCCGCCGGGGATGAGTGAATTTGTTAGGACGGATGCATGCGTATTTATAGATGGCAGACGAGGAGAAAAGTATAACAGTGAAAGCCAAAGTTTGAGAAAATATTCCAGATGTCGCCAATAATGGCTGAGAAATTCTCTAGATGTTGCCAATATTGGCCGAGAAATTCTACAGGAGTGGAAACACCAGGCAGATACTTCCAACACCTGGTTGGACCCAAGACCTGGCAGTTTACTATCCTGAAGCAAGAACCACACAATACGTTGCAAGTTTGTGCATCAAACATTATGCACGAGGTTGTATCGTATTTAGATGTTTCTCGCCGTGTTCGACCGGTTGGAGTTTCTTAAGGTCGGTCCTAGACAGTGGGCTGTGGAAATACATCACATTTTGACAGGGACGCACCTACATTACATTCAGATTTCTTCAAGTTTGACTTCCTCAGTTCAAAATACAACATGTATTGAAAAAGGCAGGGAGTATATACATCCTCGACGATGATGTTCGGTGCTATCGATCACTCAATTATGCTGTAAGCATTGTGATTAAATTTGTGAAATGGTAAGTTAGGATTGGGGTTGTTGAGTGCTTATTTATTTTTATTTTATGATCTGTTGTAAAAAGTTAGGCACACATAGATACAAAGGGATAAATTAACACCAAAATCTGGTTGGATAAAGAGGATTACGATAATGATCTGTAGCAATGCCAAGCACAACCATAGCCATGTTTGCAAAGTATGTTGACGCAGAGATGGTCTTATTTGATGACTGCAGTTTATTAGTCCTGGCGCTTCATTTGTTCGGTATTTCCTAAGTGATGTTTTCGATGTTGATGCGGCTCTGATAGACAATGTTGACCTTTTTTTTTGGCATAGATGTTGCGTGGTGGGGGAGGATGCAAGGTGTGGGGGACTGGGATTCGGTAATTTTGGGACTCAGAGGCAGATCATAGAAGTGTTCACTTGTGGAGGATGTTTATAACCAAGCATAAGTTCTAAGATATATTTTTAAATCTGAAATAAGTGTATATTACAAGATCATAAGTTTCTAAAGAGGTATCTTCTTGAGATTTAAAGGATCATAACATAAGAAAATATATAAACCCCGAACCCTTTTCAAAGAGGTATTCTTCATGAGATTTACATGACCGCGACATCAGAGAATATACCGCCTTTCTAAAGTTAATCTCTATAGCAGTTACATGCAACTTATTTCATTCTCAAGTTTAGGCCAAGGCAAACAAAAATACATCATCTTGCAGAAGTTGTCGGTAAAGGAGGGAGCGGAAGACGAACACCTATAGTAGCTACATGAAGAGTAACCTAGATGCAACATAAGCCCCAATCAAAAGGCTTACTTTGCCGAAGAAAGAAGGCGCATCATGGAGGAGAAGAAAGCAAGGGTCCAAGGCGCCTAGAGAGGCGGCGGCGTGAGAGTCGGTAGAATAATGATTTGTATGCATTCATCCTTGTGATGTTGTGATGGCATTTTGGTGGTCGAAACTTGTTTAGGTCGAGAATTTTAGGTGGTGCCACCTGTAGTACGCTCAACATTTACCTGAATATGTGTCCGGCACCACAATTTGGGAAGCCCGGACACTATTTGAGGGTGCAGCTGGAGATGCTCTTATGACGACAAAGATAAAAAAAAAACTCGCTAGTTCACAAAAAATAACTTATACTACGTTGATGTGCTGGGCCGCGGTGCAAAGTCGGGCTCAAGTGATTTCCTAGCGCCTCGCCCGGCCCGGCCCGTGTTTTAATACTAGGCATCATCATGTCTTTCTTCCTCTTCCATCGAGCAAAATAATACCCTTCCCCAACCCTGCTAAAAGCTCAGCGGCGGCGGCGGCGGCCTCCTCCTCCCTCCGTCTCTCCACCGCACCACCACCCCAGTACCCCGCGCCTCTCCGCCGTAATGGGTCACCCCGACGCAGAGGACAACGCCGACCTCTCCTCCGACGACTCGCCCTGGAGCGACACCGCCTGGTCCGACGACGAGGTCCGCCACCCACTCCCCCCATCGATTTCGATGTATTATCACGCCTATTCTTCTTCAGCTCTTCTTCCTTCCTTGTCGGATAAGCGCTGACGGTTTTCGCGTGGCTCGTTCGAGCTGCTGCAGGACTTGCTGTCGTTCGAGGACAGTGACGACGGCGAGGGGGAAGAGTCGGAGGACGCGGCGGAGGGAGGGGAGAGCGACTCCTCTGAGGATGAGGTGAGCGGTTGCTCCGATTCGACTAGAACCCTCCCATATTTTGCCCTTCTAGTAGTCAGGGACTCCCGAGCTTATATCTTATATGTGTATCGTTGCTGTTTGCCGCAGGCCGGGCCGCGGAACACCGTCGGGGCCGTGCCGCTGGAGTGGTACAAGCACGAGGAGCACATCGGCTACGACATCTCCGGGAGGAAGATCAAGAAGCGGGACAGGGAGGGCCGCATCGAGGCGTTCCTCAGCAACGCTGACAGCGATACCAATTGGTACGGGGCTGGAAATCGTTGTCTTCACGCTCCACGAGAACCCAGGATTCGATTAGTTATTTATTATCCCTAAGCCGCATCTGTAGTTTTACACTTTACTAGTTTGGCAAGTGATGACCAGTTTTGCTTTCATGCATGATGTAACATCCATATAGGTTATTTTTGTCATCTCAATCCTGTCGTACTCGAAAACTAGCAGCCTACTCGCACTTCTGATTTTTGGATTGTCACACTGGACTAATATGGCAAAGCCTTGCTTAGCACCCCCCCTCAAGTCTTACATGATATGGATCCAAGTAGTTTTTGAGAAACGTCTTGGTTCGGTCCTGTAGATTTCCTTTTGTAACACTTCAATATGACAGCCCATATTTGCTAATCAGTAGATGCATTGCGCTGTTTGCATTCCATCGCTGCTTTGTTCTTCATTCATACACTCTCTGAAGCTAGCTTAGGTGGATCTTAATTCTTTTTACTAATTAAATGCCACATCCTTTCTTTCCATTGTTGCCAAGTATAGGAGAAAAATCCCTGATGTCTATAATGACGAGGAGGTGCACATTACCAAGGATGAAGCTAAGACAATTCTTAGATTAATGAAGGGAAAGACTCCACACACCAATGTTGATCCACATCCAGTAAGTGTGACTGCCAAATCTACAGTGTGTTTATTTGAACTGCCGATTCTGTGACTAGTTTGTAAAAAACGACCCAGTTCGCCATCTTAGTGTTTATGTCTGGTGCCATAACTACGCTTGTGTATCTTTATGATAATTTTTTAGAAGTCGATCCATGCATATTGCTCATTCTTTGCAGATGTGTGGCCCATATAAATTAAGCTCAGTATTTAACTATTAACATGTCCATGGCTATTATCCACATGCATGCAAATCAAAGTTAATTCTTCTGCAATTTATAGTTTCTTTTCATTTTCTCTAGGATTAAATGTAATGCTCAACATGAACTGACTAACCTTTTCTCTCAGGATTATGTTGACTGGTTTCAGTATGATGATAAAGGTCATCCACTTTCTAACGCTCCTGAGCCAAAGAGGCGATTTGTGCCCTCAAAGTGGGAGCAGAAGAAGGTATATCCTCAGTTTCCTGCTCTATTATGTTATGTTAGAGCATATGATTAAATTTACACGCTCTTTAATTTCTTGTAAGAATAGAACTAACTGCATGGATGGCTTGTTAGTCAGTTCTTTCAAGATCTGCAGTATCTTGCTAAAATCCACATTGAATTACATCTTATATGGAATGATCTAAGAAATTTGTGCCACAATGCACCAATGATTGTTGAGTGCTCACTGTTGCCTGCTTTAATAATTCAGTGCATGATCATGAGGTGTTTCTAGTTTTCATATTTTGCTGTCTATCTTGAGTATTTACTGTTTAGACTTCAGACTATACTGTACTAAGGGATTACTGCTGTTAGTTTAACTTATGCTGCTGTTCGTGTTTGGTTGCCTTGCCTTTTGTGGGCAATCAGTGAATAAGACATGGGGTGTACTATCTAAACAGACTCAGTAGCTCTACGAATAATTTTTAGGTTCTCCCTGAAACTGATTTGGATTCCATTCCATGCTTTTGTGTGTGTAAGGGACTAAGGTTTGAAGAGATGGTGTGCTGTTAGAACTGGTCGAATGATCTTCGGGCTTATTTTCCACTATCTTTCTGAAACTGCTTTAGAATCACATGTCAAATGCTAATATGCTATCACATCTCTTGCCTGCCATTTATAACTAATGAATTAGTTGGTGTTGCCATTTACTTTGCCTTTTGCCCCATTGTTCTTTTTGGCAGGTTGTTAAACTTGTTAGAGCCATTCGTAACGGATGGATCAAGTTTGATGAGCCAAAGAATGAGCCAGACTATTATCTCTTGTGGGGAGATGACACTGATACAGCAGACAATAAGAGGCAAGGCTTGAGCTACATCCCAGCACCTAAAGCTAATTTGCCAGGTACCATGCCATCATTTTGCAATACACTTTCATGCTTACATGAAAAGCTTTTTGGCAATTGTTTTGACCTGATGACCTCCGGTTCTATTAATATTATGTGATAATCTTGCACTGGGCTTTTCTATTCCATAGCTGAAGTTCTATTCATTATGTATGATGCCATTAATTTCTCTTATTCAGGTCATGAAGAGTCATATAATCCTTCTGTTGAATTTGTTCCCACACAAGAGGAGATAGATGCATACCAACTTATGTATGAGGAGGACAGGCCAAAGTTCATCCCACGGCGGTATAATTTCATTTGCATTGTCATTATGCTTTTCCTGGTCTGATTCGTCCGAGGAAATTTTATTTTGTGGTCCCTTTATATTGTGCTGTGGATTATGCAGATTTGAATCTCTCAGAAGTGTACCTGCCTATGAGAAGGCACTTAGGGAAGGATTTGATCGGTGCCTCGATCTTTATCTATGCCCTAGGACTCGAAAAAAGCGTGTAAGTGGAGGACCTTTCTTCTTTTAATGGTTACATATGGGTCTTTATTGCCTGGGTTCCAGTTTATCATTTTTGTTGTGATGTTCTTCTCTAATGCACCATGATTATCTCACATTCACAGATAAACATCGATCCTGAGTCACTCAAGCCGAAGTTGCCTAGTAAAAAAGATCTCAGGCCATATCCAAGAACGTGTTACCTTGAATTCAAGGGCCATAATGGTCCAGTGAGGTCGCTGTCAGTTGAAGCAACAGGGCAGTGGATAGCCTCAGGTAAAGATTTTTTATATTCATCTATGTTCTTCCTGAATATATATGTGGACAAATGTGCTGATGATTCAAATGGTAATCAACTAACGGTCATTAGTTATTTTGCTTTGAACTCTGACGTTCGGTCAGACCATTCCATACGAGGTTCGTAGCACTTTTAAGGCAACCAACTTTGTTACTACGCATGATGTCCACAAAAGTAGTAAACATAACTGCAAAGCCAAACATTGACTTAATCTAAATATTTCAGAAAAAGAATGGTCTTAGTTTTTGAGAAAAATGCCGAGATGAGATAATCCTGTGAAAAGGCTCGTCCACTGCAGGAAATGGTCTCATCATCTTGAGCATGACATTGTCTTATATCTTACACTTTTTTTTTCTGAAGGTTCATCTGATGGAACAATTCGTGTTTGGGAGGTTGAAACTGGTCGCTGTCTTAAGGTTTTCAATGTCGGTGCTGAGGTCTATCGTATTTCGTGGAATCCTTCACCTGATAAGCCCATTCTGGCTGCTATTGTGTACGCATTTGCCATGCCCAAGTATATTTTCCTTTTTGGCTTTACGCGTTCTGACCATTCATCTTATTTGATGCAGTGGGCATGATCTTCTCCTTCTTAACGCTGAGGTGGGGGATGAAGAAACTCAAACGAGGACAAAGCAACTCCTCCATATGGAGGAATCAGCTCCAGAAGAAGATGCTGGTGAGAGTAGTTGTCACCCTAAAAATGATGCATTACTACTAGCTCATACATTCATTGTGTGCTTAAATATTTTATTATATGGCAGATGATAAGAAACCAGCTGTGAGGTGGATGAAGAATGACAAATTTGACGGAATCACATTGATTCATCATAAGGTAAATACTTAAGAGTTACTTATCATTCCTTTTTAAAAGCTTACGATTTTTTGTTCGCATGCTTACCATCTGTTTTGTTGTTCAGGCTGCATCAACTGTGGAGTGGCATTCAAAGGGAGACTATTTCACCACAGTTGTGCCAACTGATATCCTTTTTATTAAGCATCTTTTGTTTGCTTTGTTTAATTTATAGGTTATGCAAGAGCACAATAATCAATATGCTATACACATTTTTTTCTCTAGTTCAGTTTTCCAGCTGTCATCAAACATTCTAACACTTCATGGCTGCCCAAATCCATAGTGTGCTTTTCTTTTCCTAATTGGTGCGGTTCTTTCAATTTAGTCAGTAGATATGCATGCGCTAACATAGTATGTACACAGATTCTTCACATTTTGAAGATTTATTCTTCTGATTGTGTACCTTAATTCCTTTGTACGTGAATCAAGGGCAGTACTGT
The DNA here is from genome assembly GCA_026929855.1 of Poa annua. NCBI lineage: Eukaryota > Viridiplantae > Streptophyta > Magnoliopsida > Poales > Poaceae > Poa > Poa annua. The sequence continues at coordinate 7,455,524 of CM049428.1, read as the reverse complement.
TGCATCAGCTCTCGAAAAAGCACTCTCACCATCCTTTCCGTAAACTGCCGGGCCTCCCTGTTGCAGCAGTATTCCATCCAACTCAAAAGATTTTCTTTGTTGCCACTAAGAAATTTGTTCAGGTTTATGATCTCCAGAAGGCAGAGGTTGTCAAGAAACTTGAGTCAGGTGTCCGTGAAATTTCCTCTATCTCCATCCATCCTGGTGGTAAGTATAAAATCAACTGTGTACTAATTTACCAGTTGATAGATCTTTAGTTGGTTCATATTGCCTTTGTTATTCTAAGCTGTAAATCACTAGTTCGAATTAATGGTAGTACAACACTGTTTGTTAGATTGTCATATTAATGTTAACAGCAATGCAATTCTTTTATGCAGGTGATAACGTTCTTGTGGGAAGCAGGGATGGTAAATTGTGCTGGTTTGATACCGATTTATCTACAAAACCATACAAGATGTTAAGGTACGACTGCTCTATGTTGAACTCTCTTTGGTTCTGTATTTTGTTTGTCCAAATTTGGCCTGCCAAT